>VXAC01001963.1:97840-401101 GCA_013399225.1 Rhipidura dahli
CTGGCACCGCCACCGGCAGCGCCGCGCTCGCACCGGGCTGGCACCGCCACCGCCACCGCCGCCGGACACGGCCCCGGCCGGCCGCGCAGATCAGATCACTCGCCCCGCGGTTTGCAACAAGCTCGAGAGAGAGAGAGATTGGTTATTTATTTAGAGTTGCGCAAGCCTGGGTGCTCGGTGGTGTTCAGCAGAAGGAGTACGCTAACTATCAGAACTTTTTTTACTGTATATACGTTGTAGTACACACAGACATTACAGAATTACAGTATCAATTAGGTCAGAGAAGACCTCTAACATGACAAAGTCCAAGCTGTGTCCGAGCACCACCATGGCAATAGACCATGGCACTGAGTGCCACATCCAGTCTTTCCTTGAACACCTCCAGGAACAGTGACTCCACCACCTCCCTGAGCAGCCCATTCCAATGTCTAATCACCCCTTTTTGGAAGAAATTCTTCCTAATGTCCAGCCTTAACCTCCCCTGACACAGCTAAAGCCTATGTCCTCTCATCCTCTCACTTGTTACCTGGAAGAAGAGACCGACCCCCACCTGGCTACAGCCTCCTTTCAGGGAGTTGTAGAGAGACAAGGTCTCCCCAAACCTCCTCTTCTCCAGAGCAAGCACCTCCAGCTCCTTCAGCCACTCCTCATGAGATTTGTTAATTGACTACAAGTTACATAGTTCTCTTAATCAGTAATTAATAATTAATCAGTACTCTGTCTTCTATTGGTTAATGACTCTCTCACTTCCCATGCTAATTTGTCTGCAAGGTCAGTGTTTATCTTTTTTGAGTCAGTGGGTTTCTTGGGTCAGTGGTGCGTGAGTTGGTGGCCAGGATCTCCCCCTGCCAGAATTACCTTTCACCCAGTTGGAGTTGATTCAGCACAGTTGCTGAGTTGTCTTTATTAGTTTCTTTCTTATCTTGTGAGTTCTGCTAGATGTCCTTGTGGCCTGTAAATTCTGTGTTGTGTTCACTATCAGCGGTACCTCCTTCTTCCCAAGCTTTGTCATCCTCCCCCTAGATCTGAGATCATTGAAACAGGTTGAGCCCTAAACCTTAACAAGGCAATTCTACAGACAATTTGTTTTTCTAACACCAGGACATCACTTAGAGCTTCTTGGCTGCTCTGTTTCATGAATTAAACCTCCTTTCTTGTCGATTAGGCTTGAAATATACAAAGATCAAACATTAGAGAACATCCTTTCTTAAGAAAATTCTTACATTTACCACATTTTGTAACAAGACAGGTTTCTTTCCTGTGCTTTTGGGAACCTGGCAGTGCAAAGTGCAGGTGCACAGATTGATTCAGCCTCCTCCTCCCACTCCCTTGCTGGGAGCAGGGTGTTTGACAGAGCACCCGGAGGAAGCAGGTGGTGATTCTTGGGCTTCTCCAGTGGAAGCAGTGCTAAAAATAGGCATCGTCCTCATTCTGCTGGATGTGGTAACAGTGGCATTCATAGCAGGGCCCAAATGGCATTGGGACTGCCCTCGGCAAATAGGCATGGACTCCTATAGGATAATTCTTTGGGCCTGGTAACTGAGAAGGGTAAGCCCAGCGTGAGGTAATTGGGAAATGCTTCCTGTCCTGTTATGCTAGGGCTGAGTTTTCCTTCAGTCTGTCCCTGCAGTCCTATTTTGCAGTGTTTGGAATGGGTTGTACCTCTCACCAGAGTGTTTTTCTGGTGGGAAAAGAGAAAAAATGCCCAAGCTCTGAGCACATGAATGGTTGTGCTATGTGTCATTGGGTGTACTGATTTAGTTTTCACCCTAATAAAACAAAAATAAATGTGTTCTGTGGTGCTTTTTCCTAATTTTCCTCCTCTCTGTCACTGACTGGCAACTTGTTTCTAGGAGCGTCCAAATCCTGATTTTATGAATTCTAAAACTGAAGTGCTGCAAGGAGTAGTAACCACTGTGCTGCAGTTCAATGCACCTGCAAGGTGGGGCAAATGCTGAATGTTTTTCCAGAATTCCGGTATCCAGTAGTTTTGCCACAAGGTGGCATCGATGTCGGTTTATCAGACCTCGCAGGAATGACTTTTGCCCGATCAAGGTCCGCACAGTGTGTTTCTTGCAAGGAGGTAATGCAAGACAACAGATATATTGCCTCTAAGCAACAACAGCAAACTTTTAGTTGAAGGTCAGCCTACCATAAAGATCGAAGTTGAAACACACGGAATTGTTTCCCTAGAAGGGAGTGACATGACATGCTCTTCCCCATTTCCAGAAATGTCAGACCATTGAGACACCTGGACTTAAGAAGTCTGGGGATAAAAGAGTATTTGGAAGGCACATTTGGCTCTGAGAAACAGGGTGGTTTTTAACAGGAGAGGGGAAAATACAGCAGTTGAACAGTGATGATATAAAGAGAGGAAAGGAGAAAATGACAGAGCAGTTAATATTTGGCTTTTACTGTTTGTATAAGATTAGATATATAAAAATGTGAGTGAGGCAAGGCAGGAGATGCGACTATGTTAAGTCATTATCTAAGTCTCACAGCACCTCCATGAAAACTGCATTGGAGCAACTGCTTTTGCCAGCAATTATGTTCTGTAGCTGTAATGTGGAAGGAAAAAAACCCTGGTCTCTTTATTTGTCCTTTTAAGACAGACTAATAAGGTCGATGTTTGATTTAACAGCACGGTCTCGAGGTGGATTACTGGAGTGTGAATTGGAATTGATTGCATCTTCAAGGTACCTTGTGTGACTAGCTGTGAATGTTCCTGGTGTACATATGATTGTATTATTTGACCACCAGAGGGTAGTGTCATTCCAAACAACTGTGTGCTTTTGGTGTGCTGCTATAGGAGCTTTATTTTGTGTTTTGCCATAGGGAGGTGAGGATAATAGATCTTCTACGTACAAGTTCAAGCCCTTAATTTTGTAATTTGTGAAAATGAGTGTTCAAGCCTGAAATGTCTCTTAAAATTCATTTTACAACATACAGTTTTTTAGTACTGAATTAATTAGGCTCATCAGTTTCTTCTTGATGGCGTTGCTGGCTCTGTCTCATTCCAGGTTGTTCTTGTGTATGCTCTCTCCTCCCTGAACAAGATTCGATCATGCTCCTGCCTGCTCTATACCAGGACGTATATGATTTCCCTTTGTCTGATTTGTCCCATTTTCTTTTCTCCTCATTTCGACATCCTTTTCTCCATATCCTTTTCTCCCATCTCCCCTTCCATGCAAATCACTCTTTGTATTTTCCTTCCTATTTGTGTGTAATCCTACTTTCTCTTCTTTTATTCCAAGCTCTTGTATTTCCTGCTTTTTCTGCATGCAGTAAACTGTTCTTAGCTGTCTGTATGGTTTCAGCCCCTTTCCCTCCTACAATTCCCTCATCTACTTCCTTTTTTCTATGGCAGGCTGAGTCATTTGGAGGGTATCAACATGCCAGGAATTCTTGGATGGGTTTTGCAGGGGTGAAATTGGGCATTATCATGCTGGAAAATGCTGGTGAACGCTTCCATCCATATTAATGTAAATGAATAATTGCAGAGGAGCTGAATCTGTAGTTTAGGTAACAATATACCAGGGAATCTGTGTGCCCTGTTTTCTCTGTTGGGGTTCAGTTGGTTTCCCCCAAAATAAGTAGATTTCCACAGACATTTAAAGCTGCATTGGAAATACAGAAAGTGAAAGTAGTCATAGTGCCTCCAAACAGAAAATCCCTGTTGAGCAGGCCCTGGCAAGCTCAGGCACGGCTTCAGCACAGCTTTTCTTAGCAAGTGGCTGCGGAGGTTTGGGACATTTCCCCTTTCTGGCTGCGTTTCACAGCGCTTTGGGTGCCAGTGCCAGGATTTGCACCAGAGGGCAGCCGGTGCTGTCCTGCTGTGCAGAGAGAGATGCTGGTGCACGGGCAGCAGGGAAGAGCCAGGGATCGTATACCGTCAGGGGAATGGCTCAGTACACACGAGTCTGAGCTCTCAGTACACCCATGAGCCTTTGATTTCAGGGCAAGAAATGCCACTGCCTGTGAGGGTTCTTGCCTCAAAGACCTGGTGAGGGCATTGGCACAGATCAGAGTGTGGGAACTTCACAGACTCTTTAAAGCTTTGCCCATACCCTCAAATTAAACAGCGTCAGGGATGTCCCTGAGCACTGCAACTCAGCTCTTTCTACTGATTCTCATAATCCTTACGTGGTTTTAGCCTGGGCCAATGAGCAGGATCCCAAAATATTCCAGGGTGTGACTTAGGGGATACATCCTGCTGTTACAAATAGGCAGACTGTGCTTTCATGGACTTTTTGTGGCTTTTATAGACTGGACATTGGATGCTCTGTGCCAGCTGGCCTCAGGGGGGAGCAGAGACTGGTCCCAGACTTGTTTAATTTACTAATGTGAGTGTAATCGCAGTGGCTAGGCCCAGCCACTGGACTGAAAATCTGTTTTTGCAAACCCTGTTTGGTTTAGATGCCAGGAACTGAAGGGAGGTTGCTTCCATCTGTTCCCCTATTCCGCCTCCAAAGGTTACTGCCTCATACAAAAGGGCCAGAAGGTTTATTTGCTCTTCAGTCCTGACTGGCCACCTTGCACCTCTAGCACTGAGTTAGACCACTGATTTTTGTTTTCTAATTATGCTGTTGGCTTTGATGGGAAGGACTTTCTTTTTTTTTCCCTAGAAATGTAACAAGCAATGTTATTTTATGAAGTGAATCATGGATGAAGGAAATCTCCAAACCACCTGATGTTCATAATCTCTGAGGTAACAAGACACATACAAATTAATATAGATAAAATCACTATTCCCTAATAATAGACACAGCTTTCAATGTTGTTTCTACCAGATGTTTTGTTGTGGAAACCTACTTGTTATTATTGCAGTAGTCGGTGTAGAATTAGTATTATAAATAAAAGTTTTCATACGACTGGAGCAAAACTAGATTTTAAGTTAATGATGATTAGAAGGCAGGTCCTGTTGGCAAAACACCCTTGCATTAACTGATGTGTGCTTTGTTTATGAGCACTACAGTATTTTTCTCTTCCCCTGTAGACCAAGATCCAGAATTAAACTGAATCTGTTGGTTTTGATTTAAAACCAGAAGGATCAGCCTGTCTCCCTAGCAGAGGTGCTCCAGCCCTTTGATCACCTTCATGGCCTCCTCTGGACTCTCTCCTGTAGGTCTAGGTCCTTCTTACATTGGGGCCCCAGAGCTGGATGCAGCACTACAGGTGGGGTCTCACCAGAGCAGAGCAGAGGGGCAGAATCCCCTCCCTTGCCTTGCTGCCCACTGCTGCTTTTGATGCAGCCCAGGACATAATTGGCTTTCTGGGCTGTGAGCGCACATTGATGGGTCATGTTGAGCTTCTTGTCAACCAATATGTCCAACCCCTCCCCCTCAGGGCAGCTATCAATCCCTTCATCCCTCAGCCTTTATTTGTACTTGGGAATGCCCTGACTCATGCAGGACCTTGAACTTGGCTTTGTTGCACTTCATGAGGTTTACAAGGGCCCACTAAATCCACTCTAATCAAAAAGGATAAAGGTTGAAAAAGCTAAAGGCAGAGAAGAAGCTTCACATTTTTTAGAGGCTCTTGTTTTTCAAGGCCATTTATATTTTTCCCCCTCTTGTGGATTATGTAATACAAAATAACCATTAGCTTTGCCTTTCTTAAGTGTTGCTGTTAGCTGCCACAACCCCATTCATGAGAGTAAAGTGACACTTGCTAACAAAAACTGCAGTGTTCAGTCCTTCATCTTTTGTTCCCATTGTGTTGCTTTCCATCTGTTTGAAGCTTGTTCATAATCAAACTGCTTGCCTTAAAATGTGGTCCTGTATTAAACAGGGAGTCCATGAAGTGAATACTTATTGTCTCAAGATATCTGCTACACCGAACTTTCAAAAGAATTTTTAAGTTGCTTGTGAACATATTTTCCTTGATTATATGAGGTAACATAGACCCATATTCTAAGTATTGTAAACGCTCAAAAACCAGTAGAAGGCCCTGAGCTGAAATGACTCATTTTCAAGGATATTTAAGACAACAATCTCCAAAACGACCAACTGAATTCTCTGCTTCTGTTTATTGTGCATAGTGCCATAGATCAACAAAAATTATCGTTGCTTTGTTTTCTTTTTACCTGTGATTGTTTCCTGGAAAAAGAAATATGTAAGTGCAAACCACAATATTCTGCTGAACTTGTAAAGAAAGATATATTACTGAATTCTGGTTGCTCTAGCTTTCTCTCTATGAAGTACCGTGGAACAAACCCAACAAGTAAATTACCACTGTGATTTAGAGTAGCTCCAATGAATATTTATGTACAGATACAGTTTTTAGGGGCTGTATCGTTTCACGTAGCACTAAAATTTATTTAGTATGTCTTTGTGTTTTGCAAGACTGGGCTAGAGCCTTGGAATCCAGCAGTCTTAATAGCACTGTGTCTTTACACTCTGTAAAAGCTTTTAAACCTGGTTCACTCTCAGTTTTGTCTTTCTTCTTCATGTACCTGGGTTGTGAGTGGCATTCATGGTACTGTGTGAGCAGGAGGGCTTGTGCTAGTAGTGCTCCCTTTTGTACTTGTTACCAAAACAGTTTGGTTTTGGCCCAGGCAAAGCAGTTCCTGAACTGGAGTTTGATTGCAGGTAAACTGTGTATTCAAGTGTAAATCATCTCTCTCTATGATGCTGGTGAACACCTGCCAAGTGTCCTTCTGAACCAGTAATCAGACATTACATTCCCTTGACATGTATGAAAGCATTTACCAAAAAAAAAACATCAGCAAGTGTGCCAGAAACTTCTTTGTGGGAAAGAAGTGAGTTCCTTTGTTCTCCCTCTTTCAGTTGTTACTGATAATGACTCATGTGTTGCTTACAGCCTCGAAAGCACAATAGCAGTAGTTCTGAAAGCAAGGGAGCTCTGCTTTTCTGTATGAATAGGTGATGAAAGATTTTGAGAGAAGAAGGCAGCCCATCTTAGAAGGATTTGAATCAGACAGCTGCAGCAGCAAGCTTGACCAAAGGCGAGTGGAGAACCAGATATTAAGGGAACGATCACAACTTTTAGTTGACTCTGATGTTGCCTGCCCCGGGTGCCAGAGAGGATTGTGGAAGTGTGGAAAAGGAGCATGACTCTGATTTATGCCTGTTTTTATGTTTGCACCTTCATTTGAGCTGTATCATGCCTGTGTCCATTGTGGTTTCCTTCAGAGAGAGCATTTTGTAAACCTGTCTTTGCTGGCATCCCTGTTGATAAGGTGCATTTGTTCATTGTCTGTTCCTGCTGCCATGAAGCTGAAGCAAAGGAGGGCTTCTGTGTCAAACAGGAAGATCATGTCGAGTGAGGGACTCCCTGTTGAAGAAGTTTGTGTTAGTGAAGTTGTTTCTTCTGGTACTGGGAGACATCTCATGCCTGTTTATCATTGCATTCACATAACTGCTTTGAAAGTTTAATAAGATTAAAACTTTATTAACAAAACTGGGTTTCTTTCATTTCACTCAACCAGATACAGTACTTTTTCTATGGGGGATTATTTTGTTTGCTTATATTTTATATTTCAATACGTGTTTTGTTTTGTTTTGGTTTTTTTTTTGGAGCATAAGAAGAAGCATTGAGTGGTTGATTCCTTCCATAAAGAAATCCTAATTCATTTGTGAGAGATGAGGTAATCTGGTAGCAAAGCATGCATGCTAGTCAAGAGAGGTGCAGTCTAATCCTTATTGCATAACCATGTGTTGTGGACTTGTTTTGATTCCAGCTCAGCCTGTCTGCAGCCTTCTACTTGTCAGCTGGCAGTGCCAACACTTGGGTGTGTGGATCATCATTGCTGAGTGGTGTGCAGTCACAATCTCAGATGGGATCTCTAAACCTCATGTAATGCAATTAATTAGAAATAACAATGATATTGGAATATTACATGAGCATTAAAAAGTGTGTTTCACAGCACTGTTACAAAATGCAGTAAAACATTGCTCCTTTTACTGGGTGGTAAATTAACAGATTGTTCAATGCCTTGTCTGAGATGTCAGGAAGGCTGTGGATTATGTGGAGCTTTTTGACTTCCAGGTTTTAACCTTGATCACAAAACCAAAGTATTAGCACCCTCAACAGGTACTCCTTCAGCTACTTCAAGGTATTGGTAAACCTGAGAACTGTGACACCTGAAAGCATCACAGAGTTCCTGAGTGTAGAGCACACAGTCTGTGCTCAGGGGACTGGCTGTGACTTTGTTGGGTTTTCTTTTTCTTTACCTGCTCCTACTCGGGTGTTCTGGGCCTAAAAAGTGAGCAATGGGTTTGCTTTTTGCTATGGACATGCCGGGCCCAAGCTGAATCACCTGGATCTTTGAAAGTTTTCAGGAGGGTGAGATGAGGGCAATGAGTATCAAGAGACTCTTTTTCCTCAGTAAGATGTTAGGCACCACACTTCAAGACAGATAATAAGAGGTGACTTGAAGGATAACATTGAGACACCAGATTTTAGAACCAAGTACTGTGTCAAGCCTGCTGTTTCTCAGTCATTCTGTTTCTAGCTTTCTATGAGTTTTAACCTGTTGAAGGGTGCCACATGGAAGTCTCTCAAGCCTGAACTTCCATGTCATCTTTCAAAAAAGATTGTTTAGGGTCAGATTCAGCCAGTGCATAACCACAGACAGCTGCTAATTTTCTGTAATGCCGCTGGTTTCCCAGAATTGAAGCTTTTGTTACCAGCACCCATTTTCCCCCACCTTCTTTGATTTCTAGCCTGCAGGTTTTCAAAAAACAATTCAGTTTGTGACTGAAATGAGTTTTCAGAACTCTTTGGGAAAAATAGTCCTGTGAAACATGAACGGATACCTTTCTTCTCAGTGGGTAATATTTCTGAACTTAACAAATGAAATAGTTTCATTTTAGTTACTGTATTATTGAGGAATTGGACTAAAGTGCCATCACAATTTCTGAGTCCAGCTAGGGGCCAAGTAACCATGAAAAATGACACTTTTGAAGTTGATAGAAAAAACAACAACTGTGCTAACTGCTTAGATAACCACTTAGACCTAATAAAAAGAAATGTATTTATAGGCATGTCAAGAGAACAGCAATACAAGACAAACAAAAACCTACAAAAGCAATAAATGAACAATAGTTTCAGGGCCAATTATCAGGCAAGAAAAACTTGCTAATTAAATTTAGCAATGACATAAAATTGGAAGATGAAATTAAAACAAAGAAGAAGTGGAACATCATATAGGAATCACTGCATAACCTTAAGGACTGGAGTAATAGAAGCCACGTAGTCATGTACTGGGGACTAAGGAAAAAAATTTGATAGAAGAGAGGAGATTTGCAGAAAAGTACAGGTAAAACATCTGGATTCAGTTACCAGTGGCCAGTGTACTGTGGACCAGCTGTAAGATGTGCCTAGATGAAGGCAAATGAAATCTTGAAATGTCTCTTGTTGCTGTTTCAGAATACATGGAAGAAGCTAAAGCTCCAGAGAGATGACCTGTTCAATGTAAAAGACAAAACTGACATGAGAAAAAAATGGAAAGATGTAAGTGTGAAATGTGAAGTAGATGAACACTGCTAAGCCAGAAACCAAACACATTTATTTTCAGCTTTGATTCCTATGCTTCTAGTAGCAAAGAGCACAAATTCATGATTCAAGGATTCCTTTCCAGTTGCAGTCATGTTATCAGTTATGTTCCTAGAATCAGAGCTAAAAAATGTGCAGGCTCATTTACTGTCAGTAATGTAACTTTTCGTTGCTAAAATACAACAACCTCCAAGAAACCTGGGAAGTAATCTTAAAGAAAAGGCAAAATCAAGTTACCAGTTATATCAGAGTTCATTAGGCTGTGCCAGAGCACCACTGACCCTGCACAGTTTGTCTAAACAATAAATATAAACAGGAAGAGGGGTTTTAATTAAGCTGAGGATCAAACTGAGGATTTCATAATGCAATGTCTCTCCCAGTCTGCTCTCAGCAGAATCTTCAGCCCAATATCTGAAAAGGGAAATTGGACCCAAATAGGAGAGGGGAAAACTGACTAGCATGTAAGAGCCAAACCAAAACTGAAGGTCAGGATAGTGAGAAGGACATATGCTTACTTTCAGAAGTAAATGTAATTTAAAAAGACAGAGCCTGAGCCTTTTCTAATGAGCTAAGGCTTAAAAGAAATGTTGGTTATGTAGGATTCTGCATCAGTGTTTGCAAATGTGCCCCCTCCAGACCAGTTCCATAATCTCCAATTGGTAAGCCACCAATAACAACGATAATAAATGCTTAAGATTTCAAGACACAGAGTTATAATGAACCAGGGAACTAGACTTGGTGATACTACATGGAAATTGAATCTTACTGGTTCTAGTGAAAAGGGATTATGGAGAAAAAAAAAATAAAAAAGGTCACCTTTTGTATGCTAAAGGATGCAATGCATTTAAAACATGCTTAAAACATATCCAAAACATAATAATTAGCTGCATGGATCCCTTTGGGTGAAATATTTAATAAGAGTGTGTGGAATAATTCCCTCAGTGTTTACCATCTGAAATAAATCTAATGAACTGATGTTAAGGGTCAGTAGACCATAACTTTGCAAATTCCTTCAGAAATGTGACTGATATCTTACCAGGGTAATCATGGCTCATATGGAGACCACAAAAAAGCATAACTTGCAATAAAAATAATAGATTTCCTTTAATGACTTGTAATGAGGCCTCTGTTTGAGACTACCTATTTAGTTTTAATTAACTCTGATACTTTTCAGCCAGGGATCTGTTTTGGGCTGACTCATCCCTACTTCCCCCTGAAATTTCAGCCAGAGATGTTTAGTCATTTCCCAGTATGAAAAGAGAAGAATAAGTTGTTTTTCAGTGTTAAAATATATTAGAAGCTCAGATGCTTTTGTGGTGTGTTTTTTTGTTGTTGGAGTTTTTTGTTTGTTTGTTTGTTTGGCAAGAGGATGGGATTATGTGTCAGGTCTGTGCCTCTTGTGACTGTGAAAATTGACCTAAATTTGGCCAAGTCAGGAAGCTTTAAAAAAGAATCTTACTTCTCATGTTCTGGGGAGATGTGCTGAACTTCAACAGTAAAATAAAAGAGTGGGTGGGAGAATGACAGAGGCTGGATGAGAAGATGATGGGAGAGAGGGGACATAAACAGGAAACTAGGACTGGCCTTATGAAAGTGTTGAATTGGTTGTGGGGGAGTAGAGAAAGATTTACCTAAACAGTTTGGTGTGCGTGGGGACAAATATATTGGACAAACAAAACAGGAATGACAGGATGTATGGGAAGTGAGAAACTGAGACTGAGCAAGAGATGTTCCCTATGGGACTGGAGAGATTAACTCCTCCACCTTCTAGGGTATTATAAAAATAAGAAAGAAATGCTGAGGTTCTATCATGATGAAAATCATAGAATTTAGAATAAAGCAATATTTTCTGTCTTCAGGTTTGGCCAGCCTACAGTGGATATGACTTTGGAGCATACAAGGATTTAGGAGCTAAAAAAGGAATTGAGCTGCTGTTGCTTTAAAAGGTGGATTACTGACATATCCGTGAGATATCTAAATTACAGTTTTTTAAGTTTGTCGTGGTAAACTCTGTATTTCAAAAGGAGACTCAGCTTACTTAAGACTCAGATTGCATAAACTTGGTGCATAAAGGCAAATGACATCCATCTCCTCTTGAGTGACTGTTGTTCTTTTTGTGAACCAAATGAGGAAGCAGGGACCTGTGGAAAAACAGCACCAACTCAGGTAATTAAAATCCACCATAAGGAATATGTACAAAGGGCAATAATTAAGATGGTGCAGCTGACATTCACTTTGGCATTTTGCAGCCTTCAAATGCTTAGATTTGCAAATTTCAATTACGTTCTTTCAGCCTCCTTTTTGTGCATTTAATTAACATTGTGTATTGTTTGTATAGAGGTAGAGCCTGGAAGCCCTAGGCAAGGATTCTAAGGCTTTGCAGTCACAACACGGAATAGCTGTCAGAAGCCCAGATTTTTCAGTTACTACTGACTTGGACTACATTTGAAAAACTGAGATGTATGAGCTTTGTCTGGGAACACGAACAGCAGTGTGTAGTCCCTGATTTGTCTACTTAGACTGTATGCTTTTTTGAACTGGAAACATGTTCTCTTTGCACAATTTCTGCTGCCCTTTGTTACCGCCTTAGAACTCTAAATTCTGTGCTGATAAAGATGGTTAGTAATAATTTGTAATATAAAACCTTTTAAAATCCTTAAGCATCACTGCTGCAAGTCAGAACTGCCCAGCTGGGTGTTGCAGGCTGAGTGCTGTTAACAAACAATAGAGATTGTAATTTTGTTCTGTTGAAAGTGTTTGTGGTTTTGAAGACATCCATTCTTCCTCTCCTTCCCACAGAGCTCAAAGTGACTTGGGCATGCAGTAGTGACTATGAAAGTTTCTGGCTTCTATGCATTTCTTACAGCATTAGATAAGCTGCTTGGTTTTGTAAGGCATGAACCAGGTAGAATTGTTTTCCCTGAAAATGCTTCAGTGAGTGTCACTCATTGCCTCAGGCAGCCAGGCAGGCAGTCAGGGACAGTGTGTCTGTCTTGTTCTTCATCCAGCAGTCCCCTCTGACTGAGCTCTGGGAATCAGGCTTTCTCAGGTCAGGGAACTTGTCTGAGGAGCTCACTCCCCGAGCATGCCAGCCATCGTTCTGCTCCAGCTTTCTTCAGGTCTCCTTGTGCACATCTTGGAAGTCAGTACTTTGGCAGCTGCATCTCACCCTTCTTCTTTAAACTTATTTGGTATGTTTAATACAGGGAGGTTGTGTGATACAGTTTGGTTTCTGCAGCATCCTAGAAGCCTGGATAAAAGATATAGTGAAAAGAAAAAAATAGGTAACAGTGGGCTAAATATGTTGTGATTTGATTGCATGGAAGTCTGTAGACTTACACCTGGAAGGACTCTGGTCTAATGTGTGTGGCAAAATTGTGACTGACAGGAGGATTTGGCTCAGATTGCAGCATGTGGATCAACTGCAGGATCAAAACTTTCCATTCCAACTGGAATAACAAGAAAAGTCATCTCACGTGCCCAGACGAACTTCGGTTTCATCAGTTGCCTTCTTTTGATCTGCAGTAAGTACCAGTGATCAGACTTGAAATGATCCCTTTGTTAGACAAGGGAGCAGTGCTGGTGTAGATGTTCCTAATGACGTCCCTCTCTGCCACAGAAGGTGACACCACAGCAAACAAAAATAGTGGGCATAGCTAACAGAGCAGTTCCCTTGCAATCAAAGTGTAAATAACACTTTGACATTATGACTTCATTGCTATATAATGCCTTCTTTGGAATTGCATTGCAAGCAAAAAGGCAAATTACTTTAAAGAAACCCCAAATCTCTGTGGAGCAGAGGTCTCAAGTGGGCTATTTCTTCATTGGCCATCCTGCAGGGCAACCAGCAAACTGCAGCTTAGCCCGTAAGCCTCTCAGGAGAGCTAATCTGGCCTTGATGGAAGCAGAGGATTTACAACCTATCTGGAGAATTTAGAAACAAATGGAGGTCAGGTAAGAAGTAAAAGGAGTAAACCAAAATCACAACAAGGGTATAAGTTTATTTTGTGAAATAACTGATTTTTGACAAGGAAAATGGTATCTCTCAGGACTTCAGTGAAGTAGTTGGTGTGTTGTCACAAAGAAAACTGAGCTAGACAGGCAATAGTGAGGACTAGGGCAAGAAGGGTGACATAAACAGGTGAGGTCAAAATTCCATAATTATTTGGGATTTTGCATGATTGCATCCTGTGAGCCCACTAAACTGGTTGTTTTGTGCCATGTTGTCTGTGTCAAACTAGCAGGTCATGAAGGAAAGGCTCATGGAAAACATGCAGGTAAACAGCAAAAGGGACAAACTCTACTTTGGTTTTGCCAAACTCTGCCTGTGTTGACAACTAGCAGCTGTCAGGGTGTTGTCACTGCGTGTTTGTAGGCTGTGCATGGGATTTTTGGGTTATTTGAATATGCAAAATTGTCTGTGGGGAGACTATGCTTGACATGGTCTGCTGGTAAGTGCAAATTCTGCACTGTATACTGTCTGTGAACCTACAAAAGATCTTTTTCTAGTATGTTATGAAGTAGACCAAGACTTAATTAACTAGTTTTGGAAGTAGTTTGCGGAGTGGACTTAAAAGGGAAATCTCTCATTCCTCACACCATGCAAAGCAATAATTTCAGCTGCATTTCTGCTCACCCTGAATACCTTCAAATACCTTAAATTGTGCTGTTAAAAAAAATGCCAAGACAGACCTTGAAGAGGGGAAACACTTTGGAAGTAGAGAACTTCCTATATAGGTTTTGAGGATTTGGGTTACTTGCTGAGCTGATTTTTTTTAAAAGCACTTAAGGTAATGCCTTTCAATTTATTTTCCCTTATTAAGTGAGCCTTGTAACCTGCTGTTTTTCTGATATTCTCAGTCATCACATTATCTTCCAGGGTTTGGGGAAGAAAACCAGGAAAAGATACAGGCATTGGCAATCTCTGATTGGAATTTTTTTTAATAACAGCAGCCTGCTTACTTCTTTTTCATCTTTCAACATGTATCTTCTGTTCTACATTTACTTATTAAGCCTGAGCACCATCTGCTGAAGGATATTTAGCTCCTGTAGTAGGGAGGAACCACATGCAATTCCCACCTAGACTAAAAGAAGCTTAAGTGGACTTACCAGTGGTTTGAATATAGTAGCATATAAGCTGAAGATATATTTTTTTTAGAAGCTCTAATTTGTGTATGTGCAGAATATGTACATGGTGCAGAACAAAACAGAGGTGATGCTCTTGTTATCCTCCTCCCTAGTATAACATAAATGACTATCAAGGGTACTGAGCAGGTTGTTTTCCGGCGTATACTTTTGGTGCCTGTTTGTTACAGAGATTAGTTGTGTGTCTGCAGTGCTGGATGGTTTTCCTCCATTCTACAATAGGATGTGCTACTCCCAGTGGAAATAAACAAATAAGCACAGTAACTCCTGCTGTGTGCAGCACCAGTGGCAGGGGTGCTGGAACGAGATGGGCTTTAAGGTCACTTCCAACCCAAACCATTCTATGATTCTATGGGAGATCCAGCCTGAGGTAACAGCTAACAGCTGCAGAATGGAAACATCTTAAACTGATGCAGCTGTTGCTAAGTGACTGAGCCAAATATAGCATTTTAATTTAGCATTTTAATTTAGCAAATTTCACACATTAATATAGCATACAGGTGTTAATTTATTACATTAGCCATAAATATGTTTATGTTCTTTTTTTCCACTTTGCATTTGAGACTGTCTGGCAATAATGGGAGGAAATAAATTCAAAATTAATTTGTCTGGTTTCACCATTTTTTCTTAGCTGATCTCGTGGTATGGTTTGCATCTTGCCTTCTGATTCCTTAATTGCAGTTTGCAGTTGAGAAAACCGTAGAATACTTGAATTGCAAGCTAGCCTCAGTTAGAAGCAAATTAAATAATTATCTGGGAAACCAATCAGGAAGCATTCAACTCTTCCTTGGTGACGTGCCTCCTTTAGCTGCACAGCTTGCTTCCTTCTGGGTGGCAACCATCAGCGTTAAGATTAGCCTGGCACTGCGGAAGCGCTGAGCTGGCATTCCGTCACCAGAGCGAGCACGGCTGGATTTGTGATGCTGCTCCCCCCTGCCAACGCCAAACGGATTTAGGCACAGCAGCCCCCACGTGCTCGTGCTGAAACCTGGCCGGCTCTGAAACAGCGAGTTAAAACAAGAGCCAACAGCCTGGTGCACAGCTGAGAACTCAGAGGTTGATACAGATACCTTGCAACTGGATACCCATGAGAATGAAAGAGCTGAACTGAAAGAGATGAAGCAGATCTTTGTACATTCTGCCCTGCAAAGTGTAAAGGACTGAGAGCTTCATTGTTTTGTAACCACTTAAAAACTAAAGGGGAAAAACAATTACTTCAGCATGGGCTTCTTGGATATGGTTTTATGGAAAGTGCTCTTCCCAGAAATCTAGGCATGCAGGCAAAATAAGAAATTCTCAATGCACAGATTTCATAACAGAGCTTTGTCCATCCTGAAACTTACATGTTCCCAAACCCAGTTTCCCTTCAGCAAGCAGCTTTCCCCTCCTGTTTCAAGCACAGTCCACATACATCAGCAGGTGACTCACCTTCTGCACTGTTTTTTGAAAATCATTTACCTTGGGCCTCTGGGCCCTTTTCTCTAGACAGCCGTTTGCACCTCCATCTCTGTGTGTGATAGAGGCCACTGTCACCAGAGAATCACTTTCAGTGCCTGCAGGGCTGCTCTCTGCCAACACAAAGTCTGTGGACAGAGCCTGCTGATTGCAAATGGCAATACTAAATGTTTCTTCCCTTTAGTTCACCTGCCTGCTGAAGATTAGTTCTCTGTAGGACTGCAGGCCCAGGTCTCTTCCACGAGGTTTATGTTTACTGTAATTGGAAGCTTTCAGAGGCAGCTTAAAGGATTGATTTAGTCTGAGAGCAGAAATGGGAAGTAGGAACTCCTGAACTCAAAAAGCATTATTGCAGTAGTTTTGCTGCAGAGCCTGAGGCTACGGATTGAGCTCTTACCTCATTTTCCCCATCTGCGATAGAGCTGCTAGGACAGTTTGGTGATTAATTTATGCTGATGAACTTAATAACTCGGTAAGAATGTAATAATTTGATAAGAATTTCTACGTATCCCAGAAAATGTGGCAAAAAAGAAAGGCAAAATAGCCATCCCTAAAAACAGAGACAAAATGAAGCATCCTCTGAGATACTATGGCCAATTACAGCCAGTGCAACTTGACATTCCTCTGATTGCAGAGGCAACTTGACAGGAGTATAGAGGTTGGAATGTTCCTGAATCCTGTTTTATCCTGGCAGTTTTGCAAGACCTATGTGGTATGCTAAGGCAGCCAGTGAAAAAGCTCAGGGGGTTGTGTGTTGTTATTTAGCAGTTCCTGCAGGTATATACAAGGAATCAATAGGAAAGGATTATGCAATAAAAATAATTTATTAAGATTTCCTGTGTCCTGCAGAACAATCTGTGACTCATCAGCGATTTGGACAGCACTGAGATGTACATCATATCAAAGGAATTCTGCAGGGCCAGCTCTCTTGGCAGGCTTGTTGTGATCTATATCTCTAGTGTAACTGGTTATAGTGTGACCAACCAGTGTAATTAAATTATCAGTGTCACTCTCCCCAGCCGAAGTGCCCCTGAGCTTGTATAGCTCCCTCTATTGGGTTAACTGTCAAAGTCTCTCTCTACCCTGCAAAACGGGTGTTCCATCTCTCCGGCTTTTTGATGAGTTAATAACTTGAATTATCATGCTGTTTCTGTGATATTTTGTCTGCTCCAGGTCAGTTCAGATTATGGTGCTGAAGACCTTTACTTTGCACTTTAATAATATTTTACTGCACTGATGTTTGAAGCGGTCACGAAATCTCTCAAATTCAATGCAGTTTTTCCAAAACATTTGAAGTCAGCTACTCTACAATCTTTTTGTTATGATCCATTTAGGCCTTCCTGGACACAGTGCAAATAGGTAGGAGCAAAGGACAGAGGTTTCCTATTTTCACAGCTTGCTTGTGTAACATCCGAAATGCCCAGAGACACCATGTCTGTCAGTGCTCTTGCAGTTTTTGGTTGCTATTCATGTAACCCAGTGAGGCAGAAGAGCAGAGATAAGGGAAAGATTCCTCTCTGCAGTTTATTCTCCAGGGTTTTATTCAGTCCAGTTTTAAATGGCTCAAGCTACTGAAGTGATTCAAGCTATGACATTTTGGCAGGGTGTGAAACAAAATCTGGCAGAGGTGCTATGAGTGAAAGGCTGGTTTTGTACTCTGAAATGTGTGGCAAATCTTTCACTGGCTTCAGTTAAAACAGGATCAGGTCTTCAGAGTCATTCAGTTTAAATAAGCTCAGCAAAACCAGCAAAAGAATCTGCTTTTGTGGTGCCATTACACTGTTACAATCTCTCTCAGCTTCACCCTCATCTGTTTACAGTGTCCTCCCATGCAACTAAGACTTTCTGTGTAGAAAAATGAGCTGCTTTTGTTAGGTTTTGAGTAATAAATAGCCCTGGATTAGTAGTCTCTGTCTGATGTCTCATTCAGACTGTCTCTTGCATTACCTAGCTATGTTTTTAAGCCCTGATACTGGAAGTGGAAGTTCTCCAGAGGCATTCTTTTAAAAAATCAATAAAGAGAGGAAAAGCTAATTGATTTTTAAATTATTTTAATTATTATCTTCCTTATATGATGGGCCATTAAACTTGGGGAGTCCCTAATGAAAGGTAAGTTTAGTGCACTCTTCTTTTCCACACTTCCACTTTCTTTTTTATTTCTTCCGACTTATAGGCAAAAGGAAATTACAAAAAATAATATAGTTCAGAATAATTTGGATTGATTTCACTTTCAGTAGTGTTATTCTGGTTTTCTTACTGATTCAGTAGGAGTTGCTGAGCCTAAGGAATGTGTAAATCTATTTCTACTGTGTTCTTCCACATTCTCATGGAGGAGGATTTATTTCATCGTAGGTCTACAGCAAACCACAATAAAATGTATGGCAAAGTGATTCTGAGTGTCTGTTGTAAAAACCATTGTAACTCTGTAAGCTGAATCCTGGAAGGAAAACCTGTCATAGGCTTGTCTGTTGAAAAATCTGTTCTAGGTAGCAGAGTTACATTGTGGGCAGTATTGAGTTATTTTTTCGGATTTCTTTATATTGAGGAGAGAAAATTAGAGTCGTGGTTCTGGGACAGTGCAGAGAACCAGTTCACACCTGAGGCCAGGACAGTCTCCCAAACAGTTCTAAGAAGGCTGTGCCACACAATAACACAGGCCAGGACCTTGTACTGGTGGCTGAACTAGAGCCAGCAACCATGGATTGTTCTGTGATTTCTGCAGGTATTTTGTCACTTGGGAGACAGACTTTGATGTGCTTGAGATGTTTGCCTGCCTGCCATTACTATGCTACTTTCCACACTTCCTTCACTGGCAGCAATTCCTTCATGCTCCAAAGGCCCAAGTGCATAAGCAGTATTTACAACCTCCCCATTCCCTCCCCTCCCTCTCAGCAGTGCCCCTCTTGCTCTCCCTGGGTGCCTCGTTCTTTGCTGCTGCCTGTGTTTTGTAAAGCAGAGCTGCTGCCATGATTCCTCACTACAAAAGTGGTGGAGCACTGGAATGGGATGTCCAGAGAAACTGTGGATGCCCCATCCCTTGGAAGTGTTTGAGGCCAGGCTGGATGGGGCTTTGAGCAACCTGATCTAGTGGAAGGTGACCCTGCCCATGGCAGGGGAGTTGGAACGAGATGCTCTTTGAGGTCCCTTCCCACCCTTACCATTCTATGATAATTTCCAATCAAGATGGGACATGGATCCCTAAAAGAATGCCTAGATCATACTCACATCCTTGCTTTAGGTTGGCTGGTGGGATCAGAGAGGAAAGGGGCTTTCAAAGTGAGGCGAATGATTACATAAGGCTGGGAGGTGGAAGGAAGGGGAAAGGAGAGGAAGTAGGAATGAGTAGATGTTTCCTGAAACAGCTGGAGGAGAATAGGGGCAGGCAGGGGTAGGGGTTTTTTGGACTGCAGGCAGAGAGAAGTTTGATGTAGGAAACTAGAGCTATGACTGTGGTTGGGAGATTGAAAGATGAAATTCTGAACCTAATTCCTGGTTTTGGAGCATGTCAGTACTGTTTTTAATATATAAAACCAGGCTCTTCTGTTATGGCACTCATCTCCACAGATTCTTGCACAATGTAGGATTTACATACAAATGGTCAGCTGTGGTGTGAATTCTTATAGCTTCAGTGACTGACCCAATGTGTTTGAAGTTTATACCTCCAACCACAAAAAAGAGCTTATGGCATTTAAATATGTTTTTAACCTAAGATTACCAGTGCCTAGTAATATTTTCCCAAAAAACAAACTATTTAGATGATTGAGAGAACACACAAAATCTAAGCCAAAGCCAGGATTCTGTACAGCTCCAAAGAAACTCATGGTTCAGGGTAGAACTCCCCCCTTGCTTTTAAGCTTGAATTAGCAGCATGCCTCAAAACTCAGATATATATCCTTAAATTCAGCTGTTAGCTAATGAATCAAAGACTGACCTCACTGTTAAGCCATTGCCCATCTGTATTTTATGACTTCCAGAGATACACAAGGCTTCCAGAATCAAACAGTCATTTGTGGCTTCCCTAGTATTCCCCAGCTTGCTGACTGCTCACCAAAGCGCTGAGCGCTCTTAGCTGTCTCTGTGCAATTTCCTGGCTAAAGGAGATCTGGAATGTAAAAGTGCATTCATCACCGGAGGTTTTGCAAGATTCCAGGACTTCAATGAAGCAGTAAGAGATTATTTAAAATTGGAACGGCATGAAGGTTCCTCTGAGTTTTCAACCAACTATAGGGTAACTTAACCAACAAGTAAGTAACCCATAAAGAGAACCAGAATTATTTGGGATTTAAGCATCAAAAAAAAAAAAAAAAAAAGTTGTAATTACTGTTATAACCGTACCAGACAGATCCTGACCCTTTACTGTCAGCTTCTCTGTACAGAAATGGAGGGCTAAGTGGTAAGTGGGAATGTGTATAGAATGAAGCTCTAACCATTTATCCAGAGTGAAACAACTGCATATAGTCAAATACTGAGAAATGTTCATGCATAAGCTGGATTTTTGACTTCAGTGCTAAGATCAAAAAAGTGTAACCCAGAGCCTGCTTTGCCGAGATGGTGACCCTGGTTCTTACTCCTGTATTTGAACTCATTCTAGGCAGAGAAATTTCAGCAAACCTTTTTTCCAGGATGCTATGAGGTTCATGTCCATGTTAAATATGCATCAGATGTAATGTGCTATTTGTATACATTTTGGAAGTGATTTTAACTTCTGTTGTGATGGGTATTACATACCATCTAACATCAGGTTATAGAAGATAGGAACCAGATGCTGCTCTGTGCTAGTCAGGTGTTCTGGCCCTTTTGTTATTTTTTACTTTGTTTTTCTGGCACTAAAACACCCTAAAACTTACTGAGGAAATGAAAGATTGTTGCTGTCGTGCTTTTGTGTGTTTGTTTAGCAAAAACATTTGTGCATCATAGATTTGTGTCCAGAAACACATTCCTCACTGCTTTAGTGTACTGTATTATCTGGACAATAATGAAAAGGAAATAGCTGTGATTTGAAAGTGTTTTACATACATTTTGCAGAGCTGTACAAACTTACATGTAGGGCAGTGATGAATCATAGTCTGTCTTCTTCGCTTCACACCACTGTAACAACATTACTTTGCTGGATTGACTTCTGATTTACTGGGTGAGAAACCTCCAGGCAGTAGCATGCTGACCCACCATCACCTTCAGTTTTGCTTGCTGGTGCTTGCTGTTTCTGTATGTTCACAGTGAGATCTTTGGCTGAGGAACTTTGTAATTGTGTGTTGTGTAACTATAGGACTCCATTTTTCTTTTTGTCTTTTTCTTCTCACTGCTACTAAGACCTAGAGACTTGTAATTTGTTTTCAAGTAGTTCATGAACTCTGGTTTCTTCTCTGTAGGCTGAGTCCAATTTGTCTCTGTTTGCTTGAGCAGATTAAATGAGAGGACAGGTTAATGCAGGTGACTAAGTGGGCATATCCTAACAAGTTACTGTCCCTCAGCTAAGCTTCAGCTTCTGTGAATTCTCATGCTCGTGTGTTCCTCCTGCATCGTGTCCACCAAAATATTTGGGGATTTGATCTGGCTAAAACACCTAGGAAAACTCCTAGGTGGACCAGTTCTTTGATCCTTTCCATTACATAGCTGCACAAATAGCTGTGCTGGCTCAGTGCTGGGAGTAGCTCAGGAACAGATATGCACAGCAGAGTAAGAACTATTGATACTGGTGCTGCTGACGAAGAAGAAATCATCAGGCTGTGCCCTACAGCAGCTGTACTGCTCGTTCTGCTGTGTGTCTGAAGGGGAGGAAAATGCAGTTCTTGTGCGGTCACTGTGAAATCGATGGTTCAACAGAGTTGGTCTTTGAGTCTGAGGGCTGGTGCAGGCTTCTTCCCACAGGAGGCCCTTTTGAGGTCTAAGAAATCCCCTTTTCCCTCCATACTTGAAAAGGGCCATCTGACTAACCTGAGTACAAGGCAAGATGGATCCTTTCCCTCAAAACCTCTGAACACTTAGCTCTGAGTGCTTAGAAATGCAAATAAAATGATTTACATTTCACTCATTCCTTTCTCAAGTACCAAATTCTGGTTTGCAGTGGTAGCTTTCTATCCTATTCTTATGCTGTTCATGGACATCTTCCTTTTGTTTAGGAACTCCTTCTGAAATATCCATCGATAGTTTCAGACAAAGGAGTCTTGAACTTTGGGTAAATTCAGGAAACTCCAAGTACCGTAATTCCTGGATCTCATTAGTATTCCACATTACTACAGAGTAGGAAAATAGCAAAATAAAAGGATTCTGAAAGTTTTGGCGTGCAAATATAGAAAGGTTTAATTGAAATAATTTCTGAACTGAGTTTACCCGTGTATTGATTGTCCCTGTTCAGTTGTCTCTTCTCCAGGCTGAACAGACCCAGCTCCCTCAAGCCTTCCGTCCTAAGAGAGATGCTCCAGTCCCCTAATCATACCTGTGGCTCTTTGTGGACTCACTCCAGAAGTTCCATGACTCTCTTGGACTGAGGAGCCCGGACCTGGTCACAGCACTCCAGATGCACCTCACCAGGGCTGAGTAGAGTGCGGTACACCAGGTGTATATGGAGCAGCCCTTAGGTCAACCACTGCAATTACCTTACTCCTGTGTTATCCATGTGGTTGAATGAATGTGTTTGGCAAAATGTCTTGTCAAACAAGGCATGTTTATGGAGCGTTTTGGGCTGATCTCTTGCCTGGCTTCAAAATTTATTTTTTAAAATTATCAGGGTGTATCCATGTTTCTGAAAAGGCTTTGTGATTTCAAGCGTGGTACGAAAAGGAAGTCACTCTTCAGCTCTCAGTTCAGGGACGAAGGATAACTGTTGGGTTTTAACTCCAGCTTTGATGGAGCCCCCTTTATGGAACCAGCATTTAAGATGAGCTGCATGGTTTTTGCCTCAGTTCCGCCCCCCCAGCAGCAATCCTGTAAGCTCCCATGTATCTCTGGGATTCTGGACACAGTCTGATCCTGTCTTTGCAGTGAAGTCATTGATACATATTACCCTGAACTACATAAAAACCTTTATGTTGCAACCGGAGGACAGACTACGGCCGGACAGTGCTTGAGGGAGCTCATACAATCTGCCGGTGTGCGTGGATTTGAATCCCGTTTTAAATGTACCCGAGAGAGGGAAGCGCTTCAAAGTGTGCAATTCCACAGCAGGTTCAGCTGACTGAAATCAGCTCTGTGGCAGTCCCACTCTCCCTATCAGTCCCAGACTCGCATTCTCGCTTCCTCCATTTGTTTACTTTTGCGATGTTAATTTTATGCTGGTTTAGCTCCCGAACAAACTTATCACGGGAACTGATAAATGCTGGTACAAGGAGGAGGGGGTGCGACTGTGGCTGCAGTCTTAATCTGTCGTGTACAGGGGCATGCTGTCTCGGAAAAAAGCTTGTCTCCCTTTTGCCTTTATCTGCCTGCTTCACTTACACATTTCACCTTCGTACCTCTAGAGAGCACGTCCCAGGAACACCTCAGCATGCCCGTGCTCTCTTCTCGAGAGCCCTGCGCCGTACGTGCAATCCAACCCCTCCTCTTTTTCTCTCCAGGCAGAGCACAAGCGCTGAGCCGAAAACTCCTGTTAACTAGGGTGACAAGTTTCCAGCAAGCTTTGGATCGCGGGGAGAGGGAACACCCTGATCCCTGCAATATAAGGTATAGACGCCTGGGCTTGTGCAACACAGCAGCAGGGCAGAGCCCATTTTATTCTTGCCTTTTTTGGATCTGCACGCACACGGTCCTCAGCACAATGGAGCCGGCTCCGCGATAGCGCGATACGAGCAGCAGAAATAAAGTCACTGCAGCGCTGCTCGCCAAGGGTGCAGTTGCCGGAGATCCACTCCCCGCGTGGCTGCTCCGCTGATGGCGTGATCACCAAAGACTTCTACGTCCCAGGCAGGCCAGCGCCGCTCCCGCCCTCTGCCCTGCGGAGCTGCGGGGCTCCGGCAGCCGCCTGCAGCCGCAGCACGGCCGGAGCACTGCCCGCGGCTTCCCGAGGCAGCGCCGAGGCGCACCGCGCTCCGGGGGTCCCGATCTGCTGCGCCGGGAAGGTATCACCCCCCTCCCAAAAACTTTCCACCGCGGGCCACTCGGCTGCGACGCCGCGCCCCGGCCGCCGCCGAGCGAAGCGGGAAGGACCTGCCCTCTCCCCGCTCCCTTCCCCGTCCCCGCGGGCCCGGCTGCCCACCTTGGCGGCAGGGGGGCTGCGGGGCGGGCCCCCCGGAGCCAATGGCCGCGGCAAGGCGGGCAGGGAGCGGGGGGCGGTGCCGGGCCGACAATAGGGGCGGTGTGGGCAGCGGGGCCGGGCGGGGAGCCGGGCGAGAGCCGGGCAGCACCTTGCGGCGGGCGGAAGGTGAGTCCCGCCGCGCCGGGGAAGGGGATTTCCTCGCTTGTTTTGTAACCGGGAAGTTTGCGCAGGGGCTGAGCGGACGGGTTCGTTCTTCTTCAGCCCCCTCTCTTCCCCCCTTCTCTTTAAATTTGCTTTTAGAAGGGGGTACTGAGCCTGCCTTCCCCCTCCTGTTTCCCCGCTCCTGCCTCCCCGTCTCATTCATTTAACAAAGGGAGTTGTTCTTAGTCCCCGGGTTTTGCGGGGAGCGGGGAGCCCTTCGGGGCCGCAAGCTCAGCGTCCCGGCGCAGAGGTTGGGCTGGAATCGGGGCTCAGCCCACAGTTTCTGCCGAGCACCCCGTCCTGGCTTTGGCTGGAGGGGCGGGCGCTTTGGGCAAACACAAAGAACTGAGGAGCTGGACCCATGCTGGGCGATGGGGTGATGAAGCCTCGGGCTTTGTGTGGCTGGTGAAGGAGGGATGGAGAGGTGGGAGCTTGTCTTTTAACCCCTCCGCCCGCGTGCGTCTACGAAACCGTGGCTTTTCGCTAGTAAAATACTTAAAACCAAAGCTGAACTTTGGGATCGTGGCATAATTCAGATTGGAGGAGACGTCAGGTGGTCTCTAATCCAGCCTCCTTCAAAGCAGGGGCTTCTGCCTGGGGAGTGGGTAGCAGTGAAGGGACATCGGAGATAAGTGGCACCTCTGGGTCCTTTTGAATGTTCCTGGGAGCCCGAAGGAGGAGGCAGCACCAGCAGGACGAGTCTTGAGACGCAGTAGCTCTTCAGTCTTCTGCTGTGCATGGAAATGCCCCAATCCACAGCTCTCCCATGCCTGCAATCCCTGGTCTTGCTGCTTTTGTTATCCAGAGGGTTTAAAATTCATGGTGTTGGGAATAGCTGGCTCCATCCGTATGTGTGTCACGGTGCATCTGCTCCTGCTGAGCATTACTTGATCCTTATTCCGACATTGCCTCCAGGAGTTTTCCCTTCGGGAGCAAGATTTATAAATAGGTGTCAAAATCTGGCTTTTTGCTAGGGACTGGCTGTAAGGCGTGTACTTTATGTGGTAATTATGTGTGAGATAAGTATATATATGTGTGTGTAAGGACAACCATAAAAGCTGTTCAGTTAGCCAAGCTTTCCATTTTCAAAGTGAAAGCAGGTATTGTAGCTGGATGAAATGGCTGTGTCGGGCACGGACGGAAGAATGTTTGTTTTCTTTGCTCGCAGTTACTCTTTGCACTGTGGCTCACGGATGCCTTTCACTGAACCCCCTCCCCCTTCTCCATACCTGGAGTTTCCTGGTGCTGCGCATATTGCCTGGCCAGGCAGGGAGCATCTTCCCGTCTGCTGCTCCAATGTCTCTTAGCGTGGGGGTGCTGATCTTGCTCTCAGCTTTATAGGGCAAGGCTGGAAAAACTCCTCCTTGTGGAAGAGTTTGTGTGTGTGTCCACTGGATGCTTGGAGATTGCTTTTCCCTATGCATTTTTTTGTGGGTAAGTCAGAGTACTGAAGCTCATCTCTGCACAGAGAACAGAAGGTATGGTGGGAATTTAAATGTGTCCAAACACCGATTTTGTTTAACTCTGGATTGCCTGTCTTGTGCCACAGAACAGAACTTGTTACCAGCTATGCAACTAAGCTGGAGTCTAAGACTGGACAATGATAAGCCAGGTGATTTTTTTAGCCTTCTTTGAGTCCTGTGGGGAAGGACCCACATCTTTAAATGGGATGATATAACTACCAGTCTTTGATTTGGGAATGAAAGCCAAAAATAAACTTGAAGAGGAAAATGCTCTTGTAGCATGACAGCAAGAATGCATTTACTGGTTTTTGGGGAATATTCTGTGCTCTGGATGTTGCTCATAAAAAAGAAAAGAATAGGGAAAAGTGAGGCTGTTGATTCATGCTTTTCTAGGCATCATGGGGATATTGGAAGAAATATGTGACAAGCCCAATATAACTGCCACAAGTGAAAATATACTGCTTGTTTATTGTGTTTCTGACTGCCTTGCTTGCACTGGATTGAAAACTGATGCTAGCTCTCTTTGCTTGAGAGGTCAAAGAACTGTTTTATTATCCTTTTCCAGCTCTGTGAAGGGAGACCTTTTCTCTCATCTTCGATTCCAATGCATGAATTTCACTTAGTTTGCTAATTAGTGTTTTGTCTTTTTATAATTGTGAGTGTGGCAGTGTGGCTTTTTTCCTTCTTTTTCTCTTTTGTGCACCTGTCTCACTTCCTCAGTGTGGGAAGTTTTGTAATTTCAAAAGCTTGTTGCTATGGTCCCATTTCCTTATATGCTTAAGAGTGTACAGAACAACCTAGAACTGAAATAAACTTTTTTTCAGTTGAAAAATACAGAAATTATCCAGAGCTCCACCCTCAAATTCTTTCTGTTTTACAGTTCATCCTTGTCAACAGCAGATAGCAGAAGCAAATAGACTTTTTATAAAGGAACTGACCAGTTTTCATGAGGAGGTTTAAGACACAGACTGACACCAGGCAATTTAAAATAAGTCATATTTCTTAAAAGCATAGTCAGCCATTAGCCCTCTGACAGGTACAAGAATGCCTACTGTTCGCTTTTTACCTCTATGGGAAGGCAAAATAATAATGTGTGCCAAAATTGTATTGTGTTTTTCTATACTTGGCAATGAGCTGAACTTATTTTCTCAGCCTGATGCCTTGGCTTGTATATGAGCTGGGGACAATGTAGGCATGTTCTGCTTGATGCTGAGGGCTTGCTCTTATGGAGAAAATAATCCAGTGTGTGACTCTTCCTATGCACTTGCACAGCTCTGACCTGGGAGGAGCTGCTTTGCACCCCTGTTCCCAGAGATGGGAATGGCTGGGTCCATTCTCCTTAGTGGCAGCAGAACTGAGACTGTCAGCCAGTGCTCACTGAAGTGGCACAGAAGTCACAGTGATCTCTTCTTCCCATCTGAGGCTAAGGCATATGATGCTCTTTGGGAATGAAAAGGTTAAAAGTACCTGATGTTGCTTGTACTAACTGAAGTTCAAGTTTGAAATTCCTGCACTTGGGTGCAGCTGTGCACAGCAAGTGCAGATGTGGGTGTTGTGGCTGTGAGGGTTAAAGTTCAGTGCTTCAGTGGTGATGGTTGCTCCTGGCTTTGTGCAGGAAAGGGAGCTGACTTTTGTACCATCCCACCTCAGGCACATCCTCAGAACTGGGGATGTCTTTGGGTCCTTCTGTGGTCTGTCTTCTTTTTGGCACATGACAGTGGGGTGCATGTCACAATTTCAGGTCCCTTCTGGGATCCATTTGATGAAAACATGGGTGCTCCAAGTTGAAATCATAAGCTGAACATGTCTCCTCAGACTCCCAGTTTTCCCTGCAGAGAGGGAAAGGCCCGTTTAGGATGTGCCTTGTATCATCCTCCCGTAGGTGTTTTTAAAGTAGGTCAGAGAGTTGCACTCTAAAATTGCTGACTCTTCTTGTAGTCCCCTTGGTCTCCTCTGTCTCCCACGTGTTGAGTTGTATATTGGAGCAGCTGAGAGGAGTTTCACCTGCTTCCCTCACTGTGGGAATGCAGGCAGGCAGCATTGCTTACAAATCCATCAGCAAAAGTTCTGTGGTAGCATGGCTTTCACTCTTTCTCTTCATTTTAGCACTTTTTTGTTGGGATGGAGGAAGAGGAAACAAACAAAAAATAAACCATCCGAGAAGTGGATTTCCAGGGGAATTCGAAGAAGAAGTCCAAGTATTCAGTTGTGGTTTGTGTGCTAATACACTCTTTCAGCCTGGCAATCCAAGTGTTCTGGCTTCCACTCGTACACTATCAATCTCTTGTGTGTAGCCTGAGATGCAGGTTAAACAATAACTTCCCCTCCATAGTTTCTCTCCTTCTTGCAATCTGTACTCTTTGGACCTGCCATATAGCTGGTTTGTTTTACTCTTAAGCTGGCATAACTGCCTTCAAGCCATTCTGTTTCTTACTTCCTCTCAAAAGTCAGAACCGATGCTGAATCAGGCAACCTTGTATCATCTTAGGTTTAAAAAAAGGAAGAGAAAAAAGGTTACTGGTGTAGAAAAATAAGTCCTAATTTGTGAAAATTGGGCCAAATCATATGACTGCAGAAGTAGTAACTAAATGTACTTTCTGGAAAGAAATAATTTCTGCCAAAGTAGCCCTTTGTGGTCCAAATTACCCTGTGAGAGACAGTGCACAAAAATATGTTGTGACTGCCTAGAAGCACATGGCATCTAGCTGCAAAGAGTTCCTTTATCTAGGTCGGCCTTTAGCTGTGGGACTGTGAGGAAGTCAAGTGACAAGTATGTGCTGCATGCAGGTGGGGCATAAGGACTTGTGTTGTGCCATTTTTTTTTTTCATCTTTTTTCCATGAAGTCTGTCCACCTGTAATCTAAAAGGAAAAGGGGGGAGGAAAAGAGTTGCTATTCATATTGTGTGTGTTTTGGGAATGGAGGGGTCATCCAAGTTTACCTGAAGGCTCTGTCTCCTGCCCTTGTGAGCTTGATGCATGTGGTTACAGTGTCTGTCCATGGCTTACAGCTGATGGCATTTGATGACTTTCCAGATGGCAGCAGAGAGAAGGAAATCAAATACAGAAGGTTAGGACACAGTTTGACAGACTGGCTTGCTGGGGTCACAGCACCACTTTGAGTTACTTTCTCTAAGCATCAGTAGGGCTTTGAACTATCACCTTTCTTAATGACCGTGGTGGCCCAGCAGTATTTTAGATGATGCTTCCCTTATGAGGCAAAGCCAATTTCTCAGGGCTGATGTTCTATTCATGAAGTAAGAGCTGGAGTGAGAAATATTTTTATCTGAACCAGTGGCTTGCATCATGTGTTTTTTTCCTCTTTTGCATATAGTGTAATGCAAAATACCTTTTCACTTATTTAGCATAAAGAAATTACAAGATAGATGATTATGTATGCCTGCATATTCCCAAATGCACATTCTCTGCTGATCCTAAAATAAGAGTGGCTTGGCCTCTTAACCCAGGCTCTTCTGTGGAAAGAGCAGAGAAGTGATTCCTTTTGTAAAACTTGCATTTGATTTCCCCAGCTATCTGTAAGTGAACATTATGCAGTTTTGCCAACAAGCTGAACTTGGAGGCTTTGTGCCAGGATGATTCTATGATTTGCTGTTAGTAGGTATTTCAAAAATACTTTATTTCAGTTGTGCTTTGAGAGGCTAGAAGTCACAGCTGAGTGTGGAATTCATGCACTTACAGAGTTCAGACTTGTCTGGGGTGAAGGAAAAGCTGATTTCCTTCAGCAGCAGAAGGGAGATATATCCCAACCCCTCTTTCCCAATTCTCTGTATACTACTGAAGCTGTTGGATTCATCCAAGACCCTGTGCTCACCTCTGTGTGAGGTGTTTGAGGCTCTTATGGAGCTCTCTAATGCCAGCATGTGTTGGGGTAGAGGAGAAAAAAACCGCTTTTCTTGTTCATTAAACTGGTCACCTGGGCCTGAACTCCCATGTCCCTTCACAGTAGAAGGCAAATTTTTCAGGTAACAGCTGCAAAGACCAGGGCAGCATAGCACAGAGAGGGATTAGCAGCAAACAGACCTATCAGGATTTGCAATGCAATATTGATTAGCTCATTAAAATTAATAAGACACTCAATTATAGAAGTCCTATTACATTTTGCAGTTCTTCTGGAAATAGAAGAATTTATATGTCCTCATCCATTCAGGAATACCTCACACAAGACAAATTTTAGTGTCATTTTTGTCTGCAAACCATGGAATGTGTTAACTTTTAATAGAGCCCAAGTTCATCAGTGAAACCTTGTTTTTGGTAGGGCACTGTTTTTAATACACTAGAAGATGTAGTCCTAGTATTTTGTACTAAAAAGTTTCTTTCACTGAGAGTCATCTAAATTAGTGTGTAATTGGACTAATGTTGTTTTAGGTAGGGTCAAAAATTAAATGGCAGGTATTCACATACTGAACAATTTTAGCAAAACAGACAAATCTGTTTCAAAATAGAGCACACAGAGGGGAAACCCTTTGATTCAAGCTCAGGAACTCAAGAAACAAGTATGTGAAAGGGCACATTGTTCCTAAAAGGGAAAAGAGTCAATTTTTTCCCAGTCATTCAGAAATATGTATATGGCCTCCACAGTACATAAATGCAATTTTCCAGGCTACAGATCTAATTACCTTATGAACTTTAATGACTTAGAACTGGATTTCCAATTTAAATTTCTATGCTTTACTAAGTTCTTTTGGTTGTTTGTTTTGAGGTTTTTGGGGGATTTTTTTGTTTATTTGTTTTGAATATCTTTAATAAAGTCTTTGCTTGAGAAGGTTTGAGCCACCTGACTCACGGCAGTTCTTGCTCAAATGAGAAATTGCTCTAGGAATACTCAGTTTCCATGCAAGAGAGAGGCTGGAGGAAGATAAAGTCATAAAACTAAGATCCTGGAATGATTGGTAAGTGGATGGCACTTCTTATGGATGTGGTCACTGGTATTTCTTTTTTTTCACAGAAGTTTGATTGAATTTTTTTGCCACATTGCCCAGCAGAGCTAACTTTCCTGTTTAACCACAAGCTTATAGTTCACATCCCTGTTTAGCCCTGCCATTGTACTCATTTTCAGTCCCACTTTGGAATAAGCTGCGTGTTCAATTTCAATGTTGCTTCTTTGGCTCATGATCACAGCAGATCACAGGTGACAACGAAAAAGCTTTGGGAGCTGAACTAAAAGGAGAGGCCCAGAAATGAAATGGTGGTAACACCACATAGCCCTTCATCAAAACCATCCATTTTCTGATAATCAAAGTCATTGGTAAAATGTATGCACGTTGTGGGTGTGTGTTAAGGTGTTTGATGCTTTCTGTTAAGCTCCAAGATTCTGGAGATGAGAAAGCTATGCAAAAATATGTGCCATATAAAAGAGACTTCTCCCACTCCTATCTGTAGAGAGAAATCACAGAATTTGATCCAAATGTGCCTTGAAGACTTTAATAAAGAGATTTAAGCACACAGAGGCTTTGGTTTGAGCCTCCAGTTCCTAATCTTGGGTGAGGAAATGACGGTATCTACTACCTCTTAACAGTGAGTTACCAGCATTATAACTTAATTCTCCAAAATCACTGAAGTATTCACTGAGTAGCCTTTCAGAAAGCAAGAGAAGTTGCAAGGGAAGGAAGGAGAGGAAACTGCAGCACCAGCAACAAGTACTGTCTCACAGTTATCTTAATCTAATATAAAAATCTGCATTTTAATTTCTGGCTCATCAAATTTCTTATTGTTGCATCAGCCTGTATGTCTTGGTAATGAGGTGTTTGGGAAAATTTGCAATCTCTTATGTTTCTGTGCTATAAATTCTTTTGTGCAATTTTGACTCCCTTCGTAGCAGAGAGAATGAGTAAAAACACACAGAAATCAGCAGGAGTCTCATCCACTACCAGGCCACTGCCAAAAGACTCTGAAGAAGTGAGACTGGAAGTACTTTTCCAGACCTGCTTTAATTCCTTTGCATATGTTCCTAAACCAGATTTTAAAGAAAATGAATAAAATGAAACTGACATTTTATCTGGAGCTGTAACCTCCTGTGTCAGACCGGTGTCTCTCTTGCCATTTCTGAGAGCCCCGACAACAATACTGAGCTTAACTTGTAGTGTGTATGGGGGAACTAACTTTTGTATTCGTCCTGTTTGGTTTCTTTTCCCTGCTTCCATTCCTTGACCATATTTCTTAGAGCATTGTTTGCTGGTTTTCCTTTTGCCTTTCTACAGAAACCTTGTTCATCTCCTGCCTATCTTTACTTTCCCCAGCCATTCCTAAGACTGATGAGAAACAGTTTCCTCATACTTCTGTGATCCTGAAGATACTGGGGCAAGCACAGATGAGCAGCAGGGAGGTAAAACATTTTGTCCTCCACCCCAGAAAGAAGCATCTTCTTCTGTGCTTAGGAGGGGGTGAAGACTGGGTAGGGGAAGAAGCCCATTGTCTTCCTCTGTCAAGCAGGTAGTTTTGGTGATGAGATGTCTGGAAACATTTAAATCTGTAGATTTCATTGGAAAGGCTGAGGAGGTCAGGGTAGGGCTGCGAATGACAAAAGCAGGACTTGTTTCAAGAAGGGAAATTAAACAACTCGAGATTCCTTCCGGGCTCTCCTGCAAGACAGAAAACACGCAACAGTGTATTTCTCTGTGTAGGCTGTCTTTAAATGGAGGCAGACGGTCACAGGCGGTGTTCAATAAAGGCACATCACAAGGATTCCAGTTGGAATGACCTTACATCCTTCAGTTAGAGGAGGCAAAACAGTGTCACTTGTTAGAATTCAAAATCCCTCTCTAAATGCCTCAGTGACTTGTCAGCAAGTGACTCACTGCGCTGTCATAGCAGGGCTTCTGGCTTTCACATCAAAGTTAAACTTGCTGAAACAGTGTCCTGCCAGTTCATATTAACAGTGCCCCCTCCCAAACTTGTTTCCAATGTACTCATGGCACAGAGGGGATTTGGGGGTGTCAGGGCAGGAGAAGGCTGCAAGGGCAGATCAGAAATCTCACGACCTTGTAGACTTCAGAGTGACAGGTTTCCATTTGTTTTGTGTGTTTCTGAAACAAGTCCTTGAGCTTCAAAAGAAAAATGTTCAGATGTGATGAGCTGTAATAAATTGTAAGAATTTAGTCATTTACTTTGTCCAACCAAAAATGTCTTTTCTTGCTGGCAATGGCTTCTTTTAAAGTTATTTGCTACTTTAGAAAAATGCTAATGTTGAAATGATCTCAGCTTGATTTCCTTTATCTCCTGCAGTTCATTAGACGATCATCAGGATCATTTTTTTGTTGTTGTTTAATTCACATAATCAATTTTATTCTAGGTGACCTTTGTCTTTTTTAAGTGCCAATTCTTTCTAACACTAGGTACATCCTGCAGGAGCCCTTCCTGAGTTCTGATCCAACACTTATTCATCCTGGGACCTTGTCCAAATGCCACCAACAGTGTTTGTGTGGACTTTTTTTGTTTATTTCAAAAACATTTCCTCACATGCTGACATGTGGCAGCATTAAATGTGTACATGTGCACTTTAGGATGTAACGGTCACGGAGAGGAAAAGAATCTCACCTGAGCAGCAAGTGGTTTTCTGCTTTTTACATCATACCTGCTTTCAATTTAGTATTACAGTGGATGCTTTGTGTTTCTGATGATGTTGCTCTTTGAATCCCACCCTGTTATTTTGGCCCAGTATCGAGGAGCAGTGACTTCAACAAGGTGATCTCATCCAGTGTGTGGTGTGGCTGTGTTTGTTTTTGAAGGCTTGAGATCCTGTTCCATCTGCACTTCTGTAGCTGTACATAAACCATCTGAAATCCAAGATGCCTGATCTCCGTGCTCTGTCTCTCCCTTCTCATGAATTTATGTGCTTTCCTTCTGTGGTGGGGCTGTTGTGAGCGCTGCTTTTCTTTTCACTGGGGTGTGAATGAGGTGAGCAGGGAAAGGGTCCTCCATGAAGCATAACCTGTGCTAGTTTCAGCATAAAAATTCTATGAGAGCTCTAAATTCCTAATGAACTAACTACAAATTTTGGAGGAGAGTCTGTGGTTGACTTAACTTTCTTCTCAACTAGCAGATGAGAAGCTTGTGTTTTGCTTTTCTTCTCAAAACTAGCTTACACCCCCCTCCTCCCCCAAACTATAAAGCAAGGATGTGGCCCTTGGCAGCTGTTTTCCTTTTGATGTGGTCAGCTCAAAATTACCATTAAAAGTATAATTCTGAACTTGCATTTTTGTGGAGACTGAGTGCATGATGAAAGGGCAGGAGGGATCTCTCTCCACCTGCTGGGCGTGTGCTCTTCGCTTGAGTTTCTTAGGAGCTGAGATCGGAGGCTGAAGCCTGACACAGCTGAGCTCATTGTGGCACACAGCCATCCCAAGGCAAGGGTGCTTTTCCCTTTCAGCACTTGGCTGTGAGCTGACCTGGCAGGAAGCTTTGCAAAGCAGTATGAGTGACAGTAGCTGTGGTGTAGTATTAAAAATCATGGAGCTGCCTGCAGGTCTGAAAGCTGCAAGTAAAGTCCGTAGGACATATGGTGAGATTTAGTGGCTCCTCAGAACTGACACTCAAGTAAGTGCCTTTTTACTCTGTCATTGTGGTACCTGCTGTATACAGCTCTTCATTTTGCTTATTTTTGTACTGATATCCCTCTGTCCCCAAGCTCTCTGAACCTCTAGCAGCCGCCCAGTCAGCTCCTGCGGGACCTGCTTATGCTGCAGATCTGGAAGTCCTCAGTGCAGAATGGATTCTATAGAATCATAAAATGGCTTGGGTTGGAATGACCTTAAAGATCATTTAGTTTCAACTCCCCCTGCCATGACTAAGGAACCTTCTACTAGACCAGGTTACACAAAACCCCATCCAGCCTGGTCTTGGATCACTTCCAGGGATAGGGCATCCACAGCTTCTCTAGACAGCCTCTGCCAGTGCCTCACCACTTTTATAGTAAAGAATTGCTTCCTAATATCAAACCTAAACCTACCCTCCTTCAGCTTAAGACCATCCTTTCCTGCCCTGTCACTCCATGCCCTTGTCAAAAGTCCCTCTCCAACCTACTTGTAGCCCCCTTTAGGTACTGGAAGGGGCTCTAAGGTGTTCTCTTCTTCAGGCTGAAAGTCCCAACTTTCTCAGCCTTTTGATTTTGACTCTCCTCTAGCTGGGTCTGTCTTTAGTAAATGTATTTGGGAGAAAGACCCTGACAAAAAATCACAACTGGATCATGTATTTCTCCCCATCCTGTTGTTCCGTTGCTCTGAATCCTGCTTTGATTCCCTATGGAGGAATAATGCTTGTAATCCCTGCCATGCTGTGGGGACTTCCTGTGCTTTGCCTAGTGGGTTCATCGGATAGTGTAGCAGAGCACTTTTGGAATTTTCCCATCACCAACCTGCATAATGTCTTGTGTTGTGTGTTACATGTATTCTTGAGAAATTTTCCAGAACTGAAAGAATGATTATAAGCTGGACCCAAACTTATTGCTGGTGTCTAGCTGGAAATATATTTTTACTCCAAGACAGAATTAAATTGCTAATGCTGCTTCCAGTCACACAAAATTAAATAATCCTACTGTTTTGCTGCTCCTCTTCTACCTTGCAGTCCTCCACTTCATAGCCAAAGTGCTGTAGTGTAGGAGTTGTACAAATGTTTGATGGCTTTTTCGTGGAGGTGCTGTGATTCCTTGTCACCTTCCACCTAAACACTGCCAGTAAAGGCTCATGGTGAGCATAAAACACAACTATGCTGGAGAAATAATATGCTTAGTTCTGTCATATGGGTGTAAAGGGCAAACAGAGCAGCAGCAGGCACAGGAGGAGTAGGAAAACACATTTCTGATATAGCAAATATAGTTTTATCTCTGAATACCCTGCAATATGTACAGAAAAACTACAGCAACATCTGTGCCTCAGAATTCATAGCCAAGATGAAAACAAAGCTTTCATCTGGCAGGAACTGTGCAGCAGGTATTTGGTAAGATCTGCCTGGCATGAAAGAACAAAAACCAGAAGTTGTGGAGGGGTTTTTCTTTCTTTCTTTCTTTCTTTTTTTACTCTTCTTTTTTTCCCCTTTCTTCTTTTTCTTTTCCTTTTTGTCTTTTTCTTCTCCCTAACCAGGAGATACAACTTCCTCAGTAGCCTGTGTGTTTCAGTGGGAACATTCAGGGACTGTCTTAGCAGCACTTGGGAGCCTAACCTTGAGAACAAAAGTAGTGTTTCATGTGGTTACGTACTAAAAGATGTGGGTAGGCATCTAGTGGGAATCCAGAAAGTGCGTGGGTGCTTGATTCCCTTGGAAACTGTTGGGATTTGGCACCTAAGCTGGTAAAGTATTTTTAAAAAGCTCTTAAATATCTTTCTGAAAATTGGGTCTGATGTTGCTAATCAGTGTGAAGGGTGGGGGGATTTTTTAATTGTGATGTAATGGTGCCTTTGATCTTTGTTACTTTCTAGTAGATAGACAGAAGGAAGTTGAAGGAAAGCAACAGAAGTGACTTTGGGGTTGGAGGGATTGACGCAAGAGGAAGATAAAAGCTATATACTTGTGTAGTTTTTATAAAATGAGTAGGAGGGCAGGACTGCTATGGGCTTCTGAAGGGTATAAATGCCAAGGAATGGAGGGTGTGGAAGAAGGAAACTGTCTGAATCTCTACTCTGCAAATGCCTGTGCAGGCAGGTAGCTTCACACACTGCCTCATCCAAAAGGAGAATTTCCCTTGGACCTTGTGAGTGTTACAGAGATGTGCTGGTGAGGAACAGAAACACTCTTTGTGGCAGCAAGGAAGGTACCTGCTTTAGTGCTTCAGTCAGGGAAAACCACTATAATCTGCAGTTGTTTGCACCTCAGATTGGCTGGCATCTATAAATGACATCACATCACACAGAGGCTGCTTTCCATTTGTGCTGGCCTTCCTGGACAGGAGCTTTAGAAAACTCTGCTTTAGGCTTTGATAGTTCCTGTCCCAAACTCGGATTGTGAGTGCTTGGATCTCCACCCTGCCTATAGCTGGCTGCCATGGTGACACATTTAGTATCACTGATCTCTTGTGGTATCTGAAACTTTCACCAGGAGGGAAAAGTGGGGTGACAGCTGCTCCAGGGCACAGGTTGGCAGGAGGGGGACATCAGGTAGGTGAAACAGTCTGACTTGGGATGTTAGGACATCACTTATTATATCCATAAACATTATAGACATGAGGATATAATCCAATAAGCTTTGGGTATCCTGGGGAGTGTTTGATGTCAAAGGTGTATAAAAGCTACTCGAAGATGATAAAGCATTAGCAGAGAATATTGAATCTTAACTGCTGGAGGTGTTGGGGATGTTCCTGTGTCAAGAGCACTTGTTGGAGCCAATAGATTGATAAACTAATTTGAGATAATTACAAAAGGAAAAATTGGACCAAATAGATAAAAGTTAATAAGTCACCAGAGCTGGATGGCATTCAAGAGTCCTGAGGAGCTTGAATGTGAAACTGCAGAACTGCTGGCCAAGCTGTATAATTTATCACTACTGACGGCCGCTGTGCCAGAGGACTGGGGAGCTGCCAGTGTGATTCCCAGCTATAAAAAGGGCTCTAGAGGGGATCCTGGGAGCAGCACAACAGAGAGCCATGCTACCAGCAATGGAAAGGATCTCTGAAGATATAGAGAAACGTTAACTGCTGGGAAAGTCAGTGTGGCTTCTAAAAATGAAAATGCTCCTGCCCCATCCCATGGAGTTCTGTGGGGTGTCAATAAGAAAGGGTTAAATTGGATATAATATATTTGGATTTTCAGAAAACTTCTCTTAACAACTTAAGTTCCTGTAAGTTTGGAGGAAAGGTTTTTTTTATGGTTTGAAGGCTACATGAATAATAGGAAGTAAAAAATTTGGGACAATTTCACATTTTATGATGGAGAGGGAAACATGACTGCAGCAGCAGCCAAAAAAGCCACCATCCTCACTGGGAAAGTGATGAACGACACCATTTGGGTTTGGTATAAATGCTCAGTGCACACATATCTTGTGGGTGATGTGCAGTTCTGGTCTCCACACCTCTTGCAGAGCACCATGGCATTGCAGAAAGGCAGCTGAAAGGGCAAAGACATGGGCTACCTTCTGAGAAGAAGCCAAAGTAGCTGAGACTGTTCCATATGGGAAGAAGGGAGGGAACACAGGTTTAAATCATAAAGACAGCAGGTAAATCTAATATGAACCATGAGCTCTCATACTTTTTCAGCCAGGGAACTTTTGGTGAAACACCATGGGCTTTGATTTTAAAATAGGTGAAAGACCATACTAGTGCAGTGGAGAATTGGTGACTGTAGCCTCAGAATAGGCAGAATTTGGTGACAGGCTTTCAGGCAGGCTACCCATGCAGGGCAAATCCCACTTGTACTTTGCAAGACTCTTGCCTTTGCAAGAGTCTCTGCATGGCCCTTCCTTTCTCCAGGGCTCTCCTCTGCAGTTTTTCATAGGAAGCAATTATCCAGGTGGCTGGCAAGTGTTCGACACTCCCTTGTGTGCACAATGAGATTTTTTTTTTTTTTTAATTATAAGTGACTTACTCCTCATAGAAGCAAATTTTTTTAAATGCTGCCTTCAGCAGGGTGTGCATGTGAACTTTATTTTAATTAAGGGTGAGGAATCTGTTTTACATAACCATATCCCAGCTTCTCATGAGAGAGTGAAAACAGCCCTGAGGGACTGATGAAAAGGCCAGTGAAATCAGTTGCCTCACCGATGGGAGGCCTGATTCCAATCTCTTAGGTTTTCTCTACCTGTGGAACTTGCTCCAAGCTGGTTGACAGCCAGAGGAGTTGAACCAATGTAGAGGCACTGCTTCCTCACAGCTTTATTTTGGGCCACTAATTTGTGGTTCTGGGCAGATAGTGAGGTGGCTGTTGCAGCTCTGCCTGAGGTTGTTGTCCCTTTAGTGGGAGTGGCCAAATGGGATGTGAATCTGCTCCCAAGCCCTTTCAGCCATGTCCTGATGCTGGCTCAGACAACTTCTGCCACTGTGCCCTTTGACAGGGCATTGTATTGCAACACTTGGTTCACCCATCTCCTTGGAACAGGAGTGCCTGCTGTGATGAAAATGTGGTCCCCACCAGCCAGCTGAGTTGCTAATTTAATAGCAGTACTAATGGGATTGGGTCAAGGTGGTTTTCTGAATCTTTGGGAAAGAAAACAAATGGTGCTGGAAGTTACAAACAAATGCTGTTGGCTAAAATTTGTTTTAAGTTGTAAAACCTGAAAGGGACAGGGAGCAGATGAGTGAAATGTTTCTGTACCACTAAAGAGGGAAAATCCAGGGTGTGTGCATGGCCTTTTGTTTGTTTTCTTGGTAAGAAAAAAGAAGTAATAAAGGTGTTAAAACACAGCTGTTGCTGGAATTGTACTGGAAGTGGGGTGTACAAATAAAAGAGGACCTCTTTCACTGTGCACAAAGAGAAATATGAAAAACAAACCACAAACTCTGTAAAGAGGCTAATGAAGTTTATGACTCAAACCTGGCATATCGTAAGCACCTTGTTTGTGGTGAGTGAAGCAAGCATCCCTTTCAGAAAGTCTCTCATACTAGAGATAGTTTTACTCCTGTTATCAGAACCTCACTGTAGTTGAAGAAGCTGAACTGCTGATAGGCTTCATGGCTGAGACCTTCAGCTTGATTCCTCCTGAATCTAGTGGTGGCTGGCATTTTTTTCTGATGCCAAAAGCCTAGAGGGGTTTGGCAAGATGCCACTGCATGAGGACAATGCTAGTTTTGTTCTATTTCTGCTTCTGCTGTCTCTAGAGAGGGTCGAGAAATTTTGCTTCTCTTATCAGACTCTTACATGAATCAAAGGAGGGTTTTGATGCTCAGCTCTTTATGTTTTATTGAAGTGGCAGTTCATGCTGTTGATCTGAAAAGTGTTTAGGAGTTAAAATTGATGGGAAGTTAACTGGTGATGGCTGGGGCTTTGCAGCCCCAGGTAGGCATCTGCCACCCATCTCCTGGGGAAGGAGGAAACAGATGAGCAGGGAGGTGGGGCAGAGATAAGCCTGTGGGAATAGATGTCCTTCAGCTGTTCAGCAGAGCAACATAAAAAGTGCACTTTAGAGAGAAAGGAATGAGATGGTCGTGTCACAACTTGGATGTGCTTTGCTTTGGGGTGAGTTCATAGGTTGGAGCATGTGCTTTGAGTGGAGGTCAACAGATTCATCCTGGTGTGAGGTGAGGGAAGTGGGGAACAAGGTCAATGTCAGTGTGAGGGGATGTGCTGAGGGCTTTAAGCACCTCAGAGTGCAGAAGCTGTAGAGAAATGTCTGATGGTGAAAGGTTTTCCAGAGAAAAAGGCCTGAACATTTCCTTCATCTTAACAGAACAAGAGGAAATGGCCCCAACATATGCCAGGGGAGGTTTAGATTAGATATTAGGAACTTTTTTGTCACATGAGCATTGTAAATCATTGGAACAAACTGCCTAACAAAGTGGTGGAGTCACCATTCCTGGAAGTGTTCAGAACATGTGTGGATATGGCACTTGAGGACATGGTTTAATGGTGGTGGTGCTGGGTTGATGGTTGGACTTGATGATCTTAAAGGTCTTTTCCAACCCTAATGATTCTATGATTCTGTGACATTAACATCCCATTCCTGGCATAGGTGGTGGGAACAAGAACACTATGACCTGTGCCAGGAGCAGGGATCCAAATCTCTGCTTTATGCAACCTGTGCCCTATAGGGAGTAGGGTAAAGTGTTGTAATCATTTGATAGTTTAAACCAGGAACAAATCTGTGAGGTTCACTCAGGTGGAAAGGAAAAAGAGAGCGAGCAGTGCCAGTGTCTCTGATCAAGAAAGTTGCACAGAAGTTGGAGAAGGATGGCAAACTGCTGCCAGTTCCTCCTGCTCTCTGAGCTGTTTCCATTCTGAGTGCACTCCCAGCCCCAGCAGCTTCTGCCTGGCAGCCTGTTCCAGCAGCAGATCCCTGCTCCATGCCTTGCTCCACAGTTGCTTGCAAAATTAGCAGGGAGTTGGAGAGTTGCAGGTGCAGAACCAGAACAGGACAGAAGCCTGGAAGATGTGTTTCTTCTCTGTTGTAAACTTGTTTGACCTTTCTAAATTCACTTCAGCCGTGTCCTCAGTTTGTAGAAGGGTGGTGGAGCTCCTGTGCACTTTCAGGTATTCTGTGTTACCTGGCAGAAGTTGTTCTTTCACCCCCATTAGTAACATTTTATCACTGAGTAGTGTTTTATGCATGAACGGTTTTCTGTGCAGTGCCTACAATTTAGAAAAATGCCCTGAAATTGTATGAGCCTTTTGTACAGGCAAAGTAGACCAAGGGGTTGGGGAAAGGAGGAGTTGTATCCTTTTCTGCAGAAACTCTTGTTCATTTTCCCTTCCAAAATAATTTCAGGCTAGTTATTTGTATCAAACCTTTGTTAAATGTACAGTAAAACAGCAGATAGAGGGTTCCTTTGGAAAGCTGTACAGATAAGAAGATGCTTCAATACATGAACTCTAAGAACACCCTAAGGAATAATATGAAGTGTGATGCTTTCTGGGCCTGCTACACAGCTGCAAAGCAATGGGTGAAGTCAGATTTTGCCCACACAGCTCTCCTAAGCCTCAGTACTTTGAGTTTTACTTTGCTTGCTTTGGCTTCTGAGACAGCCGGTGTCTGGAGCTGAGGCACTCCAGTGCTTTGCTGAGTGTCCCCAAAAGACCTGCAAACACAGCCAAGCTTCTGGGCTTGAAAGAGATGAGCTGAGTAGCTTGAATTGCAACTGGGTGCCTCTAGTTCTGGGAGGCTGCAATGACTGCGACCTTTTGAAATCTTGTTCAAACTGTTTTTGTTGCACTCAGACAGGAATGTTATGTTCTTTGTTCTGTCTCCTAAAAGGCAAACTTTTCTGTATAGGCCGCTTGTGGCTTTTAGAGTTTGATAGATATGGGTCAGGGGAGGAAGCAGGCATAGACTGTTGGATGTTTTCAAGCTGCTGAAAAAGTCCTTCTGAGGGCATGAAGTGGGCTGTAAGATCCCAGCTGAATTTTTGCAAATAACCTCTGTCTTGATTAGGAACAGAAATAAGCCCCCGAATGTGAATTGTTGCCTGTCTGTGCACACAAGTGAGTGGGCTGACTCTTTCTGAGACAGACCTGTGTGGTAAAGGTTTACATGTTTAATTCTGAACCCCTTCTCCTGGGAGGAAGCACGGAGCATCTCAGCAACCATTACTGAAATGTCTTTGTTTTCAAACATAAAACAAGCATTGTTTTGCAAGAATAAAAATATGCATTCAGTAGTTTAAATTAAGGTAAAAGTTTGCATTGCCTCTTGGAAGGGCTTTTCTTGGTGCCTGTACACCTTTAGGTACATATCTTCACAGAATCACAAACTCATTGGGGTTGGAAGGGAACTCCAGAGGTCATCTGGCCCAACCTACTGTAACCAAGCAAGGCCACCCACACGTGGTTGCCCAGGACAGTGCCTAGACAGCATTTGAATATCTCCAAGGATGGAGACTCCACCACCTTTCTGGCCAGCCTGTGTCAGTGCTTGGTCATCCTCACAGTAAAAAAGTGTTTCCTGGTGTTCAGAGGGGTCCTCTGTGTTTCAGTTTGTGCCCATGGCCTCTGGCCCTGGCCCTGGCCATCACTGACAAGAGCCTGGCTCTGTCTGCTTTGCACCCTCCTCACAGGGATTTATAGACATTGATGAGATGCCCTGAGCCTGCTCTTCTCTCAGCTCAACATTCCCTGCCCTGTCAACCTTTCATCATTGAAGAGATGCTCCCCTCAGCATCTCTGTGGCCCTTGGCTGGACTCTCTGGTCTGTGTGTCTCATACAGAATTGTACCCAGCTTTCCAGGTGTAGCCTCACCAGCCCTGAGGACAGGGGAAGGACCATCTGCCTCCAGCCTGGTTGCAGTACTTGGCCTAATGCAGCCCAGGATACCATTTGCCTTCTTGGCTGCAAGGACCCACTGCTGGCTCATGATCAACTTGGTGACCACCAGGACCCCCAGGTCCTTTTCTGCCAGAGTGTTTTCCACCTACCTCCAGCACATGTAGGTGCCTGTGGCTGTTCTTCCCTGAGTGTAGGACTTTGTGTTTCTCCTTATTGAACTTCATGAGGCCCACCTGTGCTTCCCTGGGTCTTCTGGAACATCAGGATTGATATTTTCTTCCCTCCAGTCTATGGTCCCTTCTGCCAGTTGCCATGATTGATCAAAAATTACCGAGCCTGGCCTCGCAGTGGCATGTGCCAGCTCCCTCAGCATTCCTGCATGCATCCCGTTAGGGCCTGTGTACTTATTTTGAATCTCTATCTATAGATGTGAACAGAAACTTCTAGAGAAGGACTAAGGCTTGAGAATGAAGCCTGTTCCTTGGTCCTCCTTTCTTCCCTTCTTTTCCCTCTCTCCATTGCCTGCTGACCTCAGTCCTCAGCTGCTGCTAGAGGCTCTTTGCTTGCATGACAAGGCTGTTGTGGGTTTGGCTTTACATTTAAAGGCTACAGGTGGCTTTAAAGCCAGGACACCTCATTTGCAAAGGTTCTCGTGCTGTGTGGGGATGGTTCTGAGCTGATTTTGTCATGCACACACACAGTTTGGTGTGTATCCTCTGTGCAGTGTTTGCTGTTTATTCCTGGCTGAGGAAAGGAGTCTGTCACAAGGACTGGCTGCAACTTCAGCTCAAACTGCCTTAACTCACACTATTTACTTTGGAAATTAGAGTTTCAATTGCTGCTGATAACCCAGCTGATTGTTATGTTTCACATTTAGCACTGGTTTTTTTATTCTTTCCTTAATTACTTATGTAAATAATCTTAGAAGACTTAGCATTAATTTTGGAGAAGCTGGCGCATGGGGCTGCGAGGCTAGCAGCAGGTGCTGTAAGTAATCACTCTTCTAAATTAAGCAACACTTTCTGAGGCAGTAGGTTAATTTCTGGGTAAGCAGCCTGCATACAGATTCTTGGAATCAGCTGGATTGTGACCCAGCAAGTGACTCAAGGCTTTGTGTAGGTTTAATTGCTTGAGTTATCTCACTGAAGCCTTTCATTTTTGGAGGAAACTGGGGCTGTGCTTGAATGTCTGTTGACACTGTGTTATGCTGGAATTTTTGTTACCTGGCTTTGTGCTTGTCTCTGTAGCTCAGTCTTCACTGCCACTGGAGGTGTATTTGGAGCATGGGCTGTGTCATGGCTTAACCATGTCAAGCTGCCTGGAGCCAGGGTATCTATCCTGAATGGCTTGGGTGGGAAGGGACCTTAAAGACCATCTCATGCCAACCCCCTGCCATGGGCAGGGACACCTTCCACTGGATCAGGTTGCTCAAAGCCCCATCCAACCTGGCTTTGAACACTCCCAGGGATGGGGCATCCACAGCTTCTCTGGGCAACCTGTGCCAGTGCCTCACCACTCTCACAGTAGAAAATTTCTTCCTAATATTAAATCTAAATCTGCCTTCTGTCAGTTTGAAGCCTTTTCCTCATCTTATCACTACATGCCCTTGTAAATGGATCCCCTCCCGATTTCTTGCAGGCAATATTTGGGTACTGAAGGACCGCAGTGTTCACGAGAGGCTGATGCTTAGGTTGCAGTTTGTGCTGCTGTGGGTTTCTCTCATTCCTACAAGAGCAAGCAAAGTCGTGCTTGAGAGCTTTGTGCCATTTCTTTCTCTGCCTTTGTGCCTGCAAGTGGATTTCTGCAAAAATATTTCCTCTAAAGTCTCTAATGGAGTTCTCATGGGGTCTGTATGCAGTAACTGTTGGCCAGAGTGCTGCCTGTCACTTCAGCATTGTCACAGCTCTGGCCAGCACTGTTATTGCCCAGTGCTTGGAGATTGCCTGCAGGAGTATGGCCCACTCTTTGTGAAACCACTCTTGAGCCTGTGAGGCTGATGGGGTCAGTGTATTTGTGACTTGAAAACTTAAATGATTTTTCATAAGCTCTGCAGAGCTCTGAGGAGACTGGTAAAATCTTAATTTCTGTTATTACACAGAATACAACTTTGGAGCACTTTGTATCACTTGTGGAGTAGGAAGGTACAGTCTTTACAAGCTCAAGCTCTCTTTAAAATCTATCTTCCTGTGTGAAGATTGTGTCAAAAAGTAACAGGAAAGGTGGAATTTCCACTTACATGGAATCCCATGTACAGTGGAATAGAGCAGAAAAGATGTCCTTCTCCAAGGATTCAAGAAAGAATCTTGAAGATTCAAGAAAAATTCAAGAAGAGAACTTAAGAGAGCTGGAGAGAAAAAATGGATTTTTGTTGCTTCTATGTGACTGTCAACTGGGACTTGTCCTTCCTTTGACTTAGAGTTGGTGCTCCCTGTGCCTGTGGATGCTCAACCTAATTATCAAACTGGTGCTTGAAATCTTATACCTGCTTAAAAGATCTGAAGCCACTTCCTACACTCTTTAGCTTGATTTTTTTTGCTATGGTCAGTCATCTTCAGATCAAAACACTCATAGGCTTGTAAGTCAGTGTTGGGATACAGCCCTTTCATGTTTAAAAAATAAATAATCCAAATGACAGACTTCTGAAAGTAGAGCTCAATTCTTGTGAACAGTGTTACAGAATGACATGGCTCTTGTAATTCGTTTAGAGATCTGTTATCTCTTTAATTCTCTTGTCACTTTATAGATTAAAACTTTACTTCTTTGGTGTGAAATCTTGAAAAAGCACTGTTCATACGTGCAGAGTCTAACAATACTGTGCTATCTGCTCTATTATGGAAACTAGATGCATGAGCAACTCGATTTTTTGATAGCTCAGCTTTTCTTGGAACCCTGAAAACATGAATTCTCATGTAGCTCTGAAGGCAAGCAGTCCTCTTTAGGTGACATTCTGGTTCTTTGGGAATTGGGACTGAAATCTTTTTAAAAAGAAATGGTGAAGAGTAGGTCACACAGAGACTCTCCACTCTTTATGGATCTTCTGACAGTGGATGCCTCGTGGGTTTAACAGATGATCCAAATATATATTGATGCATTTGGATGATCTCAATGTATTCTCTAGGATGCTGTGAGTTGTCTGTAAGCTTGGAAATGGAGAGGGGCAATGGGCAAGAACTGGATGGGCAATGAGTTGGTGATGGGAGCATAGACACATGCTGATCTTGGACAGCCTTTTCAAAAGGGGACAGAATTTGAAGTCTCTTAAATACTGTGGGGTAGAAGACAGGGAATTTTTTTTCCCCAGATGAGTTAACTCTGTGTGGGCCACAATAATTGAAAGCATCAGGTAAAGAAGTGACCAGATACTCAACAGGTGTCTTGAAGGTTGGCTTTCTGAATGGACTTCTGAAGAGAAAGTAGAGGAGCAAAATTCTCTGCTCTGGATTTGTAGATTTTGAGGGGAATAAGTAATTTAAAAATATTGCTTTGCACCTTTCTCACTGACTGCCCTAACTTCAGTCTATCCAAGTATTTTTTTCCAGGCAGCATGAAGAATTTGTAATGCTTTCTGTTATCAAAAGCAGAACTTGGAAGAATCCTGCACCATACCAAAGATATGAATGCTGCGTTAGGGAATTTGGACATATTAATAAAGCCAAGATATTACTCTACCACTCTCTCCTCTGAAATTAAACGTGTCAAGCAAATTGCTGAAACAGTAGACGGAAACTTGGCAATTAGGTTTGTGTGGCAATTTGATTCTGTTCTCCTAAAATACCTCTGGAGAGCATCCAACTGTAGCTCTGCTCTGATCCCAGGACTGCGCTGCGGATGCCCTGAACGCAGACACGTAAGCAGCAAGCTCTGGCGGCCTGATCTGTGTAGTTGCTGGAAAGCTTCAAAATCTGGTTTGCTCTCAGAGGGCTTTCCATTTGGGAAAGTAACTGATACCATTCCAATTTTAACTCTGGAAGAGGAAGGGAAAATATAAAAGCTTCAGAGAAGCAAGTTTTTGTCTAGACTGTGGAGCCAGCTGGGTGCCTTGTTCTGTCTTGTCAGGCTGCCTTCTTGTTTGGGGCTCTATCTGAGTGGTTGACAAGTGCATTAGCTCTGTGAAAATAAACCCACTTTTGGTGTGGCAAATGAACCCTGGTCTCCCATGACCATCCCCTGCCAGTTGTTTCCTGAATGCTTTACTGACTCATATAAATGCACAATCTCCTCTCCTTGTCCTTTCACAGTCATCATTTGAAAAGCTTTCCTCTGTTTTTGCCTTAAAAATTACTTTTGAAGTGAAAGGTCCCTTTTGTTTCACTGACTATAAAGTGTGCATGATAATTACAGGACAATTGCTGTGTTAGCTGAGATACTGCATTGTTTCTGCAAGACAAAACCCTGCTCCAAGCAGGAGCAGTTCAGCTTCTCTCACTCAAACCCCAGGGGCCAGGGGTGAGGAAATTCCAAGGTTTTCTGCTCAGCAGTGACAGTGGTATCTATGTGGATACTATTTATTGCACTGTAAGTAATAGTTTAATGGCCTTGCATGTGATAAAATGCTGGTTTGTGCTGGTGTGTGGGTTTTGATAGTATGTCAGGGAATTACTTACGCCTTTTAATCTGCATCGTTCAAGAAGGCAGTATTTTAAAAATGTGATGATGATGTCAAGGGTTTGTGAAGTGGAGGTCAGAGAGGCTTTTGCTGCTCCAAATATTTCCTGTCTAGAGAACGTATGCCATAAACATGACAACTATGGGGTTTTTTTTCTTTTGCTATTTGGTTTGGTGTTTTGTTTTTTCTTCTCTTTGAGTCAGGCTTCTTTTCTTCTCCTGCATTTGGATCCTCTTAAAAATGACTAGTTTCAGGGGAAAATGCAAGCATACCAAATAACCTGTGGAAGTCTTCTGTCATTTGATAACTACTTGCTGCTTTTAGAGTGGAACCTGTCTTGTCTCTCCTGTCGTGTGTCTGCTTAGCTGTGCTCTTGCACCAAAGTAAGTCATGTTTCAGTCTCTGAAAGGCCCACTGTCCTTGACTGTCTTTTAAACTTTTTTTTTTATCATTTGTTTGGGTTATTTTCTGTTGGTTGCTGTCAGGGAGCTGCTGTGATACCTAAAGAGGCTGCTCATCTTACCTATTGTATCTCAGTTGCTGCACTGATTATTTACGGGGATACAATCTGACTTGCACTGTAGGTGTTGACCCTGTCTTCTGCAAACCCCTGCTGCCTCCAGGCATCCAAATAAGGGATCTTTCCAAGAATTAGATGCTACAGACCCTGTGCTGTTGTCTGTAAAGCCAGTGGCTCCAGTTTGGGCAGGACCCAGCTCCCCCATTCAGAGCAGCGATGCTGTACGAAGCCTCTGGCCCTGGAACACGTGAGCTGGTTGCTACTCAGCTCCCCACAGGACCAAGGCCAGGTTGGGTTGAACAGGGCTCATAGACATGTTTCCCTCTCAGGGGAAATGCTCAGCTCTGGCACATACTTACCTGGTCCATATTTGCTTAGTTAAGAGTGGGACAGGGATGGGAAAGGTCATCAGCCAGTGGTAAACTGGTTTCCTGAGCATCAATGCCATTAGATTAGAAGGCACTGTGTGGGCAGAAATTGGCCTCTCAAACCTCAGTGCCTCTGGGCTGTAAAACCATCCACGTTGTCCTAGGTTGAGTTGGGGATAGCAATAGCTATTTTAGAGCAGTTCTGGAGGTAATGGGTGGGAAAAGATGTGAATTTGACTGGTGGTACTGGAAAGAAGTTCTAGAAAAGAATCTGAAGGTGGGGTATTATTGCACAAGTTAAGTGATATCCTGGATGCAACTGCTTTGGCTTTGTGGTTTTGGTGTTTGGCTTTTTTCCCCTTCTTTAAAACTGTGGTTTGTTTGGCACTGAGTAGGTATCAGAGAGGTGTTTTTAGCTACTGTGACTTTGAAATCAGCATGCTGAACTCCCTTGGAGCTGTGAGAACATGTGCATATGCAGACTGGTGTTGGTTGAATTCAATTGTTACAAAACACACCCTTGGAAACCTCATCTGGGATGGTGTTGGCATGTCCCTCACATTTTGCCAGTTTTCAGAAGCTGTCAGGTAGTACTGTGTGGGAGGTGTTACAGGGACAAATTCTGAAATCCTAATTTGGGCTAAACTCCCACTGTTTCCAGTGGGTGGCTTGCTGGCATTAAGGCCAAGTACCCCTCAGCTATCACAGATGACCTTTCTGTCTTTTAAAAAGTCAAGGATGCTGAGATTTGATGCTGTATCTTGTATTAGAGATCAAACTGCAGGATTGCAGCCCCTAAAGTTTGTACATGTGCTGAGATTTGTGAACAAGAAGTTGGTTAACCAGAAACATTTCCAGTAAATGTTCTTTAGGTTCTCAGTCGTGCTGGTGAAATGCCAGAGATCTGGAAACAGAAATTAGCTGCTGATTTACAGGCAGTGCATGAAGAAGGCACCCATTCTCTAGAGGAAATGCTGATGTTCTGAAAACCCTACTTTTCGTAAATGGGGAAAATATAATCCCATGTATTTGAAAATGAAAACTTTAAATTCTTTCAAAGTATCAGCACAAATTTATTGAAAGGCTGTTTGCTCAGATAACTGATTTTTTTTTTTTTAGGAGAATGTTTCTGTGAAATGCCTGCAACTTTTGTCAGTATATTGCTTTCCACCAAAATTGAATTAAATGTATTTTAGAAGTTAATTGTCTGAAAGTAGGTACCTGAAGTTACTGACTGTCACCAAGTAATTGAGATAATTTGTTGTTCTGGCTTCTTCTGTCTGTGCAAGAAAGAGGGAAGATGTTGTGTTTGTGTTGGGAACACTTAAGAAAATCAAACAATATCCCAACAGTAAGAAAAGAAAAAGGCCCAAATCCCTTCAGAAAGCCCAGCTGTGCAAACCTTGTCTGGCAGAAGGACATTGCAGCTGAAGAGCTTCTTTCCTTCACCTCAGTGGAGCATCACCACTAAAGTCTGACTGAACCCAACTTGCTGTCAGCCTAAAATATTATGCAAGGGCACCCCAAGAACTTGCTCAGCTGCAGCTGAGGCTCTGAAGCCCACACTGTATTGTTTTTCTTCTCAATTTCCCCTTAGGTGGTCGCCGCCTATTCATATTTCAAGCTCAGTAGGGCTCTTCTGTCCCATCACTGGGACTCCAAGGGGGAAGAAGGGTTTTCAAATCCTTCCACGTTCCTCTTTACCTCTGAGTTTCTCATCAGGATTGCATACACAGCTCTCTTTTTCTTTTCTTTTTTTTTTGTCTTGCTGAGAATGTGTTTCTTGTGCTAACTGAAGTTGCAGAAGCACCTGGAAGGGATTCTTCTCAAGCTGTGTGCTCTGTAACTACCTGAATTGCCTTTCCATTAAAGAGGTGACTGACTGATGGGAGGAGGGCAGAGCAGACAAGAAGTATTTTCTCCCCATCTTGCGCCTCCGAGATCACAAATGAGGTCTGTGAGAACTGGCACCTCCCAAGTACTGGGACTGTACTCCACAGTCCTCCACGTAATTAGGGTGTTGTGATAGTGATCCCAACTCTTCTGATTTTCTGCTCAAGGTTGTCACAACCTCTTTAAATTTGTCTTCATTGCTAAACTGGGGCCTTGGGTACTGAGGAGTAAAGACGTGCTTCAGACAAGCAGTTTGAATGATGTTGTGTATCTCTCTCTTTTAAAGCCTCCCTGCCAGTTTGTGTGGCTTGTAATTGCAGAATTGCAGGTTGGCAGAAACCTCTGTGGATAGTCTAATCCAATTCTCCACCTAAAGTGGTGGCAACTGAAACAATTTGCTCAGGGGCATGTCTGGTGGAGTTTTGAGCATGCCTAGGGATGGAAATTCCCATTATTTTTCTGAGAAATCTGTGTTTTTCTGAGTTCTGTGGTTTTGTGTCCATCTCCCCTTATCCCCACCCGGAAATAAAGTGTAGTTTTGTTGTGGGGTTTGTTCTTACATTTAAATGGAATTTCCTGTATTTCAGTTTGTGTCCATTGACTCTTGTCCTGTTGCTGGATACCACCAAGAGGAGCCTGGTTCCATCTTCTTTACACCTCCATCAGGTATTTATGCACATCGATAAGTCCCCTCTGAACTTCTTCTGCAGGCTGAAGAGTCCCAGCTCCTTCAGCCTCTCTTCATATACCAGATACTCCAGTTCCTTAATCATCTTTGTGGATCTTTGCCAGACTCTCACCAGTATGTCCTTGTCTCTGTTGTACTGGGGAGGGAAGCACTTCTCCCAGCACTCCAGATTTGTCTCACCAGCCCTGAGACAGAGGGGAAGGATCCCCTCCCTTGACTTGCTGGCAGTTGTTTTTCCATTGCAGCCCACATCCTGTTGACCTTTTTTGCTACAAAGGTGCTTTGGAGGCTCACGGTCAACTTGATGTCCACCAGGAATCTCAGGTCTTTCTCTGCTTTTTCTGCTTCCTTTCTGCCTGTCTCCTGAGCAGCAGTCTGTGCTCCTGAGCAGCAGAGCTTTGCATCTTCCTTTGCTGATCTGCAAGGGTTGGTGTTGGCTCATTTCTCCAGACTGTCCACATCCCTCTGAGTGGCAGCACACCCACCTGGTCTGTCAGCCACCACTCCCAATGCTGTATCATCTCTGAGCTTACTGAAAGTGGACTCTCTGCTGTCACCTATAATCTTTCCTTTATGAAGAACTGAGAGCCTTGGATGAAGTGTTGAACGAATTAAATCTCACAGCAGTTCCTGAAAGTACTTCACTTGGGAAAGTCAGACAGAGATGAGGCAGCTTCACGAGCACTAAAAGAACATTAAACACTGTGCCTTGTAGTAAAGGACTTCATTATTATTATTTAGGACTCTGATTCCTTGAATCTCTGATACTTCATGCAATACCAGCTCATGCCCTTTACTAACACCATAGCAACCTGCTATAAATGTCACTGTATAATGTGGCTTGTTGGCCAAAAGTGGGACAAGGAATGCTTTCTAGGGTAGGAAATCCATGGGGTCAGTAAAAAACCTGCAGTAGAGAGCAAAATGAGAGCAAAAAATCCTATTTTTATTTTCTTGTATTGCAAAGTGATTTTTCTTTTTCTCTCCAAAACTGTGCCCTGGAGGAAATAGAGGCATCAACTTAAATTCTCTCAGTGCTCTATCTGTATCTCCCTCCCCCAAAACTACATCCTAAGCACAGTCTAAACCTCTGGGCTAACAGATGGTGTTGAGAGGGGGAGGGAGGGGGAACAATTTGCATCTAAATAGCTGAAATAAAGAAGGGTCATGTCCCACAGACCAGCCCCACTCACCTGCTGTTTAAATCCCCCTGAGAAACAGGCAAACGCGCTTAGTTTTTTAAAGTCTGCATCAGCTGTACTTGCTCTCTGAAGCTTTCTGCCCTAAAAAGCTGCAGTCCTGTGCATCTTGCTGTATGGATTCTGTTCTGCCCCCAAAACGACGAACTTTTAAGGATTTAGTTCTTTGAATGGAGTTGACAGCTGTGTCACTCCTGTTCAGCCCTCCCACCAGAGTGACTGCGGCTGCTGGCTATCTTAATTAGCACCAGCACTAATGGTACAGGGAAGGTTCAGAGCAAATATTCCCTCTCCTGTCAGCTTGCCACTCCTATGGCTGCCTGATTCCATCTTCAGAGGTGCTCTTGCCATATGGTCCTGTGGACTCATGCTGCAGTATTGAGTTTGTGTGTGTAGGTGGGATGGGCTTTGGCTCTAGTGACCACCAGGCTGCAGCCCAGCAGTGATGCTGATCCTGCAGGACCCTGGCATGGTGTTGGATGGCTGTGTTTGGTCCTGCAGGCATGCAGAGCCAAGTTGCTCTGGCTTCCTGACTGTCCTGTAAAAATTTGTCAAATCTAAGACCTTGCTGCTTTGTAATGATTTCATTTTGGAGTGTAAAGGTCATTTGCCCACCACTGTTACATGCTCATGGAGGCTGCTCTGGGTCTACCCCCCTGTCCTGGCAGCAAGAATTGCACTTCAGTCTCTTCAGGCAGACTTTCTCAAAGGTTAAGGCTGTGGAAATCCTGTAATAAGGAAAATCTTCCCAGTTCCTCATAATCATGTACACATTCACCACCCCAAACCTATCCTACCTTATTTCCCAGTGATATTTGAAGAGGCAAGAGGGCTTCACAGATGAAGTTCAGTCTTAGTACAAAACACCAAGATGAGCAAAATCTGGTTCTACCCCACCAGTTCCTTGGACTTCTACATTCAAGTGCTAAAAATAAATAATGTGACAATAGTTCAGGTGGTTCAGGAGCCTAATTTCCAAGAAGCCAGAGGCATTGGAAGGTTGAATTTGGCAGACTGGAAGGCTCAGCAGGATAAGGAGTGGTGAAGATGATGTCTGGGGACCCACCACTGTCTTCTGTGTGTTGACCTGATAGAATAAAATGTCTGTAAAGGAGGATTTTTATTTCTGGAATTGCAAGACCTTGAATCTCTTCTTTCTTTAGCACAAGCCTGGGAAGGGATTGGTGAGGTTAACCTTTGCTAAGCTGCTGGGCCCTCCCTCCCACAAGTGTCTTGGAAGAGGAAATGGCCTCAAGAAATGTCTTCGTTTTCTTTTCTTGTTTCATTCCCAAGTATATTTCAGTATTGGGAGTGGTGGTGGTTGATGTACATGAGGACAGCACAGATCTGGGCAACAACCTTGTTTATATGTCTTTGGGGAATAGGTTTATTTATCTTATAATTTATATATTCCAGTTAATAGAACCAAGATCCAGTGTATGAATACTTACAGAAGTAAGTGGGCAATGTGCAATATCAAATTATATTAATTTAGGGCTGTCTGTCGTACTTTCTAACTTTCTACAACTGCTTTTCTTTTTAGTAATTTGTCACTTGAGGATAACTATGTTTTATAAATGGTCCTATCACATGATACATATTCCCTGTCTGGGAGTAAACAAAATAAGTGAGTTCACTTGGGTGGTGCAAGTTACATACGTAAATGTGTGTGTATGTGTGTGGATACACATGTTTATACAACCACACTCTCTTCTGTAGGACAGGCCTCTGCCCTGCTCCTTCTGCCCCCTTCCCCAGTTCAGTGATGCAGGCAGATAACTGGCTCTGGCAGCCCTGCTGCTGGTCTTTGCTGTGGATAAAATGCTTGCTATGCCAGCAGGGCATCACAGACCATGTAAGAGCAAATCTAGAAATGAAATATGGTGTTGGAAATATTTATTTTCTCTGTTTTTAAAAACAAAACCATGTAAACTGTGCAGCTGTAGCAGAGGTGCATGTTACTTGTTGACAAAGGAGGCAGAAGGGGAAAATATGAGGAAATCAGTGCATTTTGAGGTGAAGTTTGAGGGATGAAGACTGAGAAAATTGGATTTCATAGACTACCTAGAATGGTTTGTGCTGGGAGGAACCCTAAAGATCATCCAGTTTCAGCCCTTTGCCATGGGGACTGCCTTCCACTGTGCCAGGTTGCCCAAAGCCCCCTCCAGCCTGAAGACTTCCAAGGATGTATCCATGGCTCCTTGGGCAGCCTGTTTCAGTGCCTCACCACCCTCACAGGAAAGAATTTCTTCCTAGTGTGTAATCTAAACCTGCCTTCCATCTTAAGGTCAGTTCCCCTTGTCCTGTCACTCCATGTCCTTGTACAAAGTCCCTCTCCAGCTCTACTGTAGCCCCTTTAGGCACTGGAAGGGTTTCTAAAATCTCTGTGGAGCCTTCCCTTCTCTAAGCTGAACAATCCCCAGCTCTCTTAGCAGAGGTGCTCTGACCCTCTGAGCATCTTTCTGGTCTCTTCTAGTTTTGCTCCAGCAGGTCCACCTCCCTCCCATGCTGAGGTCCCGAGAGCTGGATGCAGCACTCCCTCTGGGGTCTCACCAGAGTAGAGCAGAGGTGGAGAATCCCCTTACTCTACCTGAGATGCTTTTATTTTAGCAGGTTTCTTTAGGTTTCTGTTATTAAGTGGCCTACCAAGTGGCTGACTGACATTTGAACATTTATTTCTGTATCTTCACAAGCTCTCTAACTGGAAGAAGAACTTGCTGTTCAGAAAGGACCATTCTGGTAGTCTACAAGTGTTATTTCAGTTACTTTCTCTGTGTGGAACTAAAATACTAAATAAAAAGATGGGCTGGATTGGAACCATGCCTAAAGCAATTCTTGGCATAATGGGGTTATTTGACTGATTTTTAATTAAAATAGAATTCTAACTAGATTGTTTTGAGCATGCATACAGCTCTGGTTTGTTGTTGTTGGTCTAATTGCCTCCTGAATTAAAGATAGCAATATTCTAATCCGCCCTCTCCCTTGGGATACTGGCATTAAAAGAGGGTGTGGAATGCTATGTAAATGATTTACAGGCATGCAAGATAGAAAATGGTCTTTAAAAGCATCAGCCAAAACTTAGGTCTTCCCTTTACCTGTGATGTCTTGACAGAGAGAATGATGGATTGTTATTTTTTGGTATGTATTTATTTCTCTGTCCTGACAGGTCTTTAAATAGCTAGAAATATGTCTGAGAAAAATGTCAATAATCTCAGCCTTTGAGGAAGAAGCAGTTAACGAATCTCTGGGGAAATACTCAGAGTGCTGATGCTCTGTGGGGAAGAAAAGGTTAGGAGCCAGTGGAGCAGGGGTTGGAGACAATACATCATCTCACAGCTAACAGGGAAACTGTCTGCTGACAACATAAGATACTAAAATGACAGAATTATGGGCTTATTTTCTTAGGACTACGTTTTGAGAGCCCATTAAAAAAATACATTATTTGGAATTTGGCTACTTCTATTTAAGATATCTTGGTTAAATTTTGTCAGAAATAAAGCATTAAATTTTTTTGCAGGTTTTTAATTATCTTATGAATTGAAACCCTCTGGGGAAGTTTCACCTGTGGGAGATGTAAATCCAAACTATGTTGGAAGTTTAAAGAATATATATTAGGTTCAAATCAAACTTCTATTTTTAAAGCTAAAAGGGAAAAAAAGCTATTTTTAAAGCTTATAATGTCACAGGCCACAAGTTTAGATGTCTGTTTTATAACATTTTAATAGAACAACAGAGACTGACAAAACTTTGAAGCTTTTGTCAAAGTAGAATATTGAAGCTCCTCAGATAAAACTAGATGTATATTGATGAGTGTTCACAGGAAAACAAGAGTTATTTCCAGCCTGAAGAGACTTTTCTTGAAAATAAAAGCAGCCAAACGTGCGTATGTTGGGAGGCTGTGAATCAGCACCTGCAAATACCAGCAGTACAAGAATAGCCAGGAATGGAGCAAAAAGCTGGATGGGGGCCTGAGCAACCTGATCTACTGGGAGGAATTGCTGCACATGGCAGGGGGGCTGGAATTAGTCCATTTTTTTAAGGTCCTTTCCAACCCAAGCCTTTTCTATGATTCTATGAAGACTTGGGCCAAAAGAAACAACTGGGAAGAGTGGAAGATGCACCCTCACTTGCTAAGGAGACCCTTCACTTAAGCCATCCTCAGGTCATGCTCTGCTGTGGATTGATTTGAAGGATCTCCTTTCCCACAGCAAGTGTAATTTACATCACTGAATCCCTCTGCAAGGAGTGTAAGAACAGCAGAGGTCGAGTTAGTGCAGGTTGTACCACAATGTGTGTATGAATGTTATTGTCAGTGAAGAGGAAGGCAGCACTTACATGAGACAAGCGTAAATGGCATAAAGTGAAGGGGGGAAAACTGGTTTGGGAAGTGCACCCCCATGCATTGCTCCTGGGTGTGCTCAGGGACCAAACCTGGGATTTCTTGAGGGCTGTGCAGTAGCTGTTTCCAAAACAGACTGCCCTGTTTGCATCTTGAGTTTTTTTAGCAAACAGAGCTGTTACTGTAAAGGTGAAGGGTGAAATTATGGTGTGCTAGTTACAGAATTTAAAGTATCATTTTGTACTCTCTTGCCTTGGATAGGAGAGAGGCATTGTGGTCAGGTGGCCTGAGCTGAGTGCTGGGTTTGTGTGCCTGAACACTGAGGGAGCTTTGGGGTTGTGGGTATCTTGGTGACTGTGCTGTGAACATCCTTGAATCGTAATTGTTGAAATTAGGGAAGGGTGGCCAGGAAACTGTACCTGGACTGCATGCTGTGCTCTCCCAGGGAGGCTAATTCTTGTGCTGGTGACCTTAGGAAGAAGTAGCTGTAGGACTTGAATAACGTGACTTAGAGCAGTGGGAGGGAGTACTGTAATGAACAAAATGCCTTAACTCATACAATTTCCTAGAGCATCTGTCTTTGGTCATTGTCTTCATTTTGGAAATCTAGTGAGTTTTGGCTACCACTTAGCAAAGGTACAACATTGTCTATAGAGCTTCTTGCCTGCCCAGTAATGACCATAAAATGATTTTTAGCATTTTAAGTACACAGAGGACATACAACAACCTGACAAATCAGTCTTGAGATGAATAAAACATGCATACTGGTAATCCATCCATCAATGAAATCCCAATTCTGCTGAATTTGCAGTTCATATTGTTGCTAATTGTATGATGTAGATGCTTGTCCACTGGGAACTGGATGGAAATAAGCAAGTCACTTGCTTCAGATGCTGACAGGCCTGTGAATGGGAGCTCAGTCAGTCTCCTCTGGGTTGGTTTTTATGGCTGCAGTGTTGCTGGTTCTTGAGAAAGAATGAGTTTTAAATAGATAGCAGTGAAAATCTGTGCATCCTACTTAAAGTTGCTTAGGTCACTGTAGCAAGAACAGAGGGTAAGAAGATCCATGCCCCAGAAAAACCTTGCTCAAAGATATTGAGGAAAACCTTGCCTGCTATATCTAGTCTTGTAATTAACTCCTACTCCTAATTACATAGTGCCTTAAAATGGGCCTGCCACTGTAATAAGTGATGTTGTTATATTTCCTTTTGTTCAGTGGAGTAAAAATAGTTCACTTGGCTCATGGGCTTTATTTAACTGAGCACTAATGCAGACTTGGTTGTAATATATTGCAGAAACAGCAGTTCCTTTGTGCCAGTCCTATAGAGCTCTCTTTTCTCTACTGACATACAGTGAGTATGACTGGAATCCGAGTAAATTGTGTGATAAAAGGCTTGATGGTGCTTCCTAAAAACAAACTGCTGCTCATTAAATTAAACGATGGTGATTCTTAATGGACTAGTTAATGCTCTGCAGTGCATTTGGTACAAGTAAGGAAGCCTAGGGATGTGAGACCCTCCCACTATGGTTCCTCCTGTATGTTCTGGAATCATAAAGCAGGTAGAATAGGGAGTTTTGCTAGATAACATATAATTATAAACACAGAGCAGATGTTCTTGCCGCAAAGAAGACTCTACTGTGAAAGTTTAATTAGGGGAGAAGCCCTAAGCCACCTTAGGCTTTTTCATTTTGCCTTGTAAGTGATCTGCTCTCAGAGCATTTCATGTATCACACTTGAAGGAGTAATCATTGCAAACCTGGAGCAGATTTATGTGCAGTTCTCAAATTGCTTTACTGATACTACATTAGCTCTTGCAGTGCTGGGTGCTTTCCTTGTCTCTGCATTCAATTTGTCTACAAACACCTCATATTTGCTGCAGAGCTTATCTTGTCTTTGGAGAACTATTCATTCTCCTTCTTTCCCCAGCTTTGAAAAACCAAAACTTTTAACAAAGCAACATGAAACAGAACCAATCTTTGTGATTTTATTTAATTGAAAACTACTGCCAGTATGAAAATCCTGGCTAGCAATTAAGGGAATGTGACAGCTTTGCCAGTCATTACATAAATACTATGGAGCACTGGGCTTCCTACTGTCATTAGCTGCAGTGAACACAATGGAGCTATACACAGGAGCAAGCACTACTCTGATGATAAATGTTTGCATTTCCAATTAGCACTGAACTGTTGTGGCATTTCCCCTAAGTCTAATTGAGGGTCTTGGATGGTTTCATTCACTAACGATAATTGGGTTGTCTTCTTGCCCTTTACTTTCCCAGCAACAAAGGAGTTGAATGAGTTTTGTTCTTAAGAACATTGGTTTCCTCCTTGCAGGTCTCTGTCTTGGTGTTTCTTCACCTCAGCAAAAATTCAGGTTTTAGAGATTAATGTAAATTTTCATCTATTTACATAGTGTGACTTTTTGCTAACCACTGCATCGCAGTGTCCTCTGTGCCAATGGCATGTTGTTGACTTGATCTGACAATGTTCTCATTTTCTTATATACTTTTTACCCCCATCCCCATTGCTAAATGACAGATGTTTTGCAAATGCATACGTGTATTTAAAGTGTGAATGCGTTGTCCGGTGAATTATTCCACATTAGGGGATAGCAGGGTGTAATTCTGAGCCCTGTGCTCTGTGTCCATCTTCTGGAAAGTTTTGAATGGAAGAATGATTAATGATTCGGCTGCTCTCAGTTGCTGTTGCTGCTAATGTGTAGTTAGGACTCCGAGCCAAGTAACTTAGGCACAGGGTAGTGGGGGTGGGTTTAACTGTGTGCATTAATATATTCTCTTTATGCTGCATCTAGCCATTTCCTCTGGAACACAGATTTCCTCCAGGAAGCCTGCTTATATGGGCTTTGGGGTATGCTTTAACATAAGAGGCCTTTATTTTTCCCACCCTGCTTAGCAAGCTCTGACTGCAGCAACTACTTTGACTTGTGTGGTTGAAGCCCTGCCCTCCTGCGAGCAAAAGCAGAAGCGGGGCCAAGGCTGCTCTGTGCTGTGCTGGGGAAGGGAGCCTGTCCTGACATCTGCAACAGCGAACTTGCTTGTTCAGGCATGTAGCTGGGGGAGGGGAGGCAGCGCTTCTGGAGATGAGGAAACGAGGAGGATGGTTTGTGGGCTGAGAGCTTTTAAAAATTATTCTCTTGGTTCTTTCTGTCTCAGCTTGGATTTTAATTTTTTTTTTCTCCTCGAATATAGATGCAATTAATTTTTCTAGGGCTGTTTAAAAGTGCTGTTGGAAGTGGGTAAATTCTCAGTCAAAATGAGGAGGGTGCTGCTCAGGGATGGGATCAGCCAGAGCTGATCTCTGCAGTTCTTCAAGCTTGAGTCCTGGAGCACAAGGGCAGTTCATCACGTGTTCCAGGTACTTGGGCATAGCTGGCATTGACTGTGAAATGGTTATTGTTTGACACTGCCAGTTATTTGTGCAACAGCTGAAGCCAAGTCTGAACACGGCAATTTAAGCTGGCATTGCCTCTCTGTGGCTTTGGATTCAAGCCTAATGTGGTGGAAAGGGCCTGACCTGCCTCAGCGCTCCTGAAACCCTCGGTGTGCCTGGGTGACTGTCGCGGTGGTCATGCTGGGGAAGCCGCTGAGCACTGGGCCTGGATTCTTTCAAACAAAAAAGAAAGAAGCTTCCCCGACTTGAATGAAAGGAGAACTCTGTTGCTAGGAATCGAGTGGTTATAATTAGTCTGTTCTTCTTTAGAAGCGTATCTGTGCAGTAGGATGGGTTAGCATGGATATCTGCTCAGGGAGAGATTTTGCAGCTCTCCTGCCTGCTGCAGTGATATCCATGTCCTCCTGCAAAATCTGGGCTAGGGAATCCCACCTGGCAGTTCTTGCCTTTAGCTCAAACTGTTGGGGTTGAATGAAAGGCTTTTTTAGAAAGGACCATCTAGACCTCTGGCTTTTAAAATTCCAAGCCATGGAATTGTCCAGCTTTTCCTGTTGAGTTGTAAGTGGTCAGTCATCCTTTATGTCCGGCACTATGGAAATAATGCTGGCATTGGAGCAAGACTGCAACTAGTAGTTGGCCATCTGCCATGAGAGTGTCTCCCTCCCCCCTCCTCACACCCACCCATCCGTGCTGTAGCAGCAGATGCATTCTCTTTTACCTGTATACTGATGTTGAGTGATTATTCTTTCATTTAATTTAGTGATTTCATCTGCATCTTTAGGCGTTGGCAGCACCTGCAGGGGTCTAACAGGTAAGTTCTAAAAAGACATCAGCAAGATCTGCTGTTTTGTAATTATTTATTTGAACTTCATGGAAACCTGTTGTTTTGTTTGTTGGGGTTTTTATTGTTGCTTGTTTGTTTTTCTTTTTGTTTTGTTTTTCTTGTAGTTGACATGCAGTTGCTGGGTCTGTGCTGGTGCTTTGCTGGTCCTTGACTTCTTTTGTTTAATTGGTACACTTGCAAAGAGCTCAGATGTGCAGTAACTGGCTGGGGAGACAGCTCCATGCTACAGTTTCTGAGGGTTTTTTTAATCACCTCTAAATGCGGTGATCAGTCTGTCCTCCCTCGGGGTGTGTGTGTTGCAGCTGCCTTTTTTGTGACAGCATGTGTTCCAGGTCCCATCTGCTGTCGGGTGGAGGAAGAGGACACCTCTTGCCTCTTTTTCAGGTGGAACGCGTGGGTGCCTTTCCTTCAGTGCGAGACTGGTGCTTGAGCCGTAGTCCCACGTAAAGTAATAAAAAACGAACGGCTGTCTTTTCATCCTGTGTCAAAACCCAGCTGGTAAAGTCTGATGTTACTTTTTCTGCTGGGATTTGCATGCGAGCGTGACACACAGGGAGGGAATCTGCAGCTTGCAATGTGTTTGAGCAGAGCAGGGCACAGACTGTGCTCTTTCTCGCCAGGGCAGTGCGAGGGGGAAGGAGAGTTCAACCCTGTGTGTACACGAGTAATTTCTAGCCTTGGGGTGGAAGGATGCAGGGATTACTGGTGCAGAGGTAAAACACTTGTTCTGATCAGGATCAACTCAATTAAAGGTTAAGAATCTGTCTCTCTCTCTCTCTCTCTCTCTTTTTGTCGTTTTTGCTNTCTCTCTCTCTCTTCCTTTTTTTTTTTTTTTTTTTTTTTTTTTTTTTTTTTTTTTTTTGTGGGCAAGACACCTTTTCCTCACCCTGCCAACAACAGAATACTAGTGTCTTGGAAAAATACGAGATTTCCTTCTGGTAGTAGGCAGAGAGGGAAGAGCAGTTGCTGAGCATTTTCCTCCTCCCCATCTTGTTTAATATAGTTTATTCATCTGTACGTTGTAGTGAGTAACTTACAGCTACTCTTTTGCCAGACTGCATGAATTATAGATGGCTCTTTTATGAGTTTTCATGTTGACTCCTGCAATTAGTATGCATTGGATGTAGTTATCTGTATGGCATCTACTGTAGCGTAGGCTTCAGCCTTTCTGACTTTTTAATTGCTTTCTGTTTTAGCAATCAGTCATCTGTCAGTCTTGCTAAGGAATGCAAAGAGAACACAAGCAGCTTGATAGAAACTTAGAGTTCAGAGTGGAGCAGCAGGTTTGAAATGATGTACTTAAGTGGAAGGAAAAATGACATACATAGAGGGTCTTTGTTCTCTCTTTTTCTCTGCTTGTGTGAGTGCTACAGTAGGGTCAGAGTGTCCCACCTACCTCTGCTAGGTGAATGTCTCAGAAAGCTGTGCCTGTGCTACAGTTTATGCCTGTAGTTTAGGCATAAACTGCATGATTCCCAAGGGATGTAGATGTGGCACTCAAGAGTGTGATTTAATGTTCAAGACTGGCGCTGGGTTAAGGCTCAGACTTGATGATCTTAGAGGTCTTTTTCAACCTTAATGATTCTGTGATTGTCTTTTGTGTTATATCTTCTTAACAAAGAGCAGCAGACCTGCATGGATCTTTACATGTGTGAATGTACTCTCAGTTCTTGGATGCCACTCTTGGCACCTGTAGGTTCTGTCTTCTGTTCAGTACTTCTGCTTGTTCCATCTTATATCTGTCTCTTTCCTGTCTGCAGAAGTGTTTTGTAGGTGTAAAAGGAGAGTTTGTCAGGTTTGCTGTTGGACTCTGTTGAGGCTGGGGAAATGATATGTAGCTAAAAGGCTGCAAAAGTTGATGGGGAGGGCCAGGGGTGCATTGAAGGCGACATAACCTGACTACAGCAGTCACAGACTGCAGTATGTAATAAAACTTCTCATGATTACTGTGTGCTGAAACAACTTGAACTTCCAGTACTCCCAAATGTCTGCAGAAACAATAGTCCTACATCATTGCTACGCCTTCCTAGTGGTGTCTGCAGGGTTTGGTTTGAGTGCTGGTGTTTTAATAGATACAGTAGTTGAGAATAATTGTGTCTGCAGCTAAAATGTATTCCCTCGTCTGACTCTGGTTGAAAAGTTCATGTGCTGTTTCATTGCTTCCACCGTTCCCTTAATCACACAGTGGAAACCTAAGATGGATTTCTCAAGGCAGAGTCGTGCTGGTGCGAAGAAGGAAATAACTCAGTGCAGTGATGCTTTGCATTCCTGCTGGAAGGGATTGTGCCGAGCACAGTGACTCATTGCAGCGGCCCGGCGCTGAGGTGCTGCCGGCTGGGGAAGAGATTGCCTGGCGCTCTGAATCTGAGCAGCGCCTACATGAGGGGGTCTGTTTAAAGCCTGCTTACTTGTGAATTGGCAGGAGATTATTTTGGGGAGGAGAGAATTTGCACAGCCAGCTGGGCTGCAGTGAGGGAGATGGCTACCTCTGTGTTACCATTTGGCATGACTCGGGGCTCTCAGCTCTGACTGGGGGCATAATTCTGTCGGGACAGGGTTTCATCCACCTACTTTGAAGCCACTGGAAGTTGCAAGTATAATTATGTTGCATTTAACCTCTGTGTTGCAGTGGGAGGATTCACTTAAGCAGGTTTTTGGTTTCCCCTTTATATAGTGGCACAAGGTTTTTGGGAACCCTCTAGTGCTGCAGTCTCTCAGTTTTGTGGATTAGTGGATTTCTCTCACTCTGCCATCTCCAAACAGCTCATGTAACTCCAAACATAAGATGAAGAGAAAGGTCTGGGAGCTTGAGTGATGGAGGGAAAATGAGAGGGTGTACTATAGGCTTTGCCTACAGCAAAGCTGCAGTTATCAAATAGGTGTGAAACAATATTGTTTGTAAAACTATGTAACTTCTCAGCAGTTACTTGCTCATTCAGGGCATCATGTGAGATAAACAAGAGCTCGTACTGCCAGTTTCTATCCCTGCGGTAAAACAGTAATTCACTTGTGCATGATCCTTTCTGACCAAGGGATTTTCAAAAACTTTCTTTTACTGAAGAAGCTGAGAGCAGATGTCCCTGGGCTTTTTGAGCAGGAGGATACTTGACATCCAGAGATTTTTCTTAAAGTCTTTGTTTGCTTAGGTTTTTTGCTTATGTTTTTTCTTTCCCCCAGCACTAGGCCAGCCTTGTAATCTCAGGGGTTTTTTTTATTCCTCTTCTCACTTCTTTTTCTCTAGCCTGGAGCCACATACTGCTCTGTTTCAGTCTGATGTTGTATCCATTCCCCAACTTAGTAAACTTTACTCTGTCCCCTGCTTAGTTTTGTGCCTTTGACAGCAGGTAAAAAGCACCAATTCTCACCTATGGACTCTCTGCTCAGTGAGAGAGGGACCCAGAAGTGAGTCAGTCTCCATCCCAGCCATGCCCGCAGCTCCAGGAAGTTTGGATGGTGGGGGAATCTTTGGATGCACCTTTATTCAAACCCCCGTGGGGGTAAACCTCGTTGTTAGAGCAGCAAATGTGGTGCCACTCCTGGGGAGGTCTGTTTGGCAGGCACAGAGCTGCTAACATTCCTTTTCCTTCTGCGTCCCTGTTTGCAGTATATTCCTAGCACCTTCCTGGCATTTGCTTTCTTGTAGTTAAATAAGATCAGTGCAGAGAATGCATCTCCTGTGGGACACTGCTGCTTATGTTGTTTCAGATGGTTTAGTTGTGCCAATTCAGTTCCAGCCACTGATGCTGTGATGTGCAAAGCCCATCAGGAAGGCCTCAGTATCTTTGTGTTTCACAAGGTACATGCACAGCAGTGGCTGCCAAAATTATCAGTTGGGTTTTAGCTTAGACTTTTTTCCCCTGCTTAGGCAGGGAGACTATTCATTTGCACCAACCACTTCATGGCTGGCACCCCAGCTGTCTCTCAGTTCTGTTCTGTTTTTTACCCGGGAATGGCATGAGGCTGAAGCATGAGTGGTGGGACATGCACAGGGCATGTGCAGGGACACACCCAGACAAGTGCAGAGCTAATTTCCCCCCACCCCTCCCAAATGCCAAAGCTGTCCCACCATTATAATCAATCCCCAAATGCTAGTTTGTCATTTAATATTCCATTGCACAGCTGTATTGGAAGGACAGCGGGGCTGGGGTCAGACCTTTTACAAGACTCCCTGTGTGTGAAGACTTGCTCAAAGCCCTCCAGGCTGTACAACGCTGCCAACCCTCCCATTTAAGGGCAAGTGTGAAGGAACTGGGAATCAGTCAAGTGGAAGAGAAGGTGGAGCTGCGGCCAGCCATGGCTTGGCAGGCGACAGGTAAACTCTGCTCTTGGCAAAATCTGGCATGTTGCTGCTGAGTGACTTCTGTGGGCAGTGGTTGCCTGCCTTAGTTCCCCACAGCAGTGAGACTGTGTGCTCTGGGTCTGAATCTTGCACTGAGGATCAGCACCTTGGCTGAAGAGGACTTTGAAGGCTGGCTGGGTGCTGTGTGGCCATGGGACTGTGGTATGGTGGTGGGATCTGTCTGGAGTGTGGCTCCATGTCACACTGAGTCCAGGCTTTGGAAAGCACCTCCCTGGCAGTCAGCAGGGATCTCAGCTTTGTAACCAGACTTCTCACTTGCAGAGAGCAAACAGCTTCTGACTTTCTACCACCCTGTAATTCTCCCTGAGTGAAACATCTGCCCTTACTGCCTGTGAAATTGGTAAAGCTGTTGAATTGCTTTTTCCACCCACACAGAGACTATTCCCACTTTGGTCTTTATTCAGCAGTTAACTCCCAACTTACTTTTGAAAACATAGTGCAGATGAATTCCAGTTTCCAGAAGGATCTTGCTGCAGCCGGGCTGTGTCCGGAGCAATGCTGATCTCATTTGGGTGGAACAAGTTAGTCGTTGCAGAATAATCTATTACCCTGTTCCCAAGCTTCCGTCTTTAAGTCTGCACAGCAGGGATTATTTACTTATGGATTTAAGTGTGTCTTGGGGATCCAGGTTTGTTTGACCCTCCCAACAGAACAAAATGCAGTCAGCTTCCTGGCAGTTGGAGCTGCTCCTGAAGTGTGCTGTTACTGCAGGGCTGGCTTGGCACAATTGAGGGCTGTGGCACTGCATCCGAGGTGACATGGGTACAGCTCAGGGCTTCCTGGCCACCTCTGCCTCTGAACCCTCTCAGCAGCTTTTTAGCAAAGGAGCCTGAGGGGCTGCAGCAAAAGTCTTTGTGTACAAACTTCAGTCTCTGTGCTGGAGACTGATGCGAACCTTTTGACAAAGTTTTTAGGAGAACTAGGAGGGATCTGAGAGGTATTACGAACTCAGCAACTTGTTTGTTTCTCTCGTGTATCCCTACTCTTTGCTACCTCATATTTACCTTCCCACCCTGCATGTCAGCTCCATGGTTTGCTTGAGAATTGGTTGTATCCTGAAAAAGGCTTTTCTCAGTGATCGGTAACTCAAATGCTTCACCACAGTCTTATTAACAGAAAAAAAAATATCAGAGTTTGAGTAGAATTTGTTGTGCTGGGTTTGTGTTGCTATCATTATCCCTGGAAGTGTTCAAAAAGCCTGTGGATGTGCATTTGGGCATATTGGGCATATGGTTATTGGCATATGGTGAACACAGCAGTGCTGGGTTAATGGTTGGACTGAGGCTGCAGGTCTGTCTGCAAATACCTGCTAATGATTTACTTAATAGTGTGTGATTCTAGTCTACAATAAAGTAATAAATAAATAGGGCTTCTAATTTGTTTTGTTTTCCAATTCCCAGTAACGGCCTCCCCAGCTGAAGATGTCTAACAATGGAGTTGAAACAGAAGACAAACCACCTGCTCCTCCCATGAGAAATACCAGCACTATGATTGGATCAGGAAGCAAAGATCCTGGGACTTTAAACCATGGCTCAAAACCTCTGCCTCCCAATCCAGAAGAAAAGAAGAGGAAGGATCGATTTTACCGATCTATTTTGCCAGGAGATAAAAGTACAGTATTTTATCTCTTTTAATAAACCTTCTGTCTGAACGTTGCTCTGCTTGAACATGTCAAGCCCTTGATGCTTAGTGGTGGTTGAGGTTTTAGAAAACCTTGTGTGTTTGTTTCCTGCCCATCTGTCTTGGTTGTTTTGGGGTACATAAGGTACAGTCCATAGATATGTTTTATCTAATGATGAATCCTGTCACATTTAATCCATCTCACTTTATTTTTATAAGATCGTGGAATCCTAGAATTATTTGTGTTGGAAGGGACTTTAGGGATCATCTTGTTCCAATTCTCCTGTTAAAGGTAGGGATATCTTCCACCAGACCAGGTTGCTTAGAGCCCTATCCAACCTAGCCTTGAACACTTCCAGGGATGAGGCATTTGCAGCTTCTCTGGGCAACCTGTGCCAGTGCATCAGCAACCTCAGAGTGAGGAATTTCTTCCTAATACCTAATCTAAACTTGTCCTCTGTTGTTTTGAATCCATTCCTTCCTGTTTTACCGCTCCATGCCCTTTCCAAATCCCACTGCAGGTCTCTTTTAGGCCCCCTTTCTTGTAGTTTTTTTTTTTTTTTTTGCCTTTCCCATAAATTATGAGAACAGTGTTCCTGAAAATGGGGACTAACTCTGGGACTAGCTCTGTTACTTCCCAACCTGACTTGTGCATAATGGTCTTGAAAATCATAAATTTTTGTGTCAATTACAAGTTGGCCAATAAAGCTGGCATTGGCAATTCCTTTGGTGGAGAGCAGAGGGAGGTCTTTTGCTTGTTTTGTTGTTTTAAACAGCAAATAATTTGAGTTATACAAGACTAATATGCAATCTCCTACTAGAGCTGTCATATTTTACCTCATGGCCATTTGCTCTGTCCTAATGTCTGGGTTGGGCATTGTCTGCTTGCTTTTAAAAACAATCTGTCTCTGAAAATTCTTGCATACTTCTTGTGAATTGAAGGAATTTTTTCATGTTCAAGGGACTGTAACAGATGGAAAAAGAGATAGGAACTGTGAACTGTACATGAAATTCTAATTTTTAGGATAAGGATATTTTAGAAAACCTCTCTCTCATGAATCTTTTAAAGTGATGCAAGAAAAAAAATATCTCCATCCCCTAATATGTGCTGGTTTCTTTTTATATCTGACCTATTTTTTTGGAGTTCCTCTTCATAATACATCAGCTTTTTTCTGTTCTGCAATGGTATCTAAGCACTGGGCAGCTAAAGTCAAGACTAGATATCTTCAACTCCCTGGGCTTCAAGATTGCCTCCTAATTTTTATTAGTGAAAAAAACTAATTGAAATGATAGTTTCACTAATTTAAATAAGCAAGGTGGTGGATCATTTTCTACAAAATACTGTGGCATTTTATGATGATTATTATTATTCTTATCTTATACTTTTGGCAACTTTGGATTCTTTTGGCAAATTTGGATTGTTTTGCAAACGTGGGCTTTTGAACCTGCAGTCCAGAAACCTGTGAACTCAATGTTAAAAGTCTGCTGGACCTTGGTTGGAACTTGCCAGTGTGAGGATGAATCCTAAAAAAGCTGCAGGATGCTTGTGTTGGCTTACTTAAGGGAGAGGAGTTTTTAAATCTCTAGGATCAACTGTTTCAGAGATCAAAGGAATCACCTGAAACTTGTAAAAGAGTTAAAGAAGTAGAACCTGAAATGCTACTTTGAATTGGGTTATGAAGAACTACGAACAAGGAGAAAAATGACCATTTTGGGTAAAATCAGCAGACAGACTGTGACTGAACTGAGGATGCCTATGTTTACTGAAGATTGGCCAATGTGGCAGATGCTTTGAGACGTGAGAGATTTTTGTTTAGCCAAGCCCAGCAGAGCCTTCTGTTGCCATACACCTGCCCAAACGAGAATGGCTGCTTCTGTCCTCTAATTCCCGTCGAGCAAAATATTCCTTTAACACTATCACCTTCGCTTCATATTGGTTGATTTCCATCTTAGAGAACTTCTTCTAGTCTCATGATGACAGCTAAATTCCTAGTGCTTCATGCTGCTTAAACACAGGGAAATTTCTTCACTGTTCAGGCACTTCTCTTTGGTTTGTGCCTGAAATAATTTGAGTGTTATTTTCTAGTTTGGCTGAATTAAAAGAGAAGTTGGTTTCCATTCAGTTAGAGGGAAGTAATTTTGAGCAAATCTGTGCTACCCCTGTGCATGAGCAGAGGTGTTGTGTAAGGGACATGTGGGGCATAAATCCAGGGCCTCATGCATGTTTGCACACTTGCATTGAGCTATACCCCTTGCCAGGTGGCTCTGGAGGTGTCATGCTGTGCCTACAAAATTTAGGATGTAATTTGTAGTCCTGGTTTCCTCTGTCCCAGCCTAAACTACAAACCCAGTATTTAAAAAACCTGTTGGCTTAATACTGGGTGAGTCCTGCCCAAAGGGGACAGAGCAGAGCTTGTGTGACTTGTTGCTTTCAGCAGGACTTGTGAACGTTTTGAATTTTCCTGGGCTCAGGGGACTCATCAGTGACTAATTGAGGAAATTAGTCAGGCCTGAATGACATTTAGCTCTTCTGAGCTCTGCTGAGCTCAGCTGCAGCTTCGAAGGTTTTACCCACAAGGTGACAGTGTGCAGCAACCAGGAGCCCTTTCCGTGGTGACTGGGAGGCAAGACCTTTCTCATCTCAGTGTGCTTCAGGATGGCTCACTGCATGGTCAGACATCATGCTTCACAGCTGCAGCTCAGGGTGCCAGAGCATCGTAAGGAAGATTCATGGGAGGCTCTTGTAATGGCATTGAACATGGGAGGTTGTGAATGGGAAGGTGTTTGTGGGAATGAAGCCTTTGGTGGTGGTAGGTAGGTTGTCTTAAATATATTATTTTTCTTTTAATTTTTTTAAAATATTAGGGTTCTTCAAGTCTTTTTAGCTGATTGCAAGGATAACGCAATCACTTTAAAGGGACATTAAGTGTTTAGCAAGATTGGGAGTGCCTATCTCTTTAGTTCTTTTTTCCCTTATACCACCTGCTATAACATAAATTGCTCACAAAGGCAATTGTGTTATTAGTGGTTTAATAATGTTTAGGCTTCTGGATCTGTCAGATCTGCCTGAATGTGGAAATAAAAAACCACCCAAGACTTTTGGATAGACACTTAAGCCCCTTAAACTTTATTAGGAACATGTTTAACTCTGCTGTGGCAGCCTCCCTGGACCATGCAAGAGTGTTCATTGTCTGTGAGGAACTCCTGCACAGCAGTGCTGTTAGAGGTGTCCTTCCTCACCTGAGCAATGGGCTTCTAGGCTGAGATGGCACCTCAGTCTTTGGCTTGGAGGAGTGGACTGATCCTGCAGGCAGACCTGTGGAATATGGTGCCTCTGATGGCACTCCCTGCACCTCTTTTCCTCTTGCTTTCCATCCACTGCTGGTGCATGCAGCAGGCCTCTGTGCTGCAGATGCTCACCATCTGCTCACCAGCAGCTGCTCCTGTCTCCTCTTCGCTCCCTTCTCAGGGATGCCTCCTCCAGCATGGCTCTTTTCCCCTTGGCAACTCTTGTCACTCCTCTGTGACTCAGCTTCCCCCATCCCCTTTGTTTGAGAGAGGGATCAAAAACAATCTGTTCCATCTTCGTGTCCCAAATGGAGCATCTGATCCTTTTCTTTCTCCAAAATTCCTCTGTACAACTGTAGCTCTGTAATGATACAAAGAGCAGTGCCAGAGCTGGCAATGAAGGAAATGGGATTCAGTCCTTTGGGGCCAGCCCTGAGCCTCTCTTCACAACCAACCACAGCAGTGTCTTAAAGAATTGCTATGCTGAGTTTTAGCCTTGCAGGCTTCTGAAATACCTGGAGTTTGGCATCTGTGTTGCCAAAAGTGCACTGGGGAATGTCAGCCACAAAACAGATTCTGTTTGGCTTTGGATAAAAAGGGCAAGCAGCTGGGAAACATGAGTGGTTTGCTCACCTTCTGGCTCCACTGATTTTATAACAGCAAGCAGCAGCAAAGCCAACTAGAATGTAGTTCTTCCTGAAACTAATCTCAATTTCTTGAATACAATAAATACTAAGAGGAAGGTGGAGCCCTTAATGTGTAATGAATATGGATGAACTTAATCCACTGCATAATGATAATCTTGTTTGAAGACCTCAGTTTAAAATTTGCAGGGTGCATCTGCTTTGATATATTTCCTTCCCTGTTTCTTTATGACTTCTACTCCTCACCTACCATATTCTGCTGTCTTACTCATGTCTTCTAAGCTGGTTATTGAAACAACCTTTAGTTCATTTTGTGAGCAAACAAAAATAGAAGAGCTTTTGCTCATAAGATTTTGTAGCAGAAGCCCACATTATATTTAGGTTTCTTCATAAATGTTTGAGGAAACAGGATGAAAGAAGCAATTTCTAAGCAGTATTTGTAGTTAATTTTGTCCCTGGCTTTGTATGAGAGGCAAGTGTATATTTAAAAGCACATAATATTTTTTTTTAAGTTGCTTAAAACAACATATTAAAAAATGTGTTCACAACTGCCTGGCTTTCACTTACTGCCACTGTAGAATTTTGACTGTTGACTTGTGTAAGTTTGAATAAATATTTTAGGTAAATAGCTCTCATGCTGTTGAGTCTAGATACATTAGTTGATACTTTACATACTGAAAGTACTGGTTTCTTTCTCTTATGCTTGTCCTGTATCACAGGTATGTTTGTTGTCCACTCTCTGTAGCTGCTCTTAAGTGAGGAAACAAAGTTTTTAAACTTGCTGTTTCTCTGCTCCAGATGGAAATCCTATGACTAGCAAAAGTGTGTGGGGGTGATTACGTAGGTGAATTAGAAGCTATTGAGGGGATTTTAATTCTTGATGCATTTATGGACTTTTTAATTGTTGTTGTTGTTTTTGTCTCTTGCAGCCAATAAGAAGAAGGAGAAAGAGCGGCCGGAGATCTCCCTCCCTTCAGACTTTGAGCACACGATTCATGTGGGGTTTGATGCGGTCACGGGAGAGTTCACAGTGAGTGAATCCGGAGGAAAAGAGAACTGTGTGGTTTAGCTTATTGCTAGGAGAAGCCAGAGCCCATTAATCTTTTATATATTAATGCTGGAAGGGCTATTACCATCATCTAGTTGGATCTCATTTGAAACACATCTGCAGAGGTTACCCACTAATCCATGCTGAAAGACTGTCAAACTTGGCACATCCCAGGAGATCAGGCTGCCAGCAACCTTTTCCTTTCCTGTTTTTTTGGCTGCTGTGGTCAGCTAAACATGGTATATCTCTCCTCCCTTCCCTTCTCTTCCCCTCCCTTCCTCTTCTAGAGCTGAAATAGGTCCACAGCGTAGTCTGTGTCCCCCAAGTGGGGATCTGGGAGTTTTCCTGTGGGAGGCACCCAGCTGTCCACAACTACTTAGGGCAGAATATGTATGTGCTGCCCTAAGGCTAAATGTCAGATGCTTTTATGCATTGTGGGTTTTTTCATTTATTGACATGCAAAATACTGTAAAGACAGTTGTATTTCATTTTCATCATCATCATCATCATATTTTTACTCTTATTTTGGTTATGAGATAGTATTTCCTAGCAGCACAAGTTGTATGTGAGCAAGGTGTTTCTACCTGTCTGTAATATGCTGCTTTTTCAGGGACTTTATTCCCCTCCCCTGAATCATGTGTACAGCTGTGTTGTGCATGGCAGCCTCTAGGCTTGCCCAGCTTACCCCAGACATGCCAGTGGTGATGCCTTAGGGCTTCAAGGCATCAGTGGGGCATTACCTGAGGAGTGTATCCAGCCATCCTGTTGAACAGGGGGGATAACTTAATTGCTAATGGATCCCAATCTCTGCTACTTGTCCATTCAAACTGTTATCCCTGCTGGTGTGGAAAGGCACAAGCCTGGCTGTTCTCCAGGTGTGTTTATTTTCTGGCTGAAATGATGTCCTTATAATGAAATTCTGAGCTTGAGATGTGAAGTTAACACCTCTGCTCTCCCAGCTCTGGTTGCAATGGGCACCACACTGCTGTTACCAAAGCACTCTAGTGCTGCCAGAAGACCCAAATGAGTGTTGCATGTCCATTGTGCTGGAGGCTATGCAGTGTATGTTACTTCATAGTCCTTCTTGGGTATATATGAGTATGTGCATACCTGTGCATAAAGGATTTTGTGTTTTGTCTTTTTTTTTTTTTTTTTTTTTTCCTTGAGGCTTTTCCTGAACTGCAGCAATTGGGTCTTCTCCTTTCTGGCTTTTGAATTTTGGTGTGCAAAGGATGTGTGGGTCACCCAGAGACCCAAGAGCAGAGTGACATTGACATGCCCAAGTGTGATTTGTAATGCAGGCAGTGGCTAGGGAGGCACACATTCACCACCTCTTTTTCTTTCCTCTCCTCTCCTGTCTTCTTTTCTCCCTATTTCCCTCACAAAACTCCAAAAGCTGGGGCAGAACTGTGACAATGGGCTTATGTTTTGTGAACCACATTAGGCCAGCTGTGTGTTAACCCACAGGTGCCTCTTCCCACAGGGAATGCCAGAGCAATGGGCACGTCTGCTGCAGACTTCCAACATCACCAAGTCAGAACAGAAGAAGAACCCCCAGGCAGTGCTGGACGTGTTGGAGTTTTACAACTCCAAGAAGATCTCCAACAGCCAGAAGTACATGAGTTTCACAGGTACATGGTGATGGTCTCACGTGGCTGTGTTGTCCAACCCTCCACGAGTCTCTCCATTCTGTTAGTACTGATGCCCAGCATAGCTGCAAAAGAGGAGGTCAGTCAACTGGCTAAGCCTCCCAAACACATACTTTTTCTGATGCTCACAGCCAGCACCTGGAAAGCAGATCCCACACTGCTGGGGCTGATGAAAATCCCTGGGGAAGACAGGCAGCTAAATCTTGCACCAGTTTGTTTGCAGGGTGGGTGTGGATGTTGCTTTTTCTGTACTTGGGGTGAGAGTCTCTCTGCTCCCATGTGCCATGATTGAGGAATATGCCTCAGTTGCTTGAAAATTCCTGGCTGCATTCCTTTAAAAGTCAAAACTCTCAAGGTTTTGTGCTTCTTTCTATGGATTACCTGCCCTCTGAAGGACACCTGCAACCACCACTCCTCCCTTTCAACTGCAACTCCTTCCCTTTCTGAATATTAACCCCTACTTTGGTTCTTTTAAGGGGATAGAACCATATCACCAGATCTGGTACTAATTAGGAAGGCTCCAAGCAGGGGTAACAGCACAAACCTTTCCCATTATTGCCTGGATAGACCCCACCAGCTGACTTGTGGGGTCCTCTGGGCTCTTGCAGTAAGTTTGGGTGGCTGAGACTGAGCATCAGGCAGGAGGGAGCCAGCTGCAGTGCCTCTGCTGGTGGCTTTATCCATTGATAACATTCTGTGTATAAGGATGGAGGACCACGTTCATTCAGGTTTTGCTCTGGGCAATTCCAGCCTCCTGCAGCAGGGATTTGTGACCCCTGCATTTGTCTGCATTTATTTACCCTCTGTTCCTGTGTCTGCCAGGATTTAGCTGGTTCTGGGAAGCTGGAGTTAGGAAGCTAAGTTTGGGAGCAGCCTTTTTCCTGCCTTTTCTAAAGACAGCTTGTCCCTTGCTCCTCTCCCCACTGCTGCTGCATTTGTAACTCTGCATTGTTATCTGTCTTTCAGATAAATCAGCAGAGGATTACAATTCATCTAATACATTGGTAAGCCTTGCACTCCTATTCTGTCTCGAGTTTGGGGATTAGAAAAACTTGCAAAAAAACCAGTTAATTACATGTAAACCTGTAGTTTGCTTAGTGGTTTAAAATCTGAACTATATATATTTGTATTGTGAATACATGTTTATAAAAACAGGCATGCTCCTTTCACTTTTTTTTTCAACTGGTGGAGAATGAAGTGGACAGAAGTATGCTTTTTAGTGAATAGTGAATTAGTGAATGGAAATTAGTGAATTAATTAATAGAAATAGCTCTGTTTTCATTGGTCTTTTCCTATACCTAGAATTTGATAACCACTCTATGTCAGGTTTTATGTCTCTATAACCATCTGTGATATACCAAAGTTTATTTACTAACCTGCAAGGTCTGATTTACCAAAGCTAATATTGATTAACCAGACTAATCTCTAGCAGAACAGGAAATAAAAGGTTCTCCTCCTCTCTGCTTGACCTTTACTCAGTCCTTGCCAGGGCAGGCACCACTCCTATTTGCTTTGTTAGGAGATGTGATAAATTTCTGTGTGTGACTGTGAGATGGAAGAAACAAAACTTTCAGTTGAAGATGGTTTATAAAACCCCACAATTCCCTCACCTCTTGTTTTCTCATGGCCATGTCATTACATAGAATTTGCTTATTCTTCTGCCTTCCAAAGGCAGCTTGTTCAGATCTGATCATTTATGACTCTGTAAAAAGAAAAGTAAAACATTTCTGCCATTGTCCATTATTACATGCCATTGCATGTCAGTCCTCAGAAGTTTCAGTATCTGAGGTTGGATTTTTAAGTAAATCCTGAAAAAAAGCAGTAGTTACCAGTCTACTGAGATAGCCTGAGGGAGGGCATTGGCTAACCTTTAATTTTGGGGATAGTCAGGAAACTCTCAGTACATAGTTTTTCTTTGTTGCTTTTAACAGGCTAGGCTTTTGTGTTATGTCAAGTGGATTTTGACAATTATTTGTCAGGATGATGATGGTGACTTCAAGTATTTTAGGCTCAGTGAAATGCTGTGTTGCTTTCCCCCTCTTTCTGAGGACTTTAATACTTTTTGCCCTGCTACTCTTAGGGAGGTGATGATGCACAAACAGAACTGGTCTAGTGGGTTGAGGACCTCACCAAGTTTATTCTGAACTGTTTGTAGTGTAAAGAGCATAATGAATTTCAAATCCAGTTTCAAATGTATAAGTTTAAAAGTTACTTTCATTCCTAATCACAATATTGCAGAAAATTCAAGATAATTTTTTTATCCACCTATAAAGCTGTTTTTTAAAAAAAATAAGCATTCCCATTTTTCCATAAAATGTTATGTTAGGAAGTGATTTTAACAGGGATTTGAAAAGATTTTTGCCAGATTCTGCTTCCAGAATCTCACATTAATTAATTAGTTCTCATTCACAGTACCAGAGGCAATATTAACTTGACCTCCTAACTTTTGGAGAAAACATTTGGAGTTTGATGCAAATTATAGCATTTAAAGCCCAAAATTTTCATACTGAATGGTCAGGGTTTGAAGCGAGCAAAAAAACCTAAGAGACAGTATAAATAGGGACAGATATTTCAGACTTGGGTGTCCCAAAACTTGCTGGTCAGCTGTGTGGGTTTTGGGGAAGCAGTGAGAGAGCCCAGGTCTCCTCAGGTCCTTGGGAAGAGGATTGCTGTCAGTCAGGCAGATGAGGAGCTCTGTCTGAACAGCTGTGTCAGGCAGTGCTGGACTGCACATCCATTTCCCATGAAGACCCAGGACCCTTGGGCTTTGAATTTTTCAGCCTCTGTAACTCAGCAGCCTGTTCTGATTATTGCTTTTCTGCACTTGCTTCAGTGCAATCTCTGTTAGGAGCTTAGTCCAGTGTTTGTGATTTTGTTTATAATGTGCGATTGGGTTTTGATTTTTGCTATTTGTGCAACTCCATGCAGAATGTGAAGGCTGTCTCTGAGACCCCTGCAGTGCCCTCAGTGTCTGAAGATGAGGATGATGAAGATGATGCAGCTCCACCCCCTGTGATAGCTCCGCGACCTGAACACACCAAATCTGTGAGCAGAACTCATTTTTTCAGGCCTTGACTGTGACTCTTTGTCCCTCTGCATGGCATGGTGCTGAGCCCTTCTTGGGAGCAGGAGGGCCACAGTGGGAGCCATTCCTTCTGGCAGGGTACCTTAGTATTGTCACCTGCCTGGTTGTGGGGGGCACGATTAATGATTAATCACTAATCCTTGATTAGTGGTGTTAGTTGCTAACACAGTAGCTATAGAAATACATCCCTGACAACAACAACAAGGACTATCACAAGATGAATAGAAGTGTTTAAATCTTCACCTGACTTGTGTGTTTTTTCTCTACAAAATTAGATATACACCCGCTCTGTGATAGATCCTCTTCCTCCTCCTACCAGAGACGTGGCCACCTCTCCCATTTCTTCTCCCTCGGAAAACAGCACAACAGCACCCGACATGCTGGTCAGGAACACAGAGAAGCAAAAGAAAAAGCCAAAAATGTCAGATGAAGAGATACTGGAAAAATTAAGTATGTCCTTGTTCTTTAAAAAAGTTGATTTCCAGGTCCTGCTGTGTTGGTTTCTCAGAATGTCAATAAGCTGAGATGTTTTCCCATTTTGAGATCCCTTCCTGAAGGCTTGGGCACAGTGTCACAGCACAACACTGGGGGCAGATGTAAGGGGTGAGCTTGAATGTAAGCTGAGCACCTGTGGTACTGGCTGAAGTCCCCACGGGGTTACAGATCCTTAGGCTCTGCAAAACAAGCCCTGAACAAATAACATCTATTTAACTGTGAAGTCTGAGATTGTTGCACATCTTATTCTGTAGTTCTGAAGCACAAATGATGATATTGCAATGTAAGACATAAGGTGTCTAAAAGATGGAGAGAAAATTAATGCATCCCCAAGTTTGCCTTCCGCAGTAGCACTGTGTAAAGTGATTTGGTTATTTTTAAGTGCTTTAACATTTTGTGGGTAGCCAAATTGGTGGGTTTTTTTCTGAGGAAAAATTCATCAAGTCTCTCAGTTGTGTCCTCGTGTCTTTAACAGTTCCTACCTTCAGTGCAAGTGCTCCTCTGCTGCCTGGTGGTTTTTGCCACAAAGCTGCTGTGGCATATCCAACACTGAACCAGCTCTTTCATAAAATTGATTGGTATCCTCAGCCTGGGACAGGCTTTTATTAGAGTGGAGCATTTCTAATTCTTTGAACTACTAATCCTGTATTAATTACATCCATTCCTTGTTTGTCAGTTGACTTAAATTGTGTTAGCAGCTCTATGGTAAGGCTGACGTCCTTGGTTTGAGTATTTTAGGAATAAGGGTCTAGTAGCTACATTGAGACTTAATCTGAGGATATAACTTTAAAAAAAATTTAAAATATTAAAATGGTATCTGAGTAACTCCTTTCTCTAAATAAAGCCTAAATTGACTTGATTTGACTTGATTAATTGACTTGATTAACTGGAACTGCTTGCTATTGAAAAACTCACACCCATTGTTTCAAAACATCAACTTCACTCACTCAGTTAGCTGGATCTTTGTACCTTTAAGGATTCAAGATATTTTTGTGAACAGGTGGGGTGAGCAGCAACTGTGGCAGGAAAAAAAGGTGCTATTCTAAAACAAATACACCCACTTCAGTCATGAAGAGAAATGCAAGTGCTACTTTTAGGAGTGTTGGGAAGCAGATGTACCTTCTGACACCTTGCTTGCTCCAGGTGTCAACTTCTATATGTGGGCTAGTCAGAAAAATGTTATGAAGTTTTAATCTCTAGTCTTAATCTAAGTAAAAATGTCTTTCCACTGAGGGCAGACAAGCCCTGTGTACTTGTGCAGACAAGCACACTTTTGACATTTTCGTTTGTCATGTAAAAAAAATGATTAAAACTGTAAAGCAAAAGTATATTTACACATACTAAAGATGTGCAAAGGTTAAAAGGAGACTGCTCAATCTCTGCCTCTCAGCATAAACACAGCATTGGTGCAAACATTGATGAATCCTCACCTGACTGTTTGGAAGGTAGGAAACCTCCCCCTATTTTAGAGTTAAGAGCATTAAACAGGGCAAAAATGGCAACTGTCTCTTGTCATTCTGTCCAGTCCTTGCCTTGGGGAAACATTTGCAGTCTGAGCTTGTAGCCTGTGTTAGGTTTTGAGGGAAAATTTATGAATATTTCTCCAGAAATACCAGTCCTCAGGGCAGACAGCATTGCTTCTGTAATTGTAGAGTGGGTTCTATAAAGCCAGATTTCTCTTCCTGCCCTCCTCTTCAAACATGGGCCATATTCCCTACTTCTACCTCTGTCTGTCCTAAACCCTCTGGGTCTGGCTTCTCTCCAGTGGTGTCTGAAAATAGCCTGCTCTTGCTCTGCTTGCTACTGGAGTTCTTGGCTTAATGACCATGAGCAGTTTCTTTGCCAATGTACATCTGTTAAGGCTCAGCCCCAGACCCTGTGAAAGCAGCACCATAAGTTGGCAGCTTCAGTGACTTGCAAACACCAACTCAGATGCAGCTCTGCATCCCTTGGTCCTATGAGCCACCCTGGTGCTCTTAGAGAGGGGACTGGCTACCAGCTGAGCTCTAGAAATTGCTGGCTTTGGTTCCTTTGCCCTAAAAAGGGTGTAATTCCTGCCTGCCATAGAGGAGTTATCAATATCAGTTAAAGTTTGCAGCCACATGCTGTGGAACACCAGGCAAAGTGCTTTTCCCTTGGAGGGATGCAGTGATAGGCTTTCTTTTGGCTGAAAAGCCATGTTTTGGGAGAACAAGCTGAGATGGTCTCAGAGTGCTTTCCAAAACCAGAGAGATGCTGGTAACTGCTGCTAAAACCTGTGCTATCAGGTGCCTAGAAAAGCAGCTGAGCATTGCCCAGGGCAGGCCAGGGGAGGTTTGGCTCTGAAGGGTTTCTCCACCTTCTCTTCTGAGTCTTGCTGCCCACTCACTGGGTCAGTAAATGGCTGTGGTTGTGCTGGTATGAAAACATCATAAATACTTTCTGCTGCAAATTCTCATGGTGTAGGGAAATCTTTGGCTAGTTTTGTAAAAGCCTGTTGGCTTCCAGATGATTGAGAGCCCAGCCTCCAAATTCAGCGACACTGCAGTGCAGGGACATCTTAGATCATCCAGGGTGCTGAAGCTGGGAGTGACTTTCATTAGCAGGTTTCCAACAAATATTTGTTTTTCCATATGTTAGGCCTGTGTATCCCCATCCTGCACCTAGTAATGACTGCTAGTGAAGGTGAAATGTTCTTAATGTCTGTGTCCCACCTTTTGTGAAGGGAAGGTCCTGACAGAGGGGAATGCTGCAGCTGGTATGTGTGTAAATAACTGAGGGCTTCCTTGGTGTCTGTGTGCCTCTGGATTTCTGATGAGTGGTTCATGAGACAGACAGAGCCTGCTGTGGTCAATGGAGCTGTTCTTACAGCTAGTTCTTGTAGCTGCATGAAAAAAGGACTTGAAGAAAATCCCTCTTCTTTTATTTTTTTTTTGTTTTTTGTAGGAAGTATCGTGAGTGTGGGTGATCCAAAAAAGAAGTACACGAATTTTGAGAAGATTGGACAGGGGTTAGTATATGCTTCTTCTCTGTCCTAAACCTTTCACTTCCTGATACTAAGAAGAACTTACTGAAACCAGACTAAGTAAGCTTGCTGGAAAAACCAATGGGTTACAATGGAAAGTTTATTTTGTTTGGTTGTTTATTTGTTTTCTTCCTTTTTTTTTTTTTTGTTTTTGGTTGTTTCGCTGAGTTCCACATCCCCTCCAACTCTTCTGTTCCTGGCAAAGTCACAGGGACCGAGTTTTTGTGCAACTGTGTTGTAGTATAATATAGTATAGTAGTATAGTATAGTATAATAGTATAGTATGTAGTATATGCCATTAGATGATCAGGTTTATAAATACAGCTACAAGCAGGGAAAGAACTGCAAGACCATCTTCAAATTACAGATTTGCTTCTGAATCAGCTCTCCTCAAGGCATGTGCTGTGCCCCTCTAAGCAGGGTAGGGGGAAAAGAGGTTGTAGGAGAGACTGTATTGTGGCAAAACAGATCTGCAGTCAGCTCCATGTGCTCAAACTCCTGTTTTCCTCACTAGGAATGCCACATTTGTTTAGTTGATCCTGTTGCTCTGTTATCATGTTGGGCATTCTGCAAGCCAGGGTAGTGCAGTCATGCCACTTGAAATGGGATAAACTCACAGTCCTATAATTTGCTGGTTTAGCAGCAAGGGTTTGGATGACCATAGTGTCCCTTATTAGGAGATTTTTTGCCTATAAGTTCTCTGGCTTCTGCTCCAACAACAGCCTTGTGTCAGAAATACTTCAGATGATGTTTACCACTGGAATTATTGCATGTAAAGGAATGGCACTGAGAGCACTTCAGAGAGACAAGTGGGAAGGGGCACATGTAAAGCTCTCACTTTTACTTTAAGGCACTAAGAAATTTTTTTTTTTATTTCCTCTGGTTTTTTTTAGAGCCTCAGGTACAGTTTACACAGCAATAGATGTAGCTACAGGACAGGAGGTAAGTGCTGCCAGATTACCACAGCAGTGGATTTTGGATTGTGTCCTAAAAGTTTAAGTTGATGCTACAAAATACTGTCTTTCAGGGATTAATGACATTTTTAATGAAGTCATTATTTACTTACTAATGAGACATGGTTGAGTGGTCTGAGGAGAGAACTGGAAAAAATTACTTCCCAAGTTTTGATTACTGAATAATTTCATATTTATAAAGATTCTTTCTGTGACTGCAAAAGCTAGAAGCAAGTGTTTGGACTGGGCAGCTCCTCAGTAAAGGTTTCTCTCTTCTTCCCCAACATTTCTGCCTGTGTCCATACAAACTCTTCTATTTGCCCTTTCTCCTGCAAAAAGAAAGGGCTCCTTTTCTTCCTACACTTATATTACTTAACTTGCATGGAAATAGTTCTTCTCCCACCCTTTGCCCACTTACTTTCTGCCCTTGAATTGTGAGACAAGGAATGCCTGTCTTTTGTTTTTTCCCCTCAAATATTGAAAAGTGCCATCCTTACTGCCTGCATAATAATCTAGTAGTGATGCACATGCAGCATCTGTGGAAACCTTTATTTCTAGATGGAGGATTTTTTAAAATATTAAAGCGTATGTGTTATTCCAGATTTATTTATGGAAGTCTGCAACAATGTGTGTCTACTTTGCATTGTACAATGTAAGAGTTTTTCACCAGTAAATTTCATAATTGTGCTTTTTGCTGAAATTCCCTCACCCCCTTTTTCAGCCCCTGAAGAATTAATACAGTTTAATTGCAGCCTTTAAGGAAGAGTTCTTATATTTATTTTGAAGCAATGAGAAATTTTATAGGAGGAGGAAGTCCTTTGATGGTTTTCTGCTTTCTTCCTGGACCCCATGGGTGACTCCCATGTCAAAATTTGAACTCCTGTAATACAACTTTTAAATCATTGTTACATTAGTGTGACCAGGTCCTGGATTTTTAAACCTGCATTTGGGATCACCGTAACTTTGTCGTGCTGTTGTTCGTTCCTCTCAGTGAAGTGCACTGAACTCAGGAGCTCCGTGCAGGGAAACACTGGGAACTTCTTTATCTGCATAAAATGCCTTCCCTCTCTTCATCTTTCATTTTTCTCTCTGATCTTGTACAAAGAGCAGCATGGGGTTTTTGTTTTTGTCTTCTTTAAGTACTGTTTGGCAGCCTTGTGAGTACTGTGGAAAACCAGCATGTCTGTCTGCTCTTGTCTTCTCACATGTTGGCATTTTTCTGTAGTCTTCCCTGCTGTACTATCAAAATGCTAATTGTATCCATCTATATTGGCACTCTGTGGCTTGTTCCTTTTAATCCTTATTTTTGTGAGTTACTGTAGTTGCTGGCTCTGGTCCATTCACCCAGGCCTCTTTCTCTGCACATAGCAGTTTTGTAAAGGTGTAGTTTCACTTCATTCCTTTTGCCTGAATATTGTACCAAAAGCAGTTGGGTTGTGACATCTGAGTTATTTCTGCCTCCAGCTGTGCTGAGTAGGTTTATTGATTGGAGGCTCCTCTGAGGGCCAGGTGCTCTCACAAAGTACTGGTAGTGTGGAAACTTGAATACAAGAGTTAAAAACATGCTGTAGCCTTCCTGCTCTTTGCATATATACATGCAGAGCAGCTATCCTAAAACAGGAAGAAAGCTACTAAACCAAAAGGCTACAGCCAACAAATCCATCCCTGTTGCCCTTCAGGCATGACTGGACATAAAGCTGGCTCCAGTTCATTGCTTTCCAGCCTTTTATCTAAACACTGGTGCTTCTCTCCCCCAGGTCTTGTTGTGACAAAAGAAATAGAGTTACTGCCTTGACTTGTGTTATTTACCCACCCTGCTTTAGATTTCTAGAAGCAGAAATTTGCATGGGAGGAGGAAAAAAACACCAAAACATTTTCAGAAACATCCAATTAAAAATAAAATTATTAAGAATTCTTCCAGAAATAAAAACTTTTTGACATATCAGTCCATGCCAGAGTAAGGGGATCTCTTCCTTGTTACCAAGAAGCTGTAGATGGAGATGGCTATCCAACTGTGACATGAAGGTCCAGTATGAAAATGGCAATTCCCCTTGTTCCTTTTGTCATTAAGCCATGGAATTTCCAATGTGTGGAAATTCCAATGTGTGTTGCAGAGTTATGGAATGGTAGTAGGATTCAGTGGCTAATGATGAAAAAGTGACCTCATGATGAAAAGGTTTTTGTCCTCCCTCGTGTGAATGTGGGACTAAATCTTCTGGTGCTGGCAAGTTTCTGGGGGGCTCCTGCAATAATGCTTTACTCAATCTCTTTTCACTGCAGGTTGCAATCAAACAGATGAATTTGCAGCAGCAGCCCAAAAAAGAACTGATAATTAATGAAATCCTTGTGATGAGGGAAAACAAAAACTCCAACATTGTCAACTACTTGGACAGGTATGTCAGTGTTTGAAGGGCTCACAAAGGGACACTGGAAAACACTTCCTTGTCAGTGTCTTAATGGTTCCTGGCTCAGTTTAATGCAAATGTGGGACAGCCTTGCACTGCTTAATGCATGTAGGAGTGTGGGTGGCCAGGTGGTCTCTCTCCAGATTGAGGAGAAACAGGTATCTGAACCAGTGCTAATGGGATGTCTAAGCTCTCTTTAGAGATGCTGGCAACAAAGGTCTTGCCAGGACTCCATTTTTCATCTCTCTCCTTTGCCAAATTTGACACAACAAACTTCTTGCTTGTTTCCTTCCGGTTACTAAAGGACAAATGTTTGAAATTTATTATTTCTATTTGCCTCCTTCTTCTTTTCTTTTCTTTTCCACTGAGCAGTGCTTGTGTTCTGCTGCCAGAGGAGCAGACTCCTTCCAGGGTTGGGTGTAGTCTCGTCCCTGTGACTGTCCACTGAGGTTTTTCCCCAGTAGCATAACAGCAATGAGGGTGAATGACATGTGACACATAACAGGAGTCCTGGTGAGACCTCAACACAGCCTTCCAGTACTTAAAGGGGGCTTTTAAAAAAGAGGGAGAGTGACTTTTAAGGCAGATAATGATAGAACAAGAGGGAACAGTTTTCAGATAAAAAAGGGTAGATTTAGGTTAGGTATAATGAAAAAAATCTTTACTGTGAGGGTGGTGAGGCAGCGGCACAGGCTGCCCAGAGAAGCTGTGGCTGCCCTGGCAGTGTTCAAGGCCAGGATGGATGGGACTCTGAGCAGCCTGGTGTACAGGAAGGTATCCCTGCACATGGCATGGGTTTGGAATTAGATGGTCTTTAAGGTTCCTTTGAACCCAAAGCGTTCTATAATTCTCTGATGCTGAAAGCCCAGCAGGCAAAAGCATTGCATGGTGGCTTGAATTCACCATCAACATCACACTGCTGCATTATGTCAAGCCTGTGTCACTCACCTGTTAAAAACAGAGCTAGGTCCATTTGAGCTGCAGCAAGATTTTCAGTCTGCAGCACTCAGCACCTGAATGTAGCAGTCCTGATGAACCACTGGTTTGCCTTATTGTGGGGTAAAGACTGCTTGGGTAGGGTGAGCTGCAGGCTTTAGTCTTGGCAGCTTGGGTTTTTTGGAAGATACAATGAAGGGATGTGGCCTAGAAATCTCTTTTGGAAATTTGAGAGAGGATTTGCACACTTGTTTTGCTCTGCATGTATGTCAAAATCTAATCAGCTATTTCTTTAAAAGGGTTCATTAGCAGGTTTTCAATGTCTTAGCCAAAAAAAGGTGGTACTTATAAACTGCAACAGTTGTGCTGCTGTGTTTTTGTGGTGCTGTGTTCCATGCATAGCTGTAAAGAGCTGCTTTGTTGAGGGGACAGAAAGTCTGCTCCAGAAATTTTTGTGCAAGAGGTGTGTGTGCAGGGAACTGATGCTGGGCACACGCCATCTTCTTGGAGAGAGCAGGAGAATGTCACCAGTGTGAAATGACACAAGTGGTTAAGAACTGCATCTGGGCTGGAACTCTTATTTTCCCCTGACTGATTGGAGGCTTGGTTCTGACAAAACTGTTTGAGAGACAGGCTCTTCCCATCAGAGAGCATCACTGTGTACGTGTGCTTGCACAGCTTTTCTGCTGCAGGCTTAGTGGCCAGTGTTGCACAAAGGTGTGCTGTGATATTTAAGGTGGTGACACAGCCTAGTTCAGCTGTACTTGGGGGCTGGGTTTAGAAGCATCTGGCTCTGAAGACAGTGACACCAGTCTTCTGCACAGACAAACAGCCACTTGTGCTGAGTTACCTGCTGGAGGTGCCAGCTCCTTTCTGCTGCATCAAAAAGGCCCTCAGAGCCCTGCTTCTAAACTCAGCCATCTAAACACAGGCGTCAGATGCCCAGTGCTAGGCAAAGCAGACTCCTGCCCTTCAGTTTCGTCCTGAAGAACTCCTGAGCTTATTAAACCCCACAAGTAAGTGACAGCCTCTGTTACCCAAACTGCCATAGGGCTGGATGGTCAGTGGATAAAGCTGAAGGTGTAAGGCAGTCATGCTGCAAGAACACACTGGTTTCTTTCCAGGCTATATTTATGTTTGCACAATGGAGGCATGTTACTGGTGCAAAATTCTGTAACGAATGAACTTGCACTTCTGGGCAACTCCACATTTCATCTAATTTATCAATAAAATCTGTGTATTTGTGATAGAGAGGGCTTCGTAGACAACTTCCTAAGGTACCTAAGTGGAAGCTGAGGAACACCTTACAGGGTCAGACATTACCTGCTCTTGCAGATGGATGAAGAGAAAGCTGTAGACTATCCTTTTCTTCCTCAAAGATTTGCATCAGTTTTTTTTTTTTTTTTTACTGCCAGCTTGTTTTGGAAGGTGGCAGTGGGTGACAAGGTGTGACACCATGCTGTGCCTGATGTTGCATCAGAGCAGCTCGTAGGTGTACAGACTTCCTGGTGGAACTGCTGAGAGAGTGGGTTTGAGTCATGCTTTCAGGGGGTAGCTCTGTGACTAAGACTGGCAAGAGAGGGGAATGATCCCTGAGACAGTACCACCCTGAAATGACATTCCTGTGGTGGCAGCTGGCAGGGAGCCACTGTTAATTCCACCCCCCCGTGTGTTATGTCACATCTATAATTTATGGAGTTGCCAGGGTCTTGGCACAAGTCTGTGGCTGCTCATGGCTCAGCTTTGGTTCACAGTGTGGTTCTTGGCTCGCTCCATCTGTTTTGGCTGCAGAGATACACCAGCTTGCTCCCAGCATGTGGAACCTGAGATTGTCATGCAAAGAGCCCATTCTGCCCCCGTTCTTACAGGCAAGTGGATTTGGGCTGCAGAGAGTGGATTTGGGCTACAGAAAGTGCTACTGGCAATGAAGGGAAACGTTGTGATGTCTGCGGGGGGTGTTCTGTTGAGAGGGTGCTGATAAAATCTGCAGAGAGCCTGATTTGGCAGACGTGAAGAATTAGCTATAGCATAGGGCAGGAAGGAAGAGTGAGGATGGAGTTGGGCTTTCAGAGCCCAACAGAAGGTAAATGACCCACAGAGTTAGCAGGAGTGCTTTTGAAAGCAGTTCTGCTGCTCCTCTCTCACTCAGAGGGGCTGCTCTGCAGGTGGTACTGCTTTTGCTGGGGTCTGTAATGCTGGGGAAAAAAAATGCATCAGCTTCTGTTCCATAGTGGAATTTGAGACCTCTGTGCTGCAGGAGCACAGCCCTGTGCCCTTGGGCTTTGTATCCTGTCAGAATCTCCAGATTGCACCTCCCTACACAGTCTTCAGCATCAGCAAACCAGGATACCCACTTTGTCCCTGGAATTAAAAGTTGTCCATAACTGTAACACTACTGTCATCCAGTCTAGATCAGACCACAATTACTATTGAGAGGGATTTTTCTCATCAGCTTGGTGTTGTCAGTGTGTCCTTTGGGGGTAAATACCACACCTTGCTCACTGCTGTGATGTCTCACTCATCTCTGTCTACTTTCCATGCCAAGCTTAATAGTTTCTTTCTCTTTTACTGTTGCTTTCTACCTAATTGTTCCCTAGTACCTCTCCTGGCTTTTGCATTTGGCTCCTGGCAAATTCATTCCTCAGTAGGATCAGTGTTTTAAAGCAAAGCAAATGTATCCTTGATGAACTCTAATGCCAGATGATGCTCTTAATAAGATTCTCTGCCCTCTCACTTTTGACTCATCTGTCCACTCACTTGAAAAATGAGAGGATAGGCTGAAAAGGGGTTTTCAAACTGGTGATCCCTTCCTTCAAGAATGTATCAGCCTGATGTATCTGTCATGGAAGTTTGTGCTAATGGGTCCGAAAAGGGGCAGAAATGGTTGGTCGTTTGGGGTTTTTTTTTTTGGTTCTTTTTTGTTTGTTTGTTTGTTTTAATGAGTTAATGCTGAAGCCTTCATCTCCCATCTTCTACTTTCAGACATGGGTACACATACTCAGCAAAGAGGAATATCCCAAATGACTGAGAAAAGCCACTCTCAGCTGTCTCTTTCCCATCTTCCTATGGGCCATTTTTAGAAAAGACCTGCCTTTTCTATTTTAAATCTTTAGAATTGCTGTTTCATCCAGTAAGGTGTACTCCTTTGGCCTTATGAATGGCTCTGAAATTTTCAGACAAAATCACAGATTAGTTTGATGATGTGGAAAAGATTGAGGTGATTTTTCAAATGCATGATGCTTAAAGAAGAAGTGCTCATTCATGATTGATTGTGGGTAGCCATCTTTTGTGTCACCCAGAATCGTCCCTGGGCTGAGGCAAAGCAAGCAATTGCTAAGGACAGCAGGATGCCAGGAGTTGTGAAACAGCCCCAGCCACCTCTTCCAGAGCAAGAGCCCTCAGAAGCCACTGCTGTGTGCCAGATGTCTGGGTTGCATTCTTGGACCCCATCTTTGATTCTTTCCTTCTCTCTCAGCAGCAGGAGCAGTTGTAAGGTCAGGTCCCCATCTTGGTCTGCAGACTTTCTATGGCAGAAAAATTCATCCTTGCCTTTATGGACAGGAAACTTGTAGCCTCAACTCTCCTCAACTTCCTGCACTCACCCTTCTCTTTGGTCATTCAGGTTGTGATCAGATCCTCCCATGTACAGAAAGTACCAGAATTTTGTGGTTCCCCAATACTGTTAAATGCAGCTCTTGTTTTTGGTGCACTTCTAAGACATCTTTAAAACCCTGTGCATTCTGCTTTTAAAATCTGCTTTGGGCCCTTCAGTTACCTTGTAGGAGAAGAGCTCTGGGTGGTGATGGAGTACTTGGCAGGAGGCTCCCTCACCGATGTTGTGACAGAGACCTGCATGGACGAGGGACAGATCGCCGCCGTGTGCCGGGAGGTAACGCAGCACTCGCCCTCGGAGGGAGCTCTGGTTGGGAATGGGACATGGGCTTTCCACCATCTGTCACTGACTCCATGGCAATGTCCCCAGCTTCTGTAATGTCACAGTCATTCTTCTAGAGAATGGATTTCACCTGTGAGGATGCAGCAGTTAATTCTAATGCAAACCTCATGTTTCACCCCAGAGGGAGGAACTAAAGTGGGAAATGGGGTTGGGGTCCTCTTGATTTTGTCTGTTCTTCAAGTCTTTTGGGACTAGCTTGTCCTCCTAGGACCTGTTGGTCCCAGTGTGACATCTCTCTGTAGCCCTGCTCATGCTGAGTACATGAAAAGCCCTAAGACACTGTACCCTTACTACCAAAAATGCACAGTCTGTTTGAGTCCTTTAGCTGGCTAATTGTGACTGGTGAATCATTTCATGCACAGTAAGAATGTCTCAATTATTTTTCAGTGTCTTCAAGCCCTGGAATTCCTCCATTCAAACCAAGTTATTCACAGAGACATCAAGAGTGACAACATCCTGCTGGGAATGGATGGCTCTGTCAAACTAAGTATGCAGGGAACTTTACTGCTGATGACTTATCAACCCGTGCCAGTTATCTGCTCTGGGCCAGGCATTTTAGGGAGATGGGTGTTTGAGGTGCTTGATGCTGTCATGATGAACAGGCTGTAGAAATGCTACTGTGGATATTTCTGTGGCATTAGTTTTAATGGAGATTGGCAAACACAAATCTTTGTGAAGGGATACCAGACTTGAAGTGAGGCTTGGGCTTTGTGTAGCTTTGGGCCATCTGTTTATGTGAGTGAAAATAGCAGTATTTTAATGCTACTCCAGTCTAAAAAGCTGGGTTGGAAGGTGTAAGGCTGGAAGTCTTTATTTATGAACAACCTCTTCAGTCTGGAAAACGCTCAGGTACTCGAGGGGCAGGAGAAGTGGAGGGAGAATTGAAAATCATGTAACTGGAAATCATTTAATCTTACAATGCCAACCCAGACTGGAATCTAAATGTTGTTTCCTTCTTGTGGAATCACCAGTAATGAAAACCTTGAGACTGTTCTGCCCCTTGGGTGCTAAGGTAGCTGTTGTGCTTGTCATTGTCCGTGCGGAGATAAGCCTGGAAACCAGTGAATTATTATCTTCCACCTATAGCTTTAACAGAATGGTGCTCCCTTTTTCTTCTTCTCAGTTCTGTTGGCTAGCACCCAATAGGCATAAATAAATCTATTTTTGTCGACAGTGACAGCAGATATGACTCAAAATTCACAGAGTGCAGATATGCTGAGTAAGAAGGTGGGGGTTTTTTTGCACATAATTGCTTTTTAAACTAAAGTTGCACTTTGGTGGAGCCAGATCTCAGGAGTGTTAGCAATATCTAACTGATGGGGGCCAAAGTGCTCTGTTCTTATGGAATAACTTCTTTGAGCACAGCATGCTGGTACTGGGCTGTAGTTTAAAGTTAGAGAAATCCCTGTGGATATGATGCAGTAACCTTCTGGATCTGAGCTCCTTATTGGCTCTGCTGGAAATCTGCCCTGTTTATGAACCATATGTCCTTTCCTGGTATTTACCCTTGATGAAAACTCAGCTAGGAGTCAGTTTAATTTTCATCATTCTGCCTAAAATTAGACCTGCAATGCCACAGGGGGTCAGGATGGGCGGTGCATCTTGCTGTGTTGATTCTGCTGGGCTCACAAGAATAGTTTTCTTTTGGCAAGCCAAATACAAATAAGACATTGGCCTCAGCAGTCTTTGTGCAAAGGCCCTCCATCTCTCTCTCAGTTCACAGGAAGTAATCAGTATAAATTTAGGTACTTCAGATTTATTCTGAACACTCTTTGCTCCATAAAATAGATGTTGTTTGAGGAATGGTATGTCTACAGGGGAAGTAATACCCCTTGGACTGAAAATGTCACCAGACCAGTGCAGCGTGTGGTCTGGGTGGTGTATCTGGATCAGACTGTGCATTAGGTCCTGTTTGCACATACCCAGGAATGGTCTTTAGGCCATATGTTACAGAGTGTGTTACAGCTGCATCTTAATGCTGAAACACAGCTGAGTGTCTCAACTCCTGTGTGTGGTTATTTCCTGATCCCCATCTTTCACACAGACAAGTGAAAGCAGCTCTAGAATCCTCATGGCCTCAGAGAGTCAGGTTTAGAAACCTGGCTCTACACACTGTCCTCTGTATTAGCCACCAAACCCCTCCTCCTGTCACAGCTGCAGCAGCAGCACACCAGACAGTGCAGCAGGCTAAAGTGTACTGTAGCTCTGGTGTCAGTAAGGGTTGTTTTTGGAGAAACTTGCTGATTCCTTTGTCTCTCTCTTTCCCCTCCACCCTGTTTTAATTTTCCAGCTGACTTTGGCTTCTGTGCCCAGATCACTCCTGAGCAGAGCAAGCGCAGCACCATGGTGGGCACCCCGTACTGGATGGCACCTGAAGTGGTGACGCGGAAGGCTTATGGGCCCAAAGTGGACATCTGGTCTTTGGGGATCATGGCCATTGAGATGATCGAAGGAGAGCCCCCCTACCTCAATGAGAACCCTCTGAGAGTAAGCAAGTGCTTTTCTCCTCAGCTCTTCACTAGCTGCTGATGAAACTGAGCTCATGTGAATCCTCTGGTGTGGTTTCATCACCCCCAGCCCCATCTAATTCAAATCAATCTGTGGTCTCCTTAGACATCCTAGTGAGAAGACTGAGATAGTCTTAGTTAAAACCCACAGGTAGCAGAGGTGTGGGTTCTTTATGAGTTAGATCATGCACACTCATAATTTCCCACTTTCTGTGGTGCTAGTAGAGGCAGAAGTTCTGCCTGGTGGCAACAAAGCAGTCATGTCTTCAAACTTCCTACCCTGTGAATGAGAGAATTCTCCTCTGAGCATGGTGTAGTGGAAGGTTCCCTGCCCATGGCAGGGGTATTGGAATTATGTGATCTTTAAGGTCCCTTTTAACCCAAAGCATTCTATGTTTCTGTGATTCTATTCAATTCTATTCTAGTAGGACCTTTTTCCTGCTGGCAAATTGTTCCTCCTTGCATGCTCCAAGTAAAATTAAAACTGTAATAAGCCTTTAGACAGGGCTTAAGCCTCCTAAAGTCTTTGCTTTGTTTAATTATTAACAAAAGGAGATATGCTGTCAGCATGTAGGGACATCACTGCTCTTAATATAAGCCAGGTTTATGGCTTTTCCCCCAGTTACACAGGTTGGAGTGATCTAGAAAAAATCTGTTTAAATTTTTTTTCCATCTCTTGCAATGGAAGTGATTTTTGGGAGAGAAATGCAGCAGCCAAGAAGTCCATAAAGAATAAAACAGCGTTGAGTTAAAGTAACAATCCTTTGCCCTCATTTAACACAATTTATGCCAATTACCAGTCTATTAGACTGCTCCCATAGGACGTGTTGAGTGACACGTTCAAAAGACCTGTATATTAACAAGTCTCTGACAGATTTCTGTTTCTTTTGAAAGTTCATCCAGGAAGTTTCTCACATGAAATCCTGAAATGGATGAATTTTGAGTCTCTTGATTCTCAGAGGAGGGTGTGTGCGAATGCTTCATCCCCAAGCAGTAGCAAAACTGCTTTTTTTTTTTTTCTGCAGGGTGTTAAAAGATGCCTAAGGGTCTGCTGGGTATCTTTTGTTAAGAGCCAACTGCATCTTTATCGTGTTGATGTTTTAGGCCTTGTGCACTCAGGCAGAGTACCAACAGAAAAAAATCTATTTAGTCAGGGTTACCTTCCCATGAGGATATAGTCATTACAGGAGTAATGGTAGAGTCATGCCAGTTGCCTTTCCTGTGTAAACAGGGTCTGGAATGTTGTTTTTGTCCTTGTAATCCCTTGAGAGGGCTGCAGGATCCAAACCCAGATTACGAGGGTAAAACAATAAAGGATTGGATCTCATCCACAAAAAATAGGGCTGGCAGCTATTCTGTTTGCTGAAATGTAGGCATTGATTAGTGACCCTGATAAGATGGGGTGTTTTCCTCCCCACTGAACTGTGGGGAGGGAGAGGAGAAATGGGTGTCTCTAATCCAGAGATGCAATCTAATCTTCATAACCTCCTGTTTCCTGGGTGCTTGTTTTTGTCTTAGGCCCTGTATCTCATTGCTACTAACGGGACTCCAGAGCTGCAGAATCCAGAAAAGCTCTCACCCATATTCCGAGACTTCTTAAATCGCTGTCTTGAAATGGACGTGGAAAAGAGAGGTTCTGCAAAAGAGCTGCTACAGGTAGGTGATGGGGAACAAGACTGGACCAGTGTAATCATACAGTCCTGAGTGAGGCCAGGCTTGGGGCCAGGTCTTGTTTGAGGTTCTAAATACTGCATCAGCTGAAGGCACGAGCACAGCTAAGGTAACCTCTCAGGGGAAATAACCATAGCCCCCAAACATAAATTTATAACAAAGTGATAACAGACTGACTGCTCCCTTTCCATGCTGTCCTGGCTACTGGCAGCAGCTGTGCAGCGTGTTCTGTGCCCAGCCTCAAATAATACATGTGTCCCAGGCCTGCCAAATGCTGAGCCCCCCGACTCCTGTGGTTTCTTCACGTGGCTGGCCATGATATCTGTGTGTGTTGTCACAGACTTGTCATGCTTGTTCTGGTTTGGACAGCAAGGAAGGCTTCTAGCTATCAGATATTCTGGCAGTCTCCTTTCTGGAGGAAGGATCACAAAGCTCTTTGAAATGTGCATGGCTTCCATTGACTGGAGCAGTTCAGTGTTACCACATATTGCCTCATACTGCACCTTACAAAGATGATGGAACAAAGTTTGTGAGATTTCTCAATTACAGAATGGCTTGGGTTGGAAGGGACCTTAAGGATCCTCTGGTTCCACTTCCCCTGTCATGGGCAGGAAGACCTTCCACTAGATCAGGCTGCTCAAAGCCCCCATCCAACCTGGCCTTGAACGATTCCAGGGATAGGGCAGCCACAGTTTCTCTTGGCAACATGTGCCAGTGCCTCACCACCCTATAATCAGATATTTCACTGAAAAACTGAAGTCTTAGTCTGAACTCATGGAGAAAGTTGAAGACCAAGCTGCCAGGATTTTTACCAGTGTGGATGAGAGGAATGGTTTGTGTGTTCTTTCTGTCAAATTTGCCATGAGGGTCTTTGTAAAATATATCTGTGATCAGGAACACTCAGACCTTAAGTACCAGAGAGTTTCCACTTTTTGTTTTCCTCTCTCTCCACTAATTTGTGTAGTGGGCTCAGACTTGGACATGTTGCTGCCTTCTGAGACTATAATGAAGCATAAATGTCTGACAGAATGACAGTACTTGAAAGATCACTTTTTCTTCTGGACTTTTCAGTCCTAAAATATCACAAAGAAGTTATGTCCTGCTCCTTGGAGCAGGAGAACATTCTGACTGTAACACTTCAGCCTGTTCTTAACTACCTTGTGGCCTCTGAATTTTTACTTCTTATTTTTTTCCATCTCTGAAGTATGTTTCCTTCGGTGATTGATCCCTTCTGATGTTCAGAAGTCTTGTGGATTATCGTTGCTTTTTGTTTTCAGAACAGCTTGTGGACTTGCCCTCCACTCTCTGAGAGCTGTTTTGATAATCAGTATTGTTTTAATTAAAGCAGAGCACCAATGTCAGAGACTAAATGGTGCCATGTTGCAAGCTCTGTGCTGCTCTCCTAAATTTCAGCTGCTTTGCAAATTTCTCATACCTGGTAGAAGGCCAAGGCAATGCTTTCTCCAGACCTGTGACAACAGGGAACAGGAAAATGAGAGGTGATTCCTGCAAAGAGCCCTGTGCCTTGTGTCTGAATCACACAGGTTGATTTTAGTACACCTTCTTTCACACTGGATTTCACTATGGATATTTCAACTTTTTAATTCCTCAGGGGAATTCGCTGAGCTTTGCTTGATCTTAGCCATGCACAGACATTGGGTAATTTAGCAAGTGTGGGGTGCAAATCTCTCAATCACTTCAGGCAATTCCCAAAATTTTGTGGTATCAACAGATCCTCAGGTTTCACATGTTCAGAGACTAGAGTAGGTTCTTAGATTTCATATGGGTTTAGGTGAAAATGTTTAGAATAGCCACTTCTGGGTCATGTTCTGAAAAATCTAACCATTTTTCCTTTTGTTTTGTCCTAGCACCAGTTCTTGAAAATTGCAAAGCCTCTATCCAGTCTCACTCCTCTGATTATTGCAGCTAAAGAGGCAGCCAAGAACAACCACTAAAGTGGTGAAGTCAACACAGTCATCATGTCAAGACTTTGGATGTTCATTTCAGAGACTGAATTACTTGCCCTTCTCCCCTTCTGCTCTTTCTTTGCCAGGGGTGTTCTTACAACTTTGACTTGCCCTGAAGGGTGGCAGAGGCATCATCGTTCACTGTACAAGGAAGGGCACACAACAGGGACGTGGCTGAGCCCACATGGTGAACTGTCCTTCCATCCTTGTGGTGGGGACAAGAGGGGAAGAACATTTTGTATGGGTGAGAAGATCTTCCTGAGAGCGTCTGAACCTGACCTCCACGTAGAGAAGCCAGTTTGTTCTCATGTTTCTTACGGTGTTTATTTTTAAAAATAATGTGGAGCCTTAGACCATGTTTATCTTAATAAACTGAATCTTTTGCTGGCTGCACTTTGCCTGCTTCTCCCAAGCTGCTGTGACACCACGGAGGCTGCTCTGTGCTTTGGGTGACTCGAGGAGGGAAGGAAGCAGGCAGCAGCAACGTGAACAGCTGTCAGCGGAGAGGGGAGCGAGGGGGTGAAGGTGCATCCCTCCTGCAGCACTGCTGGATGCTTCCAGGAAGTGTAGACAAAGCCTCTGTGTGCTTCCTGCAGCCACTGGAGAACTTAATTAATGGATAATCTCTTTGCCAAATTGTGTCAACTGCCCCTTACTCCCCCCTTCCCTTCCCTCTTTAGTGGTAACTCTACTAGTTAAACAAATCTCAAATATTTTTCTGTTGTTCTAGGAAATAAATCACAGGGAAAAAAATGACAGAGAGCTCTTTTAGGGTTATTTTATCAGCGCTGTGAGGCTTTTTAGAGACCCTGCCCTGTGTGATAAACAAACAAAGCAACTTCTATTCTAAAGGCAAGATTTACCTTGTTTCTTAGAGCAAGTTGAATGGAAAACAAACTGAAAATGGATGCTGCTTTCTCCTTGGAGACGTGGGGACATTAATTTTTTGAAATTATAGCTTCTTTATGCTACTGATTCCTTGGGTTGCCAATAGTCTGTAAAACAACAGGAAACCTGGAACTACTAGAAGAGGGACTGGTTGTAAACACTGGGCTTATGTTTCACTGTATACTGATTTTTAATAAAGTGACTGCTGTGTTTCTTAACTTGGGGCTAGGGGAGAACTGGAGAATTCACTGTCACCAGACAAGTCTGTCATAGCTCTTATGGTCACCAGGTACTTGAATGTCTTGAATGAAGGTAATATAACCTTGTTTCTTACCCCTTCTTCTGCACTCCTTTGGGGATAGAGAGTGGCCCTCAAGGGAGCAACTTTACACACAGAGAAAATCGATATAAATATGTGTATTATAACTGTGGGAGCTGCTTTCTCTGTATGGCTTTGGTCACACATGGGGTGAGTTTAAACCTCTTCTGGACTAACCTCTTGTCTTTCTGTTGGACAGAAATTCATTCCATCTCGCTGAGACCTGCTGCTGGCTCAGCCCTTTCCTCCCTGCACCTGGGCTTTAATTAAATATATTTTTCCAACTGGCTCCACAGTCCATGACAGCTCTTGCACCAGTTTACTGGTGTAAGTAGTTTGTGAGTTCTTTTGCTTCTGAGGGGCCTTCTCCCATCCTTTGTGCTCCAGGGGTGGTCATTGTCTGACACAAGGCTGAGGGGTGAAGTCTATTGCCCAAATTTGCAGCCTCTCTCCCTTCCTGTAGGTATATTTAATCTCTCAGCATTATTAAGTTTCCTTTCACAAAGTTTGTGTCCAAGGATGAATTCCTTGGGCAAAACAGTAGAGCTGCCAGCCTGGAAAGGGATATGATCTATTAATGAGGTCACCTGCTTGGAGCTTAGGTGGAAATTGTGGAATGGAAGGCCACTATGCTTAAATAATTCCCTTTGAAAAGGACTTTGTATTCCCTCTGGAAGACTCAGGATGGCATATGTGGGAGGAAAAGAATTAGTGGCTAGATCTTTCTTGATCTAAAATCTCATTTGACTGGCAGATTTGGCAATGGATTATTTTTCTGACAGCACAGGGTTCAGTTTGATCCACAATGTGTTTAATGCCTCTGACTTATCTTTAATTCCATTCCCCACTCCCTTCTCTGCATCTCACTGAGATGAGAACCTTAATGCAGGTGTGCCCTATCTGGGAGCATGCATGGGAGGTTATTTTCCTGCAGCAAGATTTCTGCTAAACTTCCCCAAAGAAGACAGAAAAGGTTATTTTATGTGTTTTAAGTTGCTCTTCTGGATCCCCTATTGCATAATGGAAAGGGATTAACAGCAACTGTTTACCCCTCCTCTTACACTGTGCTTCTGTCTCGTCGACTTCCACACTGACCGGCTCCTGCCTGGTTTCTGTTGGCTGCTGGACAAGGGCGTTGCCAAAAGCCTTTTGTTCTGCTGGGAAAAGCTGCGAGACTGTGCCCATGCCTGTGTGTCACCTTGTCCCAGGCTGTTTGGTCCCCACTGGTGATGGGTGGGTGGGAAAAGGCAGTGTGCCTGGACTTGGTTTCTGGTTACCAGACACACCGTGTTTTTATGTTCTCAGAAAATCTTCAGAAAAAATTTGTAATTAGCTTAATCTTAGGAGAATGGATTTTATTTCGTTCTAGTTGTTCTGAAATGCATTGTTTCCTCTCCTCTCCTTTTGTGTGTGAGTTGCCTGGCACCAGCATCTCCACTAGCTTTTGAAGAGCCCTTCCTGTCTACAGCACCTTCCTGTCTACAGAGGGCTCTTAAACAGTGACTTTCTAACTTAAATTTTAACCTCCAGGGCTTATTTTTCTGAGAATATCTTGTCCCTGCTGTTACTTGAAAGTGACTACAATCTGACAGCTTCTTTGGTGATTTTTTCCCCCCCTAACTTTCCCTTATTAACTGATTTGCCCAAGTTGAAACCATTTTTAATCACAGCCCTTAATTATTAATTTGCCTGCTAATATTGAAGTTCTCTCTTCCATATTAGAACATTAAATATTGAATTGTTTTGACTGTCTTTTCAGAAAAATGGTTTCCTTTTTGAGGGATCTCAAGTAATCTTATACCAGAAATAATTTCATATCCTACAGTTTACAAAGGGCTTGGTGGAGGAAGAGGCTAAAACTAATCTTCTTTTCTTAAACACAGATTGTCTTATTCGAGTATCAGCTGGTAGCTTCAATAAGACTTTGTGTTTCAAGAATGGGCATTGATTTGTATTACTTTAGCTATTAGGGGGTTTTTAGGGTTTAGAGGTTTTCTAAACAATTTGACTTGGGTCCAAGATGTTGTGTGTGAGGGGGATGTGTGTGGGAAGAAGGCAGGTTACTTGGACAACACTCTCAGGCACATGGTGTGATTCTTGGAGTTGTCCTGTTCAGGGCCAGAAGTTGGACTCAATGATCTTTGCAGATCTCTTCCAGCTCAGGAGATCCTGTGAGGCTGAGAGTGAAGAGCCAGGACAGGGATGGAGGGCACAGCAGAACTGGCTGCTGGCAGCAGTAGTAGCACACCTTTAGCCATCCCTGAAATGTCTTCATTTAGTGGATGTGTTTTTAAAGAACGTAAATCTGACTGATTAGTTGCTACAGGCATTTCTCTAGGCAGGCATTATGCTCCTACCAAACTGCCTTCCCCTTTTAAACAAAAGGGGTGCAGGGATTTCTCCAGCAAAGGAGGCTCCTTGAGAAAGGAGGTTTCCATGGAGACACTTACTTGACTTAAACAATCTGGCTAAGGCTTGAGAAGAGGTTTGGTGGGTAGACACCACATCAACACAAAAGCCACTGTTTTGCAAAGCATCTGGGGTTGCTGTGTTTTGTCACCAGCTTGATGTCCCTTTTCAGGGGGTTGGTTTTGGTTTTGAAAAAGTGCTGAGAATGTTGCCTGGTCAGGATTGTGAGGTGTATAAAAGTCTGGCTCTTCTTAGCTGAGATCTCTGTTAGTATCCTAATCCATCTGTCTCAAAATGCTGCGGGTCGGTGTAAGTAGGGCACGTTTGCAGCAGAGTACAGTGCAAGGAAGGATTGCAATGGTCTGTACTAGGTGCTTGCTTTCTTAGAACCCACCCCTCTTGGCTAACAGCAAAATTGGTTCTGACCAGTTTCCAGGAATAATATTTGTTTGAAGCTCATTTCTAATTAAGAGCTTGCATAGTCCATTTGTCTGGTGAATGACAACATCTTCAGTGTTAAAACTGTTAAAGGTGAACTGATTATCTGCTCATCCTTCCCCTACAAAACAGTAAGACTTTTTCGTGGCTTCTTACTTCAGCTGTAATAGAGAGCCTGTATACAGAGATGTATTTTGGGGTCATAAGCCCAACTGGATGGAGCACATCTGTAACAAGTGCTGTAGGAACTCATGGTTTGTTGCTGATGACAACTCAACGGTGGCAAAGGTGGGATCTTAGAGAAGCAGCTGCCAACTTTGACAGGGAGTGGCCAACAGCAACAAAACTGCAATAAGGATGGGAGCTGGATAGAAACTTTCTGCCAAAATGGAGCCTACAGGGAGTGGTGGGAAAGAGTCAGAATTGGTCCAAGGGGTAGGATGAAGCAAAGGTTAAAACTTCAATTAGACAGTTGCTGAGGAAATTCAGGGACTGCCACAGCAGCCTGCTGCATCTCAAGGCAGCAGTGTGTCTGAAGGAGGAGAGCTGAAAGGAGCCTGAGGAGGGAAAAGGTGCTGAAAGTGAAGACTGGAGCAGCAATATGGCTGTGAGTCACAGCCTGTGCTAAGAGCTGGAGCTAATCCAGGAGGTTCACAAAAAATGACAAGATTCAGCTGAAAAGGAAAAGTGGAGCTAGAACGGAGGAGATGGCCTTGATGTGCCAAGGAACTGAAGAGAGAGGCCAGATTTCCTGAATGTGTGAAACAGCAGAAACTAATTTAACACAGGCTTCTGTGGATGACAAGCAGCTCATTCCCTCCTGCCTTGCAGCATCAGTGTCGTGTCTTTTTGAGATCAGCTCTGCTTTGGGATTGTGTCAGCAGCTGCCCATCTTTGGTCTTGTGTTTGTAAAGAAGGCTTTTTGCTGTGTACCTACTGATTTCTGACTGCAGCTCTCTGCTGTTGGTAGATGTCTTTGTGTCATGTCCCACCTGGAAATACAGAGGCTGTTGCAGTTTTAAAATCTGCTGGATAATGTATTTCTCTCCATGCTGTCTTGGCATAACTCTCCTGTACTGTACTGCTGGGTTTGTTTAATGTGCCAGGTCAGCTCAGCCATTTTAAAAATAAAAATTGAAACCTTAAATAAAACCTTGATTAATTATATGGTTCTGCTTGACTTGCTGTTTCAAAGACCCTTACAGTCATGGTAGAAATGCATGGGGGTGCTTGAAAGAGGGGTTGTGTTTCTCTGACCTGTTTTAGATTAATCACATCTCATTTGGTTGAACAAAATGACTGCACTAAAAGCTGTTGCAGCACGTGTGACTTTCACCACTTATTTTAACTTGTTTGGGCATAGTTAATGCTCTGGAAAGCAGGCTGGAAGCAGGAGGACCCAGACCACAGCTTGAAGAAGAAGAGGAGGAAGCTGGGATGCTTGTTTTCCCCTGATAAAGTTTGGTGTGTGAGGCTCCTGGTGTGGAGGATGAAATCCGGGGTGGGTTTGAGGTGGGTACGTGCACCCACCTTCCCAGCATCACTTTTTCTTTCAGGATTGGTGGGATAAGGCTGATGACAAGAACGGGAGTTCATCATACTGCCCAGGTATCATCTGACCTGGATGTTTTACTCTGAAGTCTGAGAAGCCCAACCGAGTGCTGCAAGGACTTTCTGAGGTCAGCATCTGTGGAACATGGGGGTGAGGAGCACTGAGAGCCCTGCCAAGCTCCTGAGTCAGCTGGGTGCTAAGCCAGGTTTTAGAGAAACCAATGAGAGAAAAGGGATGAATGGGGGACTGAAATGGGAATTAAAAAGGAAATCAATGTTACTCCATAAAATTCCCTCTGCCTGGAACAGATGCTGGAGCTGAAGACTGCTTTCCATCAGTTTTTTTCAGGAAAACTAGAGGAGATACCTGTCAAGTTGTGTTTTACAAAGGTATGTTTGAGCAAGAGGAACATTGCAGCTGAACTGGCAGGGATTTGGGGTGATTCTCTTTACCATGATGCAGTAGCATCCCATGTTGGATGTCCTCATCCCATTAGAGAAAAGAAATCTGACTGGGCCAACACCACCTCCTATTCATAGAATCACAGAATGGCTTGGGTTGGAAGGACCTTAAAGATCCTCCAGTTCCAACCCCCCTTCCATGGGCAGGGACACCTTCCACTAGACTCAGGTTGCTCAAAGGCCCACCCAGCCTGGCCTAGAACACTTCCAGGGAGGGGGCATCCACAGCTTCACTGGATGACCTGTGCAGTGTCTCACCACCCTCGCAGTGAAGAATTTCTTCCTAATATCCAATCTAAACCTTCTCTCATTTTGAAGCCATTTCCCACTGTCCTATCATTCCATGCCCTTGACTGAAGTCCCTCTCCAGCTCTCTTGTAACCCCTTTAGGTACTGGAATGTGCTCCAAGGTCTCCACAGAGTCTTCTCTTCTCTAGCCTGAACAACCTCTCTTCCTGCGAAGCTTCACAAAGCAGGATACCAGGCAAACTTTGCTCATGGTAATGTACACCCCCCTCAAAGTGCCCCTAAAAATACCACTGGATTGGTCCTGGTGGCTCTACCCCCTGCCCCATGGAGGGAGCAGAGTGTATTCTAACTAGCTACCATTATCCATGATTTCTGGGGAAAACTTTCTGTCTTGGAGGCTTCTTCCCTTGAGATGAACTTGATTGAGTTGCCCAGAAGTTGATGGGGTATGGGAGATGTTGGACAATGAATGATGTCAAGGCTTTAAGAAATGGTTGATGTTGATTTCAGTGAAGTATAAGTTGTATGAAGGATCTTCAGAGCCCAAGGCACCTTTCCTTGAAGGTAAATTCATAACCAAATTTAAAACCAAAAAATTGTTGAAGGCTTATTTAATAGCTTAATAGTTTTGAGGTTAATTAATTTGAGTTAAATAATGGATTTTTGGAGAGAAATCATTCTGGAGATGGACACAAGGTGACCATGCCTTGTGCCCGACCAGCTGATCTGTGAAGGTGGGGCAGGTGAGAAAAGATAAGAAAAAGCTTTGGGGAAAACACAGCTTCGGGTCTGAGCCAGACACAGCGCACTGGCAGCTAAATCCTAGTGGGAACAGTTACTCTGTGTGTACCTTCAGGGTATTTGTTTATTTGGGAACAAAATGGGGGAGTAAGTGACAGGAGAAGCAATACACTGGCAGGTACAACAGCAGAGAGGTGCTCTCTATCACGTACTGCAGGAACATTGCAGCTTCTCATGCAGAGGATGCTTTGACTGGGTCCAGCAGCACCCAGAAGAGTCCCAAGTTTTGGTTCTCAAGCTCAACTTTGAGGAGGATCTGTAGATTGAGCTCGGTGAGCCGGGAGCTGGCTGGGCTTGTCCGATGCCTCATCCCCATTGCTGGGCTGTGCTGCCCTCTGCCGGCAGCTGCACAGAAGAGCCCTTTCCTTACATGTTCATTTTCCAGAAGCAACCTAAAAGGGAACTTTTTATGTTTCTTTTGGAGGATGCACGCTGAAGGCAGCGGGCATGGATAAGGAGATACTCCTGATGTGGAATCTGGTGTTCCGCTGTGTCTGTTCCCTTGTGATCCCCCCACCTCCAGCTTTGCTCCTCTCACGTTTTCAAGTTGCAGCAGCCTTGTAAGGCAAATGTGTTCCCCCAGGCCATGGGTTCACGGGTTATGTGTGAGCCCTGTGCTCCCATACCGGCATGGGTCCCTAATGCTGGGTTCACCGACACCCTCGTGCTTCCCCCAGCTCAGGTGGGACTTTCTGGTGGGCTAGGTCTGCCCTGACATAGTAATGCACCCTCCCCTGGTTCAGCCTGGCAAAGGAGAAGGGGCACTGTGCCACCTGCCAGGGTGGCAGAGTTGAGAGAGGCTGCTGGACAGAGACTCCTCCCCTGTGAATGCAGTCAGGGGTGAAGAGAACCATGACTCACCCCTCATCCCTCACTTTGCGCCCTAAAACCACTAACCTGCCTAAATTTGGGGCTGACAGTTTTCCTGACAGTCAAGGTCATGGAACTGCTGGCCACGTGTGCAGCTGTAATGGTGTCCAGGGCTCAGGTGTGCCTGGATTGTGCCCTGGAGGGCAGCAGGCAGAGGTAAGAGTTCTCTCTTTTCTCACCAGTGGAGAGCTGAAATGCTCAAAGGCAGACTGGGGAGTGAGTCTGGAGTGGCACAGGAGGGCGGTGAACTGGGGGGCAAACTGCTCCCTCCGTCCCGCTCCTTTTCATCCCCCAGCATCGCGTTCCACTGAGGGGAACTGCGGAGAGTTCTTTTAAAAATAGATGGTCGGGAACGAAATGAGGCCAAACGGGGCAAACGTTCTATCTCAAAAACCGTTTATTGATAACAGAAAGGAGAAGGAAAAGGAGTTGCACAAACAGAAGAGGGCTAGAAGAGAAATGAGAAAGAGAGAAGAGAAAAGAAGAATGGAAAACGGAAAAGGACCGGTGGAGAGGAGAGAGAGGACAGAGAGAAAAAGATGGCGTTACCCACAGCGGGTCAGGGCAGTGCTGTCGGTGCCCGGGGGGCTGTGCCCGCTGCCGGGCTGGCTCTGACCGAGCCCGTGCGGCTCCGGAGGGGCGCGGCTGCCACGGGCGCGGCTCCCGCGGCGACGGCAGCGGGCACGCGGTGAGCGGGCGCTGGGACGGGAGGAGCAGGACCCTGGACAGGGTCACGGCGCCCGGCTGGATGGGGGCGGCAGGATGGGCCGGATTGGGGCGGGAGGGCTGGGAGCAGTGACAGCTGGATCGGGGCGGCAGGGAAGGAAGAAGGCAGTCCAGGCAAGGACGCTGGGGCAAAGCGGCAAGGCGGCGGTCAGGGGCACAGGGAGGCAGGGCAGGTGTGAGGGCGAGCCAGCGAGGGCAGGAGAGCCAGCGAGGGCAAGAGAGCCAGAGGGCAGGCTGGAGCCTGGGCAAAGGAGGGAGCGAGCAGGAGCAGCGAACAGGAGTAAGACCCCCCGAGCGAGCAGCAATGCAGTCGGTTTTTATACCCCCGGCCCCTCCCAAAGTCTGCCTGCTAACGGGGAACCATTGGCCCAGTCCAAACTTTCTTTGCTGTCCATTGGCGGAGACCTGATGGGAGAAGCCCCTCCACAGTGTCTCCTGCATGTGGCACATGTGCATCCCTCCTCCACATGCCTCTGACAACCATTGTTGAGGCACAACAAAACTGAATTGGCTCCTCACACCCAGCCTCGTGGCCGCATGAATGATGAGCTCCTAGACAGGAAGCATCCGCCACTTTCTTGTTCCTCACATTTTCAAACCTCATCAGCCTCTAACCCAACCTCTCACTCAAGGCTTTTGTGTTTTGTAGTCACTCTGGAGCCCCCCAGGCTTTGGGAACAGCCCAATTGGGGGACACTGTGAATTGTCCCATCTCTTTTGCATGATGGAGAATCCACCAGGTAGGTCCCAGCCCAGGAAGGACCAGCATGAGATGATTGGTAATGCTGGGGCACAGAAAGATGGTGATGTCCCCAGAGCAGGCACCAGCCTGTTCAGGTTTCCCATTGCACCAGGGAGAGTGGGCTGGGTGCTCCCAAGTGGGTGCAGGAGCTTTAGGCAATGTCACCACTGGTGCTGGTGTTCTGGGGAAGGGAGGTCTCATTGATGGTGGGTTCCACTGGCCAGCCTGTGTCTATTTGCCCATGCCATCCACCATGTGAAGGTAAGAAGCACCCAGTGAGTTCTCTGGACTTACCCTGGTGATGACAAGTGTCACCTGAGAGGCTCCATGGTGACAAAGCTGCAGCATGAGCAACATGGCCCAGGCTGAGAGACACGGGGCACAGCACAGTTTTAAGAGCCTGAATGGTGGGAACCATCTTTGCCAGTCCAAAATGGGACATCAGCTCTGAGTCCCCACAAAACTCTTTGGCTGCTCAGTTCCCTCAAGGATGGTTTGTAACCCTGGGATAGTGGTGGATCTTGCTGCAACATCCCCACTGAGGGGAGAAGCATCAGGTCAGGGCTAAAGTGGACCTCCAGGTTCACTGACCAAAGAGGAGGAGGAGGCAACACACAACAGCTGCCTGTGTGCTCAAGAAACAAAACTCTGAAGTGTCTCCCTCCTGAGACCTGTCACAGTCCTCCCTCACCGTTTGCCACGTTACATTTCTTGGACACAGAAAAATCTGGCCAAGGGATCTTTTATCACACCCTCTTCTTCCTCACTGGTCCTTGCATGATTTTCCCCTCTGGGAGTCTCTTGGGTTCTCAGGGTACCTCAAGCTGTATCCTCCTGGGTGTGCTGCAATCCCCTGATTTCTGTCGGGAAAGGACAAAATGATGCCATTTCTTAAAGGACAGCCAGAAAATATGGAAGAAGAATGAGGACTGTCCCTTTCTCCCTTTAGACAAGGCTGTATCAGCTCCAGCAGCAGCCAGCCCTGCTGTGGGAGAGCAGGCTGTGGGGAGCTGCTGCAGGAACAGCTGTGAGAGGCAGAGTTTGTCCCCTCCAGCTGCTTTGAGGACAATGTAAAAGCTCCCTCCATCCACTCCACACAGCCTGTGTTTGTGCTGGGGGCTGGTTCCCCATGGTCAGGCTCATGATGTATCTGCCTGGTCTCCCTTGCTGCCCGAGGGATGTGGCTTTCCCAGTAACGAGGCTCAGAGCCCCTCACTGAGCCCCAGGACTTGGGAGGACTTGCCTGGCAATTCAGCCTGCATGAGGTAATTTTTTTGAGTTTATATTTTGACTCTTGGGGTAAGTTTTGTATCTGGTTGCTTGCACATTCCAGAATAAATTGCCACGTCTTGGGCACAACTGGTTGGACTTTGCACCATTATCCACAGCTGCTGCCATCCTCGGGAAGGGACAGCAGCATTTCTTGGGAGCAACTGCATTTGGAAACAACTCAGATCAACCCAAGCAGCCTGAGAAGTGTTGGTGAAGGAGGTGCCCCAGGTTGCAGGCGCAGGGCCAGGCCCAGGTTTCCATGGAGGCTCGCCAGCATTCTGCCAAACCTGCTGCTCCCCATTTGCACTGTGCCTCTGCTTTACCCTGAGTCTCCCCACACCAACACTTTGGGGGGTGCTGATGTTCTCCTTGTTTTTTGCACGTTAGAGCTGCGTGTCAAAGGGTTCAGACTGGGAGATGGCAAGAGGACCTCCCAACCCCTCTTCTGCTGCAGCCTTAGCCTCTGGGGCTTGATGTGAAGCTGACTCTGAACATCTTTATACTTGGGCATGCTGTGCATTGAGGGGCTGGAGGAGGCTCAGCTCTCTTGTGATGGGGCTTGGAGCTGGCCAGGGTCCCCTTGTTCCCCCTCAGCTCATCCTGTGTGCCTCCACGGACTGACATTTCTGCTTTTTTGGTGGGGTACTACCTGTTGCAAAAAGCAGATGATTCTCACCTGTGGCTGTGGGTCTGAGGCTTGGATCAGTTCAGGACACTTCCTTCTCCCCCCTCCTCCCTCATTATTCCTGGAACTGCCATAAACTGTGCCATGTGTCATAAATCTTGTGGCAACATTTTTACCTGCATGAGCCACCTTTTCTGAAGGTTCAGCAGCTGTTCCTTGGGCAAATGTGCTGTGTGGGATGGGGGACACGCTGGGGACACACGCTGGCCCTTCATGCTGCCAAGGCAGTGTGCTGTGAGAGGACTCAGTGTAGGAGGGTGTGAACATATGTATTTCCCAGGAAAATGCTCCATGATGTGGCTGGCAGCTGGACAGGGACACCATCCCCACTCCCTGCTTGTGCCATTTTTGCCCTGGTTTTATCTTGTCCTGACACAAACAGAAGCAAGACTCACTGGGTTTGAGGCTGACCTGCCCTGCTGATATCCTTGGAGAGCAGGAGCACTGGTCCCTTGCAGGCATTTCCTTTTTGGACTCATAAACTCCAAGGCTGGACTTGCTGGTGGTGGCAGGGCCCCAGCAGATCCTTGCTGGCCTTCATTCCCAGTTTCTGGCAGGTATTGGGCATTGACTGGGACACTGGGTGAGGATTTTGTGGTTGAGGTAAGCTGGTGGACTCTGAGCTGAAGATACTGAAGCCCACACAGCATCTGCCCAGCGGATCAGTCCTTTGCCAGGTGTTTGCAGAGCAAACTGATGCTGAAGGCTTTGCATCTCTATACCCAAAGGAAAGCAATAACACAGCAATATTTTAGGGCAGAGAACAGAGATATTTGGGGTTTTCTTTGCTTGTTAGGAGGTAAGACTATGGTTGTGCTTTTAATAAGCTTTTTCATTTTTCAGGCACTTACCTCCAATGTAAGGAGCTTTCTTGGGCTGATGATGTTGCTCAACCCTGTCCCCTTATCTTCCTGTAACCCTTGGGGTTCATACACACCACGAGGATGCAGCAGCTGGAATAATGGCAGCCAGAAAAGGGATGATGGTGAAGGCCCTTCAGAACTTATTTTGGGGAGTTGCTGACCCTACTGCTGTCTTCAAAGCCAGAGCAAAGCACTCTGGCTCTCTGTGTTCCTCACTACTCCTTAAGCCTTCCAGGCCACCCCCATGCCATGCTTCCCCTGGCCATGGACCTGCAGGACCTCAGTGGGGCCCCGTGACGATTCTGGGCTCAACATGGCCCAAATAAAAACCCAGTGGATCAACCCAGGAAATTAAAACTGCAGGGTACCTGGAATGGCTGCTGCTTCCTAAATCTCATTAGTGCCACCAGCCTTCTTAATCTCACCCTTTCCTGCCCTATTTATCAGATTTCCAGGTATTAGACCATAAAGCAACTAATTTTTCTAGAGGCTCATATACAGCCCTATGCGTTTTTACTCCAACCAGCTAAATGCTAGCTGGAAAACCACCAGCAGTAAAACTAGCTGCTTCTACCTTCATGCCTTGCGGTTCCTGCATCTATTTAATTCCAATTCTCCCAGTTCCACAGGAAGAGTGATGTTATTTTAGGACCAAGTGCTAACTGAGGACTGTTTTACAGTGGAACTCTTATGTGCCTTCTGCTCATCGTTAAGTTTTGGAGTGAACCAGACTGTCACCTCTGTAGCTCATCTTCTAATTAAAAGTTTCTCTTTGTTATGTGAACTGCACAAAATCTGCTAGGCCATCCTTTCTGGCCTATTCTTACCCTCTCTTGTTTCCAAGGGCAGTTTGCTGATTTTGCTTTTGAGGGACCCCGACCCGTCTTTTCATCTAAGAAGAAAAATCCCAATGTGAGAAACTACAGGGACGGAAAAAATGCACCAGTGGTGTTTTAGAGAGCACTCCAGGGCTGGAGGGGATGTTTGTTTAGCTTCTAATGCAGTGAAGAGCTTTTATGGAGCAGGAGGAGCTGCCTGAGGTTATGCAGCTTCCTATCCTGAGAAACTTTATTGTGGGATTTTGCGTCTCTGAAAGTCCAGGGTGTGTTGGAGGTTATGAAACACAACCTGCATTTGTTGTACTGACCTGTGCCCTCTCCCCCTTCAAAGGAAGTTATAACTCTAATAGGATTTAGATATTAAAGCCTAAAACCATGCAAAACCCCAAGTAAAATAAGCGGTTTCACATCCAGGGTTGCTCAGAAATCTGGTGCAGTGGATTCCTGCCTGGGGCTTACAGGCATGGAAAATATTTTCGTGGAGGAGGTTCAGGAGTTTTAATTCTGAGGGTTAACGATGACACATCTTTCCCAAATCTCCTTTGGGATATTTCTTCAAACTCCATCCTTCAGGCACTTAATTCTGCCAGGGTGGGATGTGAATACGAGCCTCTCCTGTGCCCTGGGTGAGCAAGGGATGAATGAATCAATCCCAGCTTTGTCCCCAAGTCCCCGGTGTCTCCCAGAGCCATGCCATGAGCAGCTGTCTGCGTCCCATGATGTGATTTTAATTTTTCTAGCCTTGGGGACAGAATTTATTAAGCCTCTCATGGCCCCTCCTACCGTGGGAGGGACGGCTCCGACAGCCTCTCTAATAGCGGGTGTCACACAGCGGTGCCACCATTCGCGTCCCGGAGTGTCACAGGCGGAGGACACAGCGACCCAAGTGCAGCGGGGAGCAAAAATAACCCCTCCATGTGCGTCACGGCGCGGTGAGTTACCTCCTCCCTCCTGACTCTCAGAGATGCTCCTGCCTGCTGAACCTCACCCCTGCCTGCTCCTCCCTGCTTGCCTTGAAAGTTAGCGCCGAGGTGGGGAGGTTTTTTTCCGCTTTTCCTTTGTTATCTGTGGAATTTTGAGCGTGTTGGTTGGGATGCGACAGCGGACGATTGACCCGGCTCCCGCCTGGGCTGCAGCGAGAAACAAAGCCCGGGGAGCTGGAGAATAGGGAGAAACGGCAACAAAAGGGGAGAGAAGGGGGAGATTGGTGAGCGGGGGGCTTTCTAGTAGTTTTCTGGGGAGGAGAAGGTGCTCAGCAGCCCTGCTTCACCCAGGGTCCGTGCTGGATGAGTTGGCTGTGACCTGTTGAGCGGATAAACGGGAGCCGGGATGAGGCGTGAGCGGCGGGTGGCTCATGGGGTCGCTGTGGCTGGGGCAGTGGTGGGAGGGAAACGGCGGCTGAGCGTTCGCAATCCTTGGGATAAAGGGCTGTTTCCATAGTAAAAGAGAGAAAGGAGCCTCTCTCTTTCTTCCCCTGAGCTTGCCTAGCGTGTGAACGGGGAGGTTGACTCGGGAACAAGTAACCCGTGAAAGGGCAACATCTGGGAACAGCTGTAAATAATCACGACTTGGTTAGAAAGGCTGGAAGCAGCACTGCAGTCCAACATCTGCCCTGATGCTGCAGTCACCCTGGGAGCTGTGATGGGCAACTGTTTGGAGAGCAGCTCGGTTTGCAGCTGAAACAGGATTTGACCCTGGCTTTAGTCTGCTGTTGTTGTCCAAATGCTTCCACATTATTTGTAGGCATAACCACAGTTAGCAATGAAATGGGAATTTTTGCTTCTAGGAAAGAGTGAATTTTAATTCAGAATCAGGCACCCAGCTGATGTGAACCTGAGGACTGGCACCTGAACTTCAAGTTGCAAAATGCAAACATTGATTAGCTGGAGGTCCAGCCCGTGGTGTACATCACCTTCTCTTTACTTCCGCGCTTTCTCTGGAAATCCTGATCTCACAATGTAACATCTCCCTTAATAAGTTCTGAGAGATGATACCAGGTGGAAGAACAAGAGAGAGCAGAAATCATTTCCTACAGGTGCTCAAAGATTTAAAGCTGCATTTAACAACAACAAAAAAAGTCATAATGTACCATGAGACCAGCTGGATTGTAATTAAAAATTGTTCTGAGTGTGAAGGGAGCCAAAGCTGTCACTTCCTTTATAACTTTCCTATTGAAATGTTTAAAAGGTGTGCAAGATTTTCAGGGCAATTTGAAATCCTTGAGGAGAATACAAACACAAAGCTTGTTCTCACGACCAGTCCTGGGACTTCCTTATGCCATGACATTGGACCAGGGAGGTGAGCAAATGGTGTCTTTTGAGCTTTATGTATCATTTCTGGCGATGGAAACATAGGTCTTTAAATTTAGTTGTGTCAGCTTGTTGTGAGGCTGCCTGCAGCTCACAATGTACCTCTGTGAAAGTTGTTACCATACAGTTTCACTCAGTGTGATAAAGTATCAGCCAAAATAGAAGAGAAAGTTAGTTTGTTTTTTTTCTTCTAGAAGTTTGTGGCCCTTTGACAATGCACCCTTCTTTTCTCTGCAAGCCCAGAGGCCCTCCTTGAGGCAAACCTTTTATGTTGTGTGTAGACACTTTCAGAGGCTACCACCCATCAGCTGAGACACACGTGCTCCAGCGTGGAGCAGATCCTGCCCATTGGCAAAGCCCCAGCTTGGTGGCTTTGCATGGGGGACAGGCTGCAGGGAGCTCTGCAGTGGTTGTTCCCTGTAGACTGCAACACCCTGCACATGTGCAGCAACAGCCTGGCTTTGGTCCAAACCTGACTCCTGTGTCTCAGGACATCTTGCAGGAGGAGGTCTGTACCTCATCTTGGAGTGACCTCCTGTGTGTTGGCCCCAGAGACCTCTGTGGTGTGCAACAAACCCCAGAAGGGTCAAGGGCTGCATTTTAGGTGAGCAGATCATATTAAAGGCTGGGAGAAGATCCTCTGTGTTACTGAAAGGAAAGAAAAGAGCTGGTGTGGGTAGAGCAGCTTGGAAACATGACGTGTGATGTCTCCACTCGTGGCAGGATGAGTCCTGAGGGTGCACAGGCTTGGCTCCACGTTGCACCCTGTGCTCCAGCTACAGGCATGTAGTGTGAGGGAGCTGAGCAACCTGCCTGCAGGTGCTCCTCTCTTCCATATCCTGTTCTCATCCTGTTATTCATGTGCTGGACACTGCTCTCCCAGCAGCATTCAAGCAGGACTCACAGCTGGCTGCTTTTTGGTGGCTGAGGGCTTGGCATTTTATAAAAACCCAGTGAACAGATGGTATCTTTGGTCATGTTCCTAGTTATTCTCCCCACCAGAAGGACACTGGCATTTGCTGCACTTCTTTCTCTCTCCAGGAAAAGAGGAGGGAAGTAGAAACAGAGATATTTCGGAGGCTTGAACAGGAAGATGTCCCTGCCTGTGGCAAGGGGTTGGAACCAGTTGATCTTGAAGGTCCCTTTCAACCCAAACCATTCTGTGATACATTTATTTAATGAACATGCCTGTGTCCTGGTCTCATATTGAGCCTATTCCCCTGTCATTGTTTGCCTTGACAGTCTTTGTGGTGTCTCCAGGGAAGAAGGTGTGTTAAGGATGATGAAAACCTGCTGTCAGGGTCAGGATGGTCTCTCCATGCTCATGGCCTGGGCCCATTCCAGTGGATGAGCAGCTGTAGTCTATGCGAGTGCACATGATGCTGTAGCAAGAGGGAGATGAGAAACCCTGTCCTGGGACTCATCCTCTGCAGGTCTGGTGCCAAGGGAAGCTCCTGGGGACACCACAGTGTGCCAGCTCTTTCCTTCCATCAACACTTGCAAGGAGAGGTGACAGGGTAAGAGGTTGGCTGTGATGGTGGTGTGCTGTAATAGCAGCAGGGAGCACGAGAATAGCAGCAGGCAGGGAAGGAGGGCAGGGCTGGGTGGGGAATGAGTACATGTGTGAATGAGGCTGTGGCTGCTGCCCAGGGCAGTTGTTTTGGCATCAGCTCCAGTGTTGGGTGCAAGAAGAAAGAAGCACATATCTGCAGGCAGGGCACGGGCCGGGAACAGCTCGGAGCACCGCTGTAGGCCCACTGGAGTCTCACTGCTTGTGCAGAAACGCTTTAGAGTCAGTCCCTGCCTTTCTCTCCTGATTCATTTCCTCTGTTCTCCAATGCAACTCTGAGCTATTCCTTGTTTCTCCAGCTTCCATTGGCTCCAATTAGGCTGGAAGCCCCTGGAAGGTTTTCAATCCCTGAGACACTTTTGCAGCACTCAGCCTCGGTGACAATTACGGGTCTGGTCCTCTCTGCTCCGGCAGCCCCGGCTGCCGCCACCGACTCAGTCTGGTCCTTTCGGCAGCTGCTCTTAACCACTGACCTTACTTTGGAAGGCCTCCAGAGTTGGAGAAATAAAAGACACTTTAGAAAATGGGGAGGGGGGAATTGGCAAAAGCCGTTGCTTTTTAGAAGACTACTTATTTCTTAAGATGTACTTGCTACTGATTAACCTTTGCTCTGTGATTGCTTTAATTGATTCATGCCTCAAAGCTGTCAGAAAGGTTCTGTGGGGTCATGGTGCCTCTGTCCTAAGTGCTCTCTTTCCCTGCAAAGCTTTTAAGAAGTTTTCGTTGAGCAAGACTCAATCCTTGCAAGAAATGCAGGTGAATGACGCCAACCCTTTTATCTTCTCCATCCCTCAGATTTTCCAGCCTTCATCTTAGCTCTTTGCTGGTGTGACCTCTTCCCTCCCTCCCTGTTGCCAGTTGGCAACCTGCTACCAGGCTGGGTCTGTTCTGTATTCTTCTCTCTTTGGGGAGATGGGGGCGGGGGGTAATGTTTTGCCCCTTTTGTGAGAATGAGGAGGCACTGTAGGGTTGAGTACTACTGCCCTCAATCAGCTTGTTGGTGCCTTACATGTGGTCCTGCCCATGGGCCCACCTGTGGTCCCTGTGACTGCTTCATGTCACCCCACATGCAGAATTTCTGTGGCTGTCAGGATGACAACCCCCTGGCAGTGTTGGCCTTGTCCTCTCTGTGCCAGGATGCAGAGGTTCCTTGAAGGTGAACTGGCAGGGCTTGCTGGGTTTAAGCGATGAATGCCCTTTCTTTTTGGGCTGGGCTCATGCCCTGGCACTCTGGATGTGTGTGAGGCTGTTCATCTGGCCTATTTAGACATCTGCCCTTGCAGGAGCTGAGTTGTGCCCATTTCTCTTTGCTGGCTGTTCTGGGTGATCAGGGGGACCCCTGGAAGACAGAGGAGATGGAGCACAAGTCTGATGAGGAGTGGCTGAGGGAGCTGGGAATATTTAGTCTCAAGAAAAGGAGACGGGGGGCACCTTAATACTCTCTACAACTATTTGAAAGGCTGCTGTAGCCAGGTGGGTGTCTGTCTCTTCTCCTAGGTAACAACAGGAGAGAAAATGGCCTCCAGTTGCACCATGGGAGGTTTAGATCAGATATAAGGAAAAATTTATTCACTGGAAGGGTGCTCAAGCATTGGAACAGACTGCCCAGGGAAGTGGTGGAGTCACTTGGAAAAAATGTGTACGTGTGGCACTTGGGGATATGGTTCAGTGGCAGTCTTGACAGTGTGGAGTTAATGGTTGGACTTGATGTTAAGAGGGCTTTTCAATCCTAATGATTCTATGATTCTAACCAGTCTTCCAGGAAAGACCAAGGGAGGAGTGAAAACACCTACCCCAAGCTCTACAGCTGAATAAATCACCTGCTTCCTCCAGAATCCTGGGATGTGAGTACTGCACTGCACTGTGTGTCCTTGGCCTTGAGGAGGTCCTTCGAGGCTCTTCCCATGGGTTGTCTGTGCTAATCTTGTTGGCTTTGCTAAGCAAACTCCATGTCTCACACCAGCAAATGGATGAAAATCAAATGAGCCATTCAGTCCTGACCTGCTGATCTCGTTGCACTGTTGGCACAACCCTGGACTGGGAAACTGAGGCTCTGGGTGCTGGCTCTGCTGCATCTGTGGTTTGAAGTTAGGTCAGGGGATTTGTGTGTCAGAATATCCTGTTGCTCTGAAATGAGTTCAGAATTTTCTGAGATGCCTTATGCAGAATTGTGGTAGTGTTTAATTAGCTAAAAAGGATTTTCCTCTGAGAACAGCAGCACCACATTCTTATGGTGCCAAAGCTGGCTAGCCCTCATGCATTTGGATACTGTCAATAACTAAATGGATAAACTTCTGACTAGTGACATGGAAAGCATCCTTTCCTTCCTTTTCCTCTCCTCCTTGCAGGGTGTTCAGCTCCAAGGCTTGAACTTTAACACCCACACCCTGGGGTGGGGGCAGTGCTTGGGGTCTTCAGCACAGTGGCTGTCCAGGGCCTCTGTCCTTTGTCCAGGCTGAAAAGCGCTCTGCAGAGCTGCTGAGCCGAGGTATGCAATCTGGAAACCTCTTTTCTTCTCCCCTCTTGGCTCAAGGACAAAGTCTTCCCCTGGAGATGATGCTTGTGGTGATGTACAGCCCTCGGTGGGGCTGTGGGGCTGGAGGGGGTCCCCCACACTGTGTCCCAATCTCCTCGTCTCCCCTTTACAGCAGGGCACAAAGAGCTGCTTAGGCATTCCCAGGAGCATAGAGGGACCCAAGCCAGGGCGTGCTGAAATGCACAAAGTAGGATTTATATCTTCAAAGAAATATTTCCGTCCTTTCTGAGCTCTTTTTTTTATTTTTTTTTTGCCAAGGGATTTATTCCTCCTCCTCCTCCTTCCCTCCCAGGCAGGCTTTGAGGCGTGGAAGCACTTTTGCCTCCCCACAGTGGCTTTTCAATGGTGGGAGAGCGACTTCTTAGAAGGCTGTGGGCCACCCAGGGGCAGAGCCTGGGGCTGTGCCCACGTGCTGCACGGGGCTGAGCTGAGCACAGCTGCACACATTGCTGCTGGTGGCACTGCACAACCACAAGCACAGTGAGAACAAAACTCTTCCCTCCTCCTGTGGACCACACTGATGTGTGGGGAGCAGCATCTCACCCCAAACTGGTCATGCTGAATCTCCATTTCCAGGCTTGACCTGGAGCTCAGTGATGCTCCTGAGTCCTCATTGGGTGAGCAAAGTAACTCCCAGACAGGGAGATCTCACTGCTGCCATCTGGGACCAGCATCTGGCTGGGGGATGGAAGGTCTCTGTGTGATCACAGATGGAAGATAGCTGTTCCTGATCCCTTTTGGGGCTAATTTCTGCATCTGCTTACCTATGTTGCCACGGGAAAGAAGGATGCCAGCTTCCCTAAAGGGCTCTGTCCTTTTGGGGTGGGAGACCAAAACTGAGATGAGGTGCTGTATAACCCAAGAAAATGGTTTATAAATGAGGTGTATGAAGGCTGATCAGAGTCAAAAACAGAGGAAAGACTCTGCTGAGGGGTCTGGCACCAACAGAGCCAAAGATACCTGTCAGTCATGCTAATTTCTGCAATGCTGGGAAAGTGCCCATGTACCCAAGAACACTTGGATGAGATTATGCCTGAGTCCAGCCAAAGACATGGCATCGTAAAAAAATCTTTCTCCACTTCTTCTTTTTCTTCCTTTTTTTTTTTTTTTAAAGCAACTATTCAGCTTTATTCAAAACACTCATTTTGCTCCTAGCAGGCAAGAAGGAAAATCTATTGTAGCACTTTGAGACCCTTTTACAAACACGATGATTTCCCTTTGCCTGTTTCCAGGTGAAGCTGAAAGCACTTGTATAAAACCCTTTGTAAATCCTCTGAGACGTGGCCAATAATTTCCTGGGCACACATTTGTTAATGCAGCCTGAAAAGTGCTTTGAAAATGAAGAAAAACAGCTGTAATTTCTAATGGTGATAAGTATGATGAAACAAGGTTTCTGCAAGTGTTTGTGAATAATGTGTCATCCCTGGGGACTGCACACTGGGGACAAGCATGCTGTAAACATGGAATCATGAAATGGTTTGGGTTGGAAGGAAACTTAAGATCATCTCATTGCAAACCCCGTGCCATGATCAGGGACACCTTCTGCTAGACCAGGTTGCTCAGAGCCCCATCCAAGCTAACCTTGGACATTTCCAGGGATGGAGCAGTCACAGCTTCTCTGAGAAACCTGTACCAGTGCCTCACCACCCTCACAGTGAAAAATTTCCTCCTAATATCTAATCTAACAGTTTAAAGTCAATAACTGCCCCAACTCTCTCAGCTTGTCTTCACAGGAGAGGTGCTCCAGTCCTCTGATCACGAGAGACTCTTGAGAGAGGTACCTTGAAGAAATAGAGACAGTAAATAGTTCTGAGGGAGGATTTTGGGGGAGGAAAAATGTTATTTGAGCAAAAATGTGTTTCAGCTTTGCAATTTTATTTCCTATGATGATCACTCTGGAACAAAACCAGGGATTAAGATGCCTTTTCTATGCTAAATTCTCATGGCTGGTGTTGGGTTTTGTTTCAAGGTGAATAGCTCTCACCTTGGAATGAGGCTTGCTTCACCATGTAGGGGTATGTTTAGATATTTGGGGCTGCAGCAGCGTTTCCAAACCCATATCACTCATTTTTAGCCATGGGGGCTCCCCAAGGGCTTCTCAAATTGACCCCACAAAATTGATTGGTTGCCTGAGAAGATCCTTCCTTAGAGCATATACCCACAGCTGAGGCACTTATGGCTGAGCAGGGCACACCAGCAATTCCCAGCACAGCTCCTCCTGGATGTCCTCTGTAATGGGGTAAGTCCCTGTGTAATAGATACAGGATTTTAGCAGTATTTGTTTGTAATGGCCTCACAATTATTTTTGTCTGTTCAAAACGTGATGGGTTGTTCCACAAAGTAGGGCATGAACCTTGGTGGAAATCTCTCCGTGTCTTTGGGAGCCACAGCCACTGCCTGTTAGAGGTGTACTACAACAAATGGAATGGAGAAGTATTGTCCCTGCAGTCACTGCAGGAGCTGTTATTCCCCTTCTATAGCCACATATGTTTGTTGTTTCCCATATTAAGTCCTGTTGTTTCTTTCTGCTAAGGGCTGTGTCCTTCCACCTCAGAGCCAACAGATAAGCAGCACACGAGATCCTGCCTTGCACGTGTTTGTCCCAGGCTGTACCACTCTCTGGGATCCCACATCAGGGCTTATCAATAAACTGCTGAAGGTCATACTGGTAAACTACAATTAACATCTGCCAGGGAGAGGATATAGAGTGTATTCTGTATCATAGGGAGATTACAACTATCTTTATTTTATTTGATCTTTTTTTCATTTCCTGGGTGATGCCTCATTAATTTCCTGGAAAGAAACTGAAGGCAGATGATAGTCCAATAAAGGGGATCCTTGACTGTGATCAAGAACTTTGGGCAGACTTTAGGGCAGAAATGCAGGTTTAAGGGATGCTTTTTGTTGACCTTTTCTGGCTAGTGGCAAGATCTATGTGCAGCTCATGATGATGGTGATCAACCGGCAGCTTGCCAGGAGGTTTTATTCCTTTGCTTCTGTTGGTGTGATGCTGCAGAAGAGTGCTGGGGAAAGGCCAAGAAGTGATGCCCCAAAGAGTGGTGGCAGGAATCTCCAGGCTAAGGAGCTGCAGATGCTGGCGAGGTTCAACTCAGGTTCAAGAAATCTCTTAGTCCTGGCATGGAGTTCACTTTCTCTCCAAAACCCTTGGAAACAGTGGAACAGGCAGAGTGGGCATCACTCCTTTCTACTGTCTTTCTACACCATCAAGATTCTTAGGAGAAGCTGGGCATGCTCAGGGGCTGAGAAATTACCAGTGTGTCACTCATGTGACTCCTGTTACCCATGTAATATTTTTTTCTCCAGCTCTCTTCTTGCAGTGAACTGGGAAATGTATTTTTAAGATCTGGAAAGAGCCTGCAACCACAGAATCACAGAATCAAAATGGGTCAGGCTGGAAGGGATCACAGTGGGTCATCTGGTCCAACCTCATGGCTCAGGCAGGATCACGCTAGAGCACATTGCACAGGACTGGGTGGTTCTTGAGTATCTCCAGTGGGAGACTCTCTGGGCAACCTGTTCCAGTGCTCAGTCACCTGCACAGTAAAGAAGTTCTCCCTCCTGTTCAGGTGGAGCTTCCTGTGCACCAGTTTCTCGAGAAGAGCCTGGCTCCATCCTCTCGGCACCCTCCCCGCCGACACTTAGAGGTGAGATCCCTTCTCGGTCGTCTCATCTCGAGGCATCTGAGGCAACTGGCTGTGATAGCCTGTGCTGGAGCGCCTTAGCGCCCGCTGGGACAGCCGCAGGACAGCCGCTGGGACAGCCGCTGGTACAACCGCGGGACAACCGCGGGACAACCGCTGGGACAGCCGCTGGGACAACCGCTGGGACAGNTTCGCCGGCCGCGGCCGCTCGCGCTGCCCGGGCCGGTTTGAAACCGCCGCGGTGCTCCCGGCTCCGCCCGCTCCTCGCCCGCTCCGCCGCCGTGAGCTTCCCGGTGCTGCGAGGGCTCTGGGCTGCTGCTGCTCGGGTGCTGCTTCTTGGACAGCCTGAACTGACCCTCATCCCCGGCCGCACCTCGGTCGCCGCCGCTGCCGCCGCGCCGGCCGTGCCTTGCCAAGCCCCTGTGTTTTAAGGTATTGTGTGGGAGAGACCTCCCCGCAGGGGAAAGGATAGGAATACTTAAGAGGCCCAAGGGAGAAAGCTACAGGGCAATGCCAGATTTGGCTGCTGTACCTTTGCCCCTTGGAATATGAATGCTCCAGCCCCAGCACTCAAAAAGACACAGGTTTTTAATCCTTGCTTATGCACTGGCCTCTCAAGCAGGTTCCTCTTTGCAGTGCTTTCAGCGTTCAGGCTGTGTGGCTGAATATGTTTCCCGATTTTTCTCTCCTTCTCTTTCCTCTCTCATCCCCCCAGGCTATTTCCCATGCTTTTCCTCACTCTTTGCCAAGCAGTGGAAGGCAGCAGCCCTGTCTGACTGCCTGCGATTGTGGGGACTCTTATCTGCGAGCAAACAAATTCTCTGTTTCCCATGGAAAAACCTGAGGTCCTCGGGGTTTATGGAGCAGAAAAACATATGTTACTGCTTTCATGCCTCACTTGTTAAGGACTCCTAAACTTTGCCATCCTACTGATGAATGTTTACCTGGTTACTCTTTGCTCCCATGGCTTTCCCAGTAAATGGATGCAAATTTGCTGTTTCCCTTTATCCATTTAACTTTGCCTGGTAAAGATGGGCAGGAATTGCAGACGGTCCTTGAATTTTAAGAGAACTGTGCTTCAAATCTAGATGCAAGGACTGTGAAGCCTCTTGCTAAGTCCTGCCAAGGACTGAATTGTTTTTTTGGCTTCTGCATCTGCAATTTGTTTTGATGTTGTTTGCCCCTTAGTTGGTTGTTGGACCCAGTCACTGGGATATTATCTTTCTTAGGATCAGATGCTTGTGAATTCACATGTGTCAGTGTTTGATGTAGTCTGAGGCACTGCAGATTCAGCCAGACCTTGGGAGTTATAAATGTTTTTATGGCTTCTAATTGCCTTGTCCCAGCTGTGACAGCAGACTGGTAATTGGTTACCAAGGATGAAACCACAAAGGGTGAAACCACAAAGGGTGAAACCATGGGACAGAGGGTCATGGAGAACCTGAAGGGTGGCTGAATGGTAAGGAAGGAGGTTGTGTTGAGTAAAACACAATTACTTGAGAACATGGAGATGAACCTGAGGGCAGAAACCAGGGAGAATACGCAGAGGTAAAAGGGGAGGAGTGATGCCTGTTTGGAAGGACAGATACAAAGAGAAGAATGGAGTGCCTGTAGATATGAGCACATTTTGAGCTGAGAAGCACCCTTCTGAGTGTCCTTGTATCTGTCTTTGTTTTCCTCATTCTCACACGGGACTTGGCACATCTAAGAGGGATTTCTCCTGGACTTGTCCTAGGAATTAGAACTGGGCTGTTTGCTGATACCAGCAACAGCACAGTGTAAATTCATTGCAACACATGAATCTTGCAGAACTGCAGAGGCAGATGGGCTCTTCTTAGGATTCACTGGCTTGAGCCAGTGAAGAGTGAAGCAGCCTAAAATTTGATGAGTTGTTCTTGGTCTTCCCTCTCCCTGTCAGTTCTTTCCTTTGCATCTCCACGCAAGCATCACCTTTTGTCTGGTGCTTTGAGTATGCCTTGTGCTTCATTCCTCAGCAGAGACCCAGTGGTCCCCAAAGCTGTGGGGCAGAGCTGCTCAAAGGCTCCCATTTGCTAGGTGAGCCCTGTATGGCCACAGGGAGCTGAAGTCTCGGATAAAATAATGATCTGGGGATTGGCAGGATGGTTTCTGCTTTGGACAAGAACTCACTGATATTTCTTCCTAAGAACGGATCTCAACCTACCTTCTTTCAGTCTGAAGCCATTCCCTCATGTCCTGTTACTCCATGCCCTTGTCCAAAGACCCTCTCCAGCTCAGTAGTTGCCTCTTTAAGTACTGGAAGGTGCAATAGAATCTCCATTATATTTCCATTTACTTGAGTGGAGATATGCTGGAGAACATCTGTCCTCTGTACTCGACAAGATAGACTTTCAGTCTGAATTTAGTGCCTTTGTGGGATTCTTTGGCCCTTTTCAGGCTTCAAAGGAGCAGCTCAGTGAGATAGCTCTGTCTGTTGGGGGCTGGGAGAGAAGGGAAGAAGTCTCTGGGTAGAAAAAAAGGAAGAGGACAGGAAAAGAGGGGCAGATGGATGCCAGCAGAAGCTAGAGCCCAAAGCAGGGGACAAGTTATGTTTTTTGAGTCTCTTGACATTGAAAGGTTTTACTGCCAGTGAAACTGCTTGGACAACAGGGTCAACAGGGATTCAGGGAATGCCAGACACAAAGGTATTTTGCTCTTCTTTGACCATCCTGATGTTTTTGGGAGAGCTGGAGTCTGGTGGAAGGGGTTGTGGACAGGAGGTTGTGTTTGTCTCTCCCTCATTTCCCAGCCTCCTCTGCAATGAAATGCCCCTTTCCCAATAACCCGTGGGCTTGGAGAGGTGGCTTGATTGGAAAGACTAAGGTAGGTGGTCATGAAATTCTTAATGATAGTGGTGTCGTAAGTACTCTAATGCATAGATGAAGCTCTGATGTTGCCCAGAGAAGCTGTGGCTGCCCCATCCCTAGAAGTGTTCAAGGCCAGGTTGGATGGGACTCTGAGCAACCTGCTCTAGTGGAATGATCTTTAAGATCCCTTCCAATCCAAACAACTCTGTCATTGTGTGGTGAAGCTGAAATCACCTTTCCCTTTCTGCTGGGGGTGAGTCCAGGGTGAATTATTTAGGCATTCAGAAGCTCAAGGCCAGATGATGTTTGATACATGAGAGAAACTGGATGCTGCAGGTATCGAGTAGCCTGTGCTATGAGTGAACAGGTGTGTCCTGGAGAGACTGTGCCAAAACCCATGGGAATTGTCATGGAGATCCCAAATAGCAGGTGGCTGTGCACTCCATGCAAGGGTACTCTGAGGAGGAGGAAACATGAACTACGAGGAAAGACTAGAAAAGCTGGGATTGTTGAGGCTAGAGAAGGCTTAAGGGAAGACACCTACATGTGAATGAGTGAAATACGTAACAGAGGAAGTTTAAGCTGTTCACTGTATCCACGATAAACAAGGCATGAAGTAATGTCCTTAACTGTAATACAGGAGACAAGACACTGGGAAAGCCCCTCCAGTGTTGAATTATAAAGCGAGTTAGGACTAGTTCAGCCTGTCTTGAGAGATGCTGGGATCTCCATCACTGACAATTTCATGAGGGGTAAACTAACACCTAGATTTAACACCTGACATGCTGCTGTAGCCAGACAAATGATGTGGGCAGTGTTTCAGGATCTCCATAATCTGTTTTCCTATCAAATCCTGGGTGCTCATAGAGAAATATGGATGTGTGAGCCTTGTACCCACACCTGGGAATGTGAGTAACAAACCCCATGGCCCTCTGATGGCAAAACTAACAGATTTGGTCCAGTGCCCTGAATTCCTGTAGCTGAAGGAGAAGGGCTGAGCAAGAATGGACGCTGTGCTTTGGTGACACCGGAACTCATATTTTGGGGGTCCCTGTAGGGGGTTACAAATATTGCAATCCCTTGGCATGTGACAACCTTCTGGTAAGAGCTCTGAAGGTTCAAATACATTCAGAAGCTGTGGCTGTTGTAACTTGGCAATTGCTGGGGTTAGGCCAGGTGTACTTTAGGCCAGCTGATGAAACCAGCCGGATCAGCTGTCATCTGCACCATATGCCCCCAGCTGTGCTCTGGGAATTCTAGAGCAGGATCACCATCTTGCCACATGAGATTGGCATCAATTTTTTACTAAGGGTGACTTGCTGATGCCAGGATCTGGTACTGCTGAGCTTCTAGGGATGGCTTGATGTCATCACATCCAAGTGTGTGTGATTCCCTACGGCTGTCTTGGATGGACAGACACATGTGTCTCAGGAAGGCATTCAGGGCATGGCATTCTTAAATGCTGCATAATTAGTTGTGGTCCAAACTGAACAATCTTTTTATTTCCTTTCCATCCTCTTTCCTTGTACTCCAGCCGCCCATAGGCTGGGGCATTTGGAAAGGGTATGAGGGGAGCATCCTTTCTGCTTTAATTTGTGTCTGATGTCTCTTTCCTGCAAACTGGTCAATTTTTTGGATGTGTCAGTCTGCAAAGATTTATCCACTGATTTCTCTGAAGACACACTGGGATCTGAGTTATTTCCTTTATTTTTGTGCATTTCATCTATGTGTATAGTGCAGCAAACTGTTTATTCTTCCTCTTAAATTATTGTTATTACAGCTGAAAAATCAGGGAAATCTGGAGTCCTAACATGGGATTTTGTAGCAGATGTTCCAAGATTTGAACATGGTTGGTGCAAGGATGCAATGGCACTTTTTAACACAACAGAAAAACATCTCTGCCTAACTTGATTCTAAAGACGAACTGTGTAATGGGGCTTCTTTGCATACCCACACAAAACTGTTTTCCTAAATCTTTCCTTGAAGTCTTGGTAATGCCCTGCTGGGTGAACCACTCTTCAGCTAGCACTAGTCCCTGTGCTATTTGCTTCACTGTAACTACACCAGTTGCAATTTACCACCAAGTTCTTTGTTTTAAATTATGATTATGAATAGATCTCCCACATGTACATCTTTGCAGCTGGTCTTTCTACACTTGAAAATCTGTTCCAAGTAAAGTTTTTTCAGCTAGGAAAGAATTATTTCTTAAGGGATCAGTCTCTGCAGTGCTGCAGTTTTGCCAGGATAAGAGAGCTGTGTACCTGGGGGGGTTTAGTGCCTTTTCTATGTGAGCTCATTAAGCTGATAGCAGGTTTCATACAGGTCACAGTGATGTTGAATAATTCCCATAGCTAAGCCCAGGCTCAGGTTCATATGACATAATCTGAAATGTGCTAAAGTTAATGAATTCATTTCCCAGAACTCCCCGTATAACCAAAAGGAGGCAGAGGTAGCCTCAAAGGTGATTCAGAGCACCTAAGGAACAACCAGGAGCACCGCTGACTGCTAAGAGGATTTCCAGTGGTCATCCTTCTCAGCTGGCCATCTCACTTTGGTATATTAAATTAGATGGGATGTCCTCAGCATCACTTCCTGCTGCTCTCAGCATCCTCTTGGGAAAACTCCCTCTCCTTTTTCAGATACGGAAAGCTCACCCAACAGTGTCCCCGTAAAACTTGCGGTCTTGTTCCAGGAGGAAGATGAGATAAAGCCACTCAGATGGAGGCCAGTTCCCCGAGCCTCAAGAAGCTCAAGTTTGGGAAGCTGAAGGTGGTGCGCCGGCGCCTGCTGCAGCGGTACGAGCACCAGCCCTTCATCTCGTGCCTGGCTGGCTTCTACAGCTGCCGCTGGAAGCGGTACCAGCGCGAAAGGACCGAGCCTGGGAAATGGTGCTGCAGCATGGTGAGCTCAAAATCAGCACAGACATGGATTTCTGTACTGGGGCAGGGCAGTCTAAGCAGACAAGGGGTTGATGTCGTGGAATCCCAGCCCAATATCGTTTGGAGCCCACTGGGATCTATTGGGCTGTAGATTTATGCTCTAAATGCTTGATGAGCTGTTGTTTCTGTGGCAAGCTCAATTTGTCTGTGCTGCCACACAACTAATAAATATGGAGTTTGCACCAACCTCTCCTGGCCAGTGAAACATCTCAAAGTCATAGAATCAAATTAAAGCAGTAGCATTGGGGTTTGGCGTGCAGTAAGAATTGCAAAGAAGGTTGCTGTACACTGCAATTTCCTCTCATGTGAGGCAGTTAAAATCCCATTCATTTGGGAAGTCAAGTTTTCTCTTCCCTGAAAACACGTAGTGCAGAGTATGCTTTTAAGGACATTCTCTTGGTTACAAGGGACAGGAAAGCAATTCCTTTCCATATTTATTTCAGTTAGAATTCCAACACCAAGCTACATATTTTTAGGGACAGCCTAAAAGTACCTGCCATTTGCTTTGATTGCTCTGGGCTGGCCATAGCTCTGACTGCTTGTCCTTCCTCTCCCTCTCCAGCGGGAATGCATGTTTTTCCCATTGCTTGTTGCAGCTTTCTGCTTGTCTCTGCTCTTTCTGTACACGTGGGGTGAAGGTAAAAATGACTACAATGGCTTTGACTGGTAAGTACTGTCTTTTCCTCCTCTCCCACCCCTTGGGCATGACTGGGAAGGGATGAGCACCCTCTGGAGCAGCTGTGTTGAAACAGGGCACTTCAGTCATGAAGAAAAGATTTGGCACCTTAAACTATTGGTTACAGCATCCAAACTGAATGTCCAATTACTTTGAAGGTGCTGAGGCTCTGCCCTTTGCTTGGCTACAATTTTTAGGTGTAAGTGTGCATTTAGGAGAAAGAGGAGAATCACTGTTATAAAAATTATGAATGAAAGGTACTAAATAACTCTTTCCTTCTCAGAGTCTTTCTTTTCCCCCTTCCCTTTCTTCCCCATTCCACATGAAGAAATGTAGTGGCTGGAATCAGAGGTATTGCACCATCTACCTCACCAAAAGAGAATTCCAGGTTCCCAGATTTAAAAGCAAGAAATAATAGTCAGGGATTTATGCACATCTTTTCCTTCTGTAGTACATAGGCAATAGTTATGCAAATCTGGCCCCTAAAATTAAATTAGATCTGCTCAAGTATTATGGGAAGGAAGGGTATAATAATGTGTATTAGTCTGATGGTTAATGCATTCAGGGATTTTGGGAAGGAAGCTCTTAATCACTTTTGCATGTTACCAGCGTAGGCTGTTCCTCTGCCTTTCTTTGTTTTATTGCTTAGAAAATGTCAGAATTTCAAGGGACAGGGCTGTTTGTTGCCTCTAGTCCACGTGCTAACCAAAGCCATTCTTAAAATATTTTATTGGTTTGTTTTTAGGTACAACTATGGGAACCTGGGCTTCTGGTTTCTCTGGTCTCTTGTTATCCTGATTGTGGCTGCAGTCTTGTTTGCATACACCTCACTGTTACTGGTAAGTAATGCTCCTTGTAAGCTGACCTGGAAAGCTAAGCATAGGGATGGCTTTAATGTGTCACACTAAAGCTCAGTCTAGTCTTCCATATGATCCTTAGACGGTGAATATCTGGAGCAGATCTGGAACACAATGAGTGTTTACAGTACTTTCTCCCCATAGCCATTGCAAATGACCAGTTTCAGCTCAGGGATCTCTGAGCCAGATGTTCCTGTGATTTTTTTCAATGATTTCCCTTTGATAAATATGTACAATTCCTCCTTGAATCCAAGGAAAGCTGAGCCAGCAGTGGCTGGATTTAGATTTAGAGGGAACTGAAGATTGCTTCTTTGGCAGTAGGGAAGTACGGGTCTCTGAGTCAGGTAGCAGTGGTGATACATCATCACAGCTGAGCTATTCTTCTAATCCTGGATAAAAAGTATTATTAGAGGAAGGAAAACAGAACTTTATCACTTGACTCACTCTGCTTTTCTGGACGATTTTCTCCAGGTAGAGGGTATAGATGTGGTCACAAAACGCTGCTAAAATTGATGCTGAAAGAGGTTCCTGAAATCTTCACTTTTCCACATCCTGTAAAATTTTTTCTAGAGTTCTTATCTGATGCCTGCTTTAGTTAGGGAAACATACCAAACTCAGACTGGTCCTAAAATTTCTACTTACTCATCCTTTCCCTCTGTTCTTTCCCTCATAAGAAAGGTCTCAAATTAAACAGATTTGCACCTGTTTTTCCACCTTCTGCATCCAAAGCTGTAGGCCAAGAATTCACTCAGACTCCAGTCACTGGAGTCTACATCAGTCTTATGCCTGCTCCGACTTTCATTTTGAAATGCCAGGTGCTGAAGGTGAGGTTATGGCTTTGTCTCAACTCTGTGACCAAGACAACCAGCTTTTTTTCATCCATTCCTGCTGTTCTTCCCTATTCCCTGATGTGTCATCATACAGTCAGTCTGTAAATTGCTCATGACAGGGAATCTCTTTTGCCTTTGTCCATGCAGTACCTAACACAGTTGGTTTCTGAGGCCCTTTCTTCCTGATGAAGTACAAATAAATAGTACTTTTATTCTGGTGCTAGCAATAAAAACCCGAAAGTGATAAACAGGACAGATGCTTGGTCATGCCCACAGCAGTCAAGAGCTTCATAGGAGATGTGGACTGACTGAGCTCTGAATGGGACAAACAACAATAATGAATTACAAGGATTTTGTAACACCGTGGTGGCTCTAGGGCTCATGGGCTATTCAGCAAAGCCTACCTGGCTTTCCCAGGGGCCATGGAGTAGTGTGGGGTGTTTGGTGGTTGCAATGCTACCTGGGCAACTCAGAGCTTGGCCAGAGATAACCATATGATGTGGATACATCTGAGCTGATGCCTCAGCAGGCTGTAGATCTGGAGTCAACCTCAGGATCAGACTAGTTCATCATAGCCCATGCTAGAAACTTCCTTTACAGGATTTCCTGGGCTTAAGGAGCCTGAAGATCCCTGGGGCTGATACATCAGCTCAGTCATGCTCTGTCTGGATCCAAACATCAGCCAGTGTCCAAGAAGTGGACTTTCTTAGAGTATTTTCAGGTTTTTGTCAGCATGAATGTGATGACTGAAAGCTGACGGGACAGGTGATGGGCAAAGTAAAGCCAGAAAGGAAGATAGAAGATATGAGGTGAAATTGGTGTCCTACATGGTTTAGTTCAGTCCTGGTTTTACTCTTTATTGTGTAGCTACATCCTCCTCTTCCTCTCAAGCTTCTCACTTCTAACAAGGCTAACAACAACATTTGCCTTCCTCAGAAGGGTGGGCATGGATAGACCTGGAAGAATGCAAGTTGTCTGGATGGTATCAGACAACAGAACAAACACTTCAGAGGTTCCTGCGCTCTGGGAACAGCTCCTGCAGTGAAGATCCATTTGCTCCTTGCTTTTATGAAGCTGTTAAGTGACCCAATGAAAGCTGTTGGTTATTTCTGGGGATGCTTGTCTGGCTTGGTTGCATCACCATGCCACTGTGTTGTATGTGGCAAGACTGCTGCATGCATCCGTGCTGAGCAGTGGGTGCTGGGGGCATGAGGCTGCTCCTTAAATGTTATTAGGTCTTGAGGGAAAGGGGAGCAAGGGAAGTTATCACTGCCATCCCTTATGCTCCCACTGTCTCAAAACATGAAGGGTATTGTAACAACCATGGCTGGACAAAGCTCATCCTAGCAGGGCTCTTTTAGAGAAGGACTCTACCAGGGATTCACCCCTCCACTGCTGTTTGCAGAGCTTCCCTTTCACTGAAGGCTTTGATGGACCACCCAGCAAAACACTGTGAGCCTCATGGGCTGGTAAGTGTAACTCAGCCCTTCCCCATGTAAATAAACCTCTCACTACACAACAGGTGGCTTGCTTGGATACATTTCAGACAACTGATGGCCAAGTAGATTTCTGCCATAATGAATTAAATCCCAAATTCTGGTTGAACAGTGTTGGATGGAGAGTATCCCCCCATGTGTTGCAAGAAGGACTGGAGACCTTCCACCTAGGTGATGTTTTCTGGTGGTGTTTTGCATGAGCAGCCCATCATGTCAGAAAACTGAGCACCCTGATGCCCTTGTTGGAGCAGAAGGATTTTATATAAACCAGTGGCTGGTCTGGTTTTGCTTGTGAGCACCATACCCTCTTTCTTAATGATGGCATACAACTGGAACCTGCAAGCCAGGTTCCATGACCTTATTATGACCCACTGAATCATAGTCTTCTACCCACCAGCCACAAGTGGCTGAAGAAAATGCTGCCCAAGAAAGTACTAGCTGTCTGGACAAAGATGCTCTCTGTCCACATGCATCATTGTCATTTTTTCACACAATCAATTTCAATTAATTCAATTGTTCAATCACCCCCAAGAGACAAGACAATTTTCTCATCCCCATTAGGGCTAAAAGGTTAAGCTGAGGGGTCTATTTACAGAGCTGTTCATGCTTAGTGGAGAAGAAAAACCTTTTCCTGTGTAGTCTTTCAAACCCCAACACATAACATTTGCCTCTCTGCAGTTCAGCCATGTTAGTTCTAAGGGTTGTGAGGAGGTGACTTGTGACTGTACAAAGTAAAGAGGTTCAGATGTGTTGTGGCCTCTTCATTCATAAATGGAAAGGACTCAAAATAGTACATTGACACTGAAATCCAAAACGAGATCTCAAAACTCCATCCCTGAGGGACTGGGGTACCAGACAAGTTCTGAGTTTCTTGCCATAAAGTGAAGGAATACAAGGACGGGAATTCAGCTGTTGAGAACATCTAAGTGAGCAGATGTTTCAGGTGAGCTGAGTGTCTAAGAGCCTGCCTGCATGTCCTTGTAGGGTGGGTTCAGAGCCTGCCCACGCCTCACCGGAAGTATTGAGATGATTACAAGGTTGTTACCATGCTGAAGCAGAGTGGAGTTAAGCATCTGCTGTCTCCCCTTTGCAGAATAACCTTGTGGTCAATGCAGCCATTCAGACAGAGGTGCCTGCCATCATCCTCCTTGCAGTGAATCCATCTCTCTTACCACTGGGAAGCATCCCTACCCTTTGCAGGTAGATGTTGGAGGGCAGACACTTCCATACCTCATTTTAAAGAAGAGAAGAATGCAAGTGTTGGAGGCTGTAGGATTCTGGGAGATGATGGGATTGGCAAGAAGGACCTTGACTCTAACCTTGGCAGTATTAGTCAGAAACATACTGGTCACCTAAGCCCTCATGCCTCTGTACTTGTATTAGACAATCCCAGGAAGTGTGTGGAAGCAATTTGGAGTAGACAGAACAATGAAAGGACACGAGGGAATACCATAAAACTGTATCAGTGGAGATTTAGGTTAAAAATTAGGAAAAGGTTTTTCAGCCAGGGTTGAAAACCAACCCAGTGTTGGGCACTGGAACAGGATCCCCAGGGAAGTCATCACGGGACCAAGTCTACCTGAGTGCCCTGAGTTCAAGAAGTATTTGGACTATGCTCTCAGAAACATGGTGTGATCCTTGGTGTGATTTTGTGCAGGGCCAGCAGATGGACTTTGATGGTCCTTGTGGGTCCCTTCTGGCTCAGAATATTCTGAATGTTTCGCTTTACTGTATGCAAGGATCCGGTCTTTGTGTAACATCACTTGCAGCAAAGGAGCAGAGTGTCTTTTTTCTCTCATTTTTTTCACCCTGAAACAGCTTACTTAAATGGGGCTGATTTAAGATCTTTATCAGTATTTCAGTTCTCTCTCAACTGCTCCCAGTTACTCATCCTGTACTTGCATTTATTCCATTAAAGGAAGCCAACATGTCAAGAAGCACTTTTATTCACTGCCAAGCTTATCACAGAATCATAAAATGGTTTGTGTTTGAAGGGACTTTCAAGATTATCTAATTCCAGCCCCCCTGTCATGGACAGGAACATCTACCACTAGACCACGTTGCTCAAAGAACCATCCAACCTGGCCTTATATCTTGCTTCAAATCAGCATGATCCTGGAGAGTTTTTGTAGATGGACAGGAAACAACTTACATTAACTTGCAGTTGAGTTTCAGGACAAAAGACCTTCTTTCCCCGAATCTATATGTCCTCTTTTCATGCAATCCCACTATGCCACAGTCTGGAGGGACTTACATCATAAATGATCCTCCTCAGTGGAGTACAGATGTCTGCTAACAGATACTTTTCTCTAAGCCCTGATACCTGGTGATACTGGTCCCAAAATTATCCTTTACAGTGGTTAGGAAGTTTCCGCAGGCATTCAGATTCCTGAGCATTTTCACAGCAGCCAAGTGCTTCTTTGGGCGAAATTCATCTCCAGACCCACTGGTTACTTAGGTGTGGAACTATGTGAAGAAACTCTTTATGAGAACTGTGGACTGACTTGCCTCATTCTTGGCTTCTTGGTGTTCAAAGCATCTCGGGTTGTCCTCTGTCCTGTCTGGCGTTTGCAGCATGCCTCACAAGAACCCTCCCCAAGGGCTCCAACTTGCCATCAAGTAGACAAAACATGCCAGCCACCAAAAGCTGCAGTAATTTAATTCCCAAGACACTTTTCTCTGGTCTGAGATGTGCCTGTCTCTTGCATTCCCTGTGGTTAACGTGGAAGGATTGCCATTTTTGCTGTCTGCTCCGTACTTTTGTGCTGCTCTGAGGCATTTTTTTATTCCCTGACTCCTCTCCCATGGTTTATACCCCTCTAATCACAATAAATGCATAGCAAATAGTCAAGGTTGGTACTGTATTGTTTTTTACAATAATAATTGACCATGGCCATCATTCCTCTTTCAGAGTCTCTCCTCACAAAAAGTCATTGAAAGTGAGTACCCCAAAGTGCCCAATTATCTGTTACCCAGGAAAAAGTCTTTGATCCTGAAGGGCAGTCTTGACATGTGCTTGGCCATTTCAGAAGCATTTTTACTGTAGCAATAAACTTTTCTCTCCATACACCTGTCCTGCAAACATTGACATTGTGCAGGAAGATCTAGTGTAAAGTAACTTCCCAATGCACAGATAATTCCAGAAGAGCCTCACTGGCACATGTCACCACCTTCCACCAGGATGCATACAATCTCTTCTTGATTTCCCAGGTCCTCGCGGTGTGTTTACTTGCAGAAGGTCAGCAGCTGTACCTACACTGGAGTCACAAGGTGGGGAGAGTCAGGGCTTTCTGGTAACTCTAATCTACACTTTAAATTAATTGAGTCTGTGGTGTTTCTTTGCACAGAAAACCTCTTAGACTATGGGAGAGAAGGAAGAGAGGGAGGAGGTTAATCTTACGAGATTGAGATACCCATGAAAATGATATCTCCACCTGAGCTGATCACTCTAACTCCTTCTGCAGTTAGTGGAGGGAAATGAATCCTCTGAGGATGCAATTCATCCAGCTGGTCATAGACATCTAAATTAAGATGAGATGAATCACACTCAAAGAACCTTTTTTCCCCACTGAGGTCCCTGCAGTGACTGATTCAGGTGAAGATATCTATATTTGACACATTTACATACGGTAACATGAAGTCAAAAGCAAAGTTCTCCTGAGAAGCGCTGCATGATTTTTTGGAGCAGACCCCAACAACAGTGTAAATAGTGTCTGCTCTCTCTGCAGGAGAGAAAAATGTCTTTTCCAAGGCATCCTGGTGCTTAATGCCTTTTGGTCTTTGGGTGGTTCCCTGGGAGTGTCCAAGGCCAGGCTGGATGGGGCCCTGAGCAACCTGATCTAGTGTGTGGCATCCCTGCCCATGGCAGAGGGGCTGGAACTAGATTGTCTTTAAAGTGCCTTTCAACCCAATCTGCTCTATAGTTCTTAATTCTATTCCATGGTTTGGGAAATGCCTTTTGGAGTTTTGAAGATACAGAAACAAATTATTTGGCACTTGTTGCTGTAAAATTATGTGTTAGAATCATCTTCTTTAAGTAATTTTTGAGGCTAGGTGAGGCATTTAAAAATGCTCCTCTATCCATGCAGCTTAGGGTAGGATGCAATGAGATTGCAAAGGCTGCAGTGGGAGGGAATAGCTGAGAATGCCGATGCTTGATCCTGTGTTTCTTCATTTAAGTAATGAAAACTGAGTGATTTTAATATTGAAAAATGGGTTCCACATGAACCAGAAAGTTGCAGAACAATTTGTAAAAAACCAACCAGCCAACCAACCAAATTAAAAAAAAAAGAAAAAAAAAAAAAAGAGACATTTGTGGGTGCAAGGGATTAGGGATAGTTTATTAAGGTATTGATCTGTAGAAGATCCCTTGAAGAATGGTTAGAGCCTTGGTGCAATTGCTACTTGCCTTTAGTTGTCAGCAGATAGATGATACACCAAGAAGAGCCTGCCATTACTGCAGTGTAATTAGTACCAAATTAGTACCAAACCAAACAAGAAACTGAGGAATTGACTGAGATACTGCCTCTTCTTCTAGGTTAAAAAGTGAATTCTCATCTCTTTAATTTTGGGAGGGTTTGTTATTGCTGAAGCCTGTTACAAAGCAGCTCATAGAAAAAGGAAGTTGTGTTGTTGTCCCTTTTGGGTGTAATTTGTCGTTTCTGAGTTTAGAAGTGATGAATTCCATCTGCAATTTAGGGATTTAGTGCAAACTGATCATCTAGGCTCCATCTATATCAACAGAGAGAAAGGCATATTCCATCATAATGCAAACAGGAATGGATCACCTCTGAAATTCCTCTTTCTCCACTGATTGCAGAAAAAGTCCTGAAAGCTGACTTAGTAAATACCCAACTTCTGAAATCAGTCCTGCCATACTGATAGCATTGCTGATTTGGTTTTAGTCCCATTGGATTTCTCTGTCTTTGAACTGGGACAGTCAATCTCACGCATCTGAAACAATTTATCAAGCTGCTTGAATTAGCCTGTGATTCAGATGGATGGCATACCCTATGCAAAAATGCTGAAACTGATTTTTGTCTTCTCTGTGTCCCCAGATTGGTACTTTTCTCGTCCTGGGCTTCACTATCTCATCCTTCTTCGCATTATCTATACTCTGGCGAGATCACCGGAAAACCGTCCGCCTGTCCTTCCAGGTAAGAGGGGTTTGCTATTTGGAAGAGCAGCTTGTTTATACAAATATTTTGTGACAACTGGCAGAAGATATTCTATGTGGGGGGGTGTTTTTCACATGTTTTTTATTAGCATGGTACGTTCTGAGTAAACTTTTATTATGACCTAACATTTCCTGCTGGGGGAAAGGAAGCCAAGGCCTAGGGTTGAGTTTCAAGCTGTGTGATGTAACGTATCTCAGTTTGGAAAGATAAAGAAAGTTACAGCCTTTTTTTTCCCACCCAGAAATGTAGGTGTGCTGTTAAATTTCAGCTGTCCAGAACAGGTAAATCAGACCCCTTAGGCTGGTAGGTTTGCTGGAGCAAGAACTTTCTCCCTCATCCCTCATTTCAATCAGCTGGTACAGCACAGTTCCAGTCTTTTGTGACTCAGAAGAGCTTAATCTCCGGAGGGCAAGAGAGCACTGAGAGTTTGGGGAGCAGGTGGAGAATGCTGGTGTCAGGTGGGACAAAATGCTGGATGCAGGAGAGCAGAGTTCGCGGTTGCTGGCCTCTTCAACTCTCACCAGATCTGAAGGTGGAGGCAAGAGCTGTCCAGTGCTGTTCAGTGTCTGAGCATCCAGGTCCCCACCTGTATTGGGAAGGAAGAAGTATGTAGCCTTTGATTACACAGCTGCTTTGCAGGATCCAAACCAGTCTATAATTCCATGGTTCTACTCTATTTGGGGTTATTACCTCTCCCCTGTGTGGCTTAGTGCTTGTGAAGGCTGGGAGAGCAATGCAAGTGGCCTGGCAGAGGAATGGAAGATGTGGTGTTTGTAGGGTGTGGTCAAGTGCAATTTCCTGTTCTACACTGTAACAGGGTTACACTACACTGCTACAGGGTTATGCACCAAAGGTAGTGAGAAACCATCAGCTTCTCCTCCCCCTGACAGACACTAGGGGATGTGGATGAGAAGAAGGAGACACAGGAGCCTTTGGGTTCCCCACAGGTGCTGTTTATTTCAGGTATCCGTGCCCTTTGGGATGGTCTCCCACTGCTGTTCCCAAAGGACATGAATCTCTTGTAGATAGTGCATCATGTCCATTAGCCTTGCAGATTGACCTCAGGTACTATGGACATCTCAGATGGCACCTCTGCTTGTGCAACTGAGCCTCTGCTCCTGGTTGGGAGATGTTGGTATCGAGTGTCTGGGGCAGAGAGTGTCACACGCAGTAACATCTCCCAGTGACTGCTGCTTCCTTCAACCCTTCCCATTTAGAGACTTGAGCATCAGGACTAAGCAACAGGAAAGGCTTGCATCTGGATTGTTGGGGTTTTTTCCTAGCACATAGCTTAATAACTGTCAGTTCTAGCTGGAATATTCACCACAGGGCTCTGGTGAGCATGAGAAGATGATGGACTGGTTTCTAGCTCAGATTTGCCTAGTTTTGGGAAAAATGTGTCAGACCAACAACCATTCAGTCTGTATTTCTGCTTGATTTCCAAGTCTATTCATGCATTCATGAGAAGCATAGAAGTGATTCTTGTCTTATGATCTTCTTGTTTAATCTTTAGGATTAAAGAAATCAAATCTATTGACGTAAAACCTAAGGCATCATTATGTGCCCAGCAATATTATCTAATATATCTGCTTCTCTTATACCACTCTAGTTAGTTTCATACAACAGCTAGTAAATACCTCATTTTATCACTCAGGTTTGTTGACATCAGTTTAGATTTAACTGCAGTGTGGTGTGGAGATAGCTATCTCCTGGATGGGATTGGAGTGGTTTATATTGGGTTGAACTGGAAGATGCTCACAGATTATGGCATATCAGTAGTGGCAATCATGTCTTTATGGAGGAAGGTAGTTGTGTCCCCTTCAGCTGACTTAGGAAAAAGTAAGGAAGTGAGGAGCACTCCTCAGGCTGGGGCACACTCCTCCCTGGCCTGGCCTCTCCTCTGAGTCCTGAGGTGTTTGGTGGATCCAACACAGTGGGGGAGAGTGGTTAACTGCTGGTATCTGCAGCAGGAGCCCATCCAGGGGTAAGGGTTGTAGCTCTGATGGGGATTGTTTCCATCTGTCTCCACAGTTCATCCTTTGACTAAAATCCTTTTTTCTGCTTTCTAGGTCACAGCTCCTTTTCTCCACCTAGGGGCAATTGCCATCATGGTCCTTCTGTCCTGGCCTGTGGCTCTTCATGCCATCAGAGCAGATAAGAAAGGTATGGCAGCTCTGGTTCCTGCTCCCTGTATGATAAAAGATATATATAAGCATGGGAAAAGAGGCATGCAGGGGCCCTTTCCTCTCACACTTGCACTCCAGCTGGAGGAGACTTCCAAGTTCTGCATGTCCCAGGGAAATTATTGGGGCTGGGACTTGGGCTGTGCACTGTCCTGTTTCTGTCCCAATGTGTTACTGGTTTGCATGCTACCTCGCACTGTTTTGCCCTGTACTGAGGCAGTGATTTATGTTGAGATGGGGGAGACTAGCAGAAGCACCCATGTTCTGAGTCATGAGTGAAAATTTGTTTAGCCCTCTGCAGGGGAAAGCAGCCAGTGGCAGCACCCTTGGCTGATTTTTGCTTTCTGTATACAGAAGGGATCTCCAGTCCAGTCAGACAAACCACTTCAGCCTAATGTATTTCAGGAGAAGCCAGATGAGACAGGGAAAAGAGCTTTTTGATCAGTTCTTAGTGTTATTTCATGGGAAGTTACTGCCTAACTTTAGGAAGAATGACCAAATGTTGTAAGGACAAAGCCAGATGCCAGGAACAACTGCAGAAAAGCCCGACTGGGAGTGGCTGTTTTTCTCTGATTGTCTTTCTCATTATAATTATTAGCCAAAATTATTTACCTGACACCCACCTTCAGATATTGGTTTGCAATAAAAAACACAGACAGAATGGACTGGTGAAAGCATTTTTTTCCCTGTCCCAGACTTTTCTTGTTGAACTGCATTTGGGAGGCTGGGGGAGAGTATGCAGGGACCCTAGATATTACACACCACCATGTCTGAGGTACTCATAGCTTAGTGCCTCATCATCTTAGCATGAGCCCAAATTCCTTCAGAGCCACTGGCACAGAGGGATGGTGGTATCCATTCAAGAAGGAGGTGTTGTTGCATAGGTGCTCATTTCTCAGAAGAACTTTTTTGGTCCCTGAGGCCCTTGGGCAACTTATCAACAGAGTCCAGAGAAAACTGTATGTAATGAGTTGGCAAGTTTCTGAGGTGCAATATCCATGCTCTCAGGGTCCATAGGATTCTCTAGGTCACACACAGAAGGGCACTAAAAACAATCTGAATGAACCAGGGAAGTGTTCACAGCTGGGAGATGCAACACAGCTGAAGGAGAGAGGTACCTACTTCATTGTGAATGAAACTTCAAAATGGTGCTTGTTCTTATCTGAGTAAGAAAAAATTAGCATCCTTCTGTTGAGCATTGTTTTTCTACAGATGGAGATTTCATTGCACCATGTCTAAAGAAAAAAGAAATAAAGCCATATCTTGTTATAAGGCATAGTGAGATGTAATTAAAGAATAAAACCTGCAGTCTTGTCTTAGCCTGCATCCTTGCTTTGACCAATTTGTTTTCCTGGGTTGCACTGTTTGGAGAGAAAGTGAAAATGAGGGGAAGAAGGGATGGAAAAAAGGATTGGACAAAGCCCAAAAGCTACTTAGCTGGAGGACTGTATTAGAAGTTAAGCGGCAAGGCAAATTCATACGTTACAACGTGGATTAACTCTAGCCTTCCTCCTTCAAATTCTTTCAGTTATTCAGGTGTTAATTGTTGGTCCATACCTGGCTATCCTTCTCTTTCTTTTCTTGATACCTCTGGGGATGTACTCTCCTTGCATCAGAGAGAAGGGAACACTTGGACCAAAGCCAGCCCTCATTGGACACCGTGGGGCACCAATGGTAGGTCTGAGGAAGTTTTTTTATGTCATTTCTTCATCCTGTGTCTTGCTACTTTCATTATCATCTTCTGTTGTTCTTTTGTTTGTTTTTTTTTCCCCATGAAATCTGTGGAGGGTGGGAGACATTTCTAGTCATTGGGACTGCATGCCAAAGACATCACTGCATGGGTTTGCTTACAAGGAAAACACTGTTCCTGAGGGACAAGACCAGGTTGGAGGGAGCCCTGAGCAACCTGGACTAGTGAAAGGTGTCTCTGCCCTGACAGGGGGATTGCAACAGGGTGATCTTCAAGGTCCCTTCCAACCCAAACCATTCTATGATTCTGCTATTTTTCTACAAGATGGGTTTGGCTAAATTGGAAGAAAATAAACCGTAGACTTTAACATTATTATGATGCTCCCTTAATAAAAAACAGAGATGTTACAAGGAGGCAGAAAGTATTTACAGAGTCCTCCAGAGAGAGTATTTAAAAATGATCTGCTTTTTTTCTTCAGCTGGCACCAGAAAACACTGAGATGTCATTTCTGAAGACAATTGAGCATGGTGGAGATGGTCTTGAAACAGATGTCACCATAAGGTGAGGGCAAAACATTGCATCTCACAGAATATATACACTCTGCTTCTTCTAAGAGCTGTTTTTGGAGACATGCAGCTCCAGGCAATTAGGTTTTACTGATGGCTGGGTCAGGGTCCCTCAGCTGTCATGTGGTGACAGGGGCTGTAGGCCATGGCTGTTCTCAGGCAGGTCAATAAGCTGCAGCTATTGATTTAACAATCGTTATTTCTGCAGGGTGTTTTAAATGCTTGGCAGAGCATAGGGACAAGTCCCTCCTCTAATCTGACTTCCAGGTCACAGTGAGGGTTATATCAGGTCTACAAACCAACAGAAAATTGTGTTCAGATTTGTGGTAGCACTGCCCTAATTATTAGATCTTTAATTGCCTTTGGTGAGCCCATTGCTATGAAATGCTAACATTCTGTGCAGGATGAGCTGTTTCCAGGCACTGAATGAGAAAAACACTAAATATTTAGGTGTTCTACTCGACTAGACCTTTCTATAAAAGAAAATTTTGCATTTCCATCACTGTCCATTCAGAATTCAGTCCTCTGAAAACCACAGAAACACTTTGATGTCAGCAAAAAGAGATTTCAGCCACAAGTTACTAACCATTTTTGGGGGAGTTGGCAGGCAAAAAGGTCACCTCCTTCACATTGCCCCTAGGGAAACTGAGGCACAGACAAGCATGACTTCTGTGAGGTCTCCTAGAAGTATTTAAGCTGGAAATAACCTGGTGTCTTGGGCCTCAGCATTCCTCCATGTTACACTCTCTGCACTGAGGGAGGCTATTCTGCTGCATTCACGGTGGCCCACATGTTCTTCTGACCTGGCATGAGTCTGCTCGTGCTGTGGACGAACCTGCACCCCCAGGTGACCTGAACTCTTGCTCTCTGGCAGCTATGATGGGGTTCCTTTCCTCATGCATGACGACACCTTGAGAAGGACAACTAACATCCACGAGGTCTACCCTAATGAGACTGGTAAATCTGCTTCCTTATTCTCCTGGGATTCCCTGCAGAAGTTGAATGCTGGAACATGGTTCCTTAAGGTAAACATCATAAAGAGCTAGAAGCATTCAAATTCAGTTGGATTGGACTCTAGGCAACCTGATCCAAATGGACACATCACTGTTCATTGCAGGGGGATTGGACTAGATGAGCTTTAAAGGTGTCTTCCAGTCCAAACTTTTCTACGATCTTATGACTATCACCAACTGGATAGTTGACACCAGCTGCCTATTATTTAACAGCATCAGTGTTAGAAGAGGAACTGCTAGTTAAGCCAAAACTCCAATAAGCCAGAGTAAATCCTTTAGTTTGGGTCTCTTTGCTTTGTCCACTTTGCCTTCAGTCTAAGGAGACCTGTAACAATTGGTTGGTGGGTGGTCCTGTGTCACCCAGTCATGGCAGCAGCAGAGCTCATGGGCTGGGGAAAGACGACAGGAACTGCTTGTGGAGTGTGCTGTTTATAATACTCAGACCTAACAAGGTGGGACAGAGAAGCACAGCAGAGCTAGCTGTGAACTATGCAGTTTAGGGCCCAGAAGCAATGTCCTCACAGCCTGGGTTAGCTTGCCCTGTTTCTTATGCAGAAGGAATAAGCAAAATAAAACATCCCCATCTGTTGAGGACTGACATAAAATGTTTTCTGTCTTAGTTATACAGCTGACTCCCAGAGCAAACTGCCTGATTGATTTCCTTTTTCTTTTAATATCTGTTTATTTCTAGAACAAACCATTTTTAGGGATGGGCTCGCTGTCGAAGGCAGATCAAAACCAGGCAATGAATCAGTCCATTTACACACTAAGTGGTTTTCTGCGCCTCGCAGACAGCCACAATAAACTTGTGATATTTGATCTCTACCGCCCCCCAGAGAGACATCCTTACAGGAACTTGTGGATCCGCAAAATCCTGGACGTCATCCTCAAGGAGTCGAAGATTAAACGCCATCTGGTAGGGTGGCCTCACTCCATATCCCTTTTTCTTGCTCTCCTAATTGGGACTTTGGGGCATACTCTGCATGATTTCACCTGCATAAAATTGGCCCCTTGCATTTCACTTGATTTAAAAGGCATCATTTGGAGTATATTCCTACTATTAGTTCCTCAGAAGGTTCACAATGGTGTAATCCTCCAGCAGCATAGGAAAAAAGTCAGTGTATATACCAGCTGATGCCTTAGCCCCTAAACAGCACCCTTTCATAAATATAATAATTGTCAGTCTATTCCCTGCTACTCATGCTTATTTTATATATTGCATAAAAATTCCTGGCCTAAATTAAAACAAATTGTAAGTGTTTATTGCCTTCCTGCCCCTGGTAATGGATGACTGCTAAACTCATGGGAGTCAGGTTATGTACCCATTGATGTCTGGGGAGTTATGCTGATCTGTATCTGCTGAAGATCTTTTCTTCTATGCTGGAAGAATCGTAGAAGAGTATATTTTCAGTTGCCTTTTCCATAAACCAAAACTATCTTTTCATTCATTTTCAACACTGCATCTTTTGTTGGGCTGTGTGAAACATACTCACTGATTTCCAGTGGATAAGCAAGAAACAGTGGATACTTTTTTCTTGATAAAAGTCACTTGCAAGTTTTAACCCTGCATCTGAATGTTCTTTGTTCATTGGGAGAAACGTCATTTGGCAGGCTGGGTTAAGCCCCTCAAGACGTTATCCTCACTGGGTTTGTGTGAACAGCAGGGCACATTAGGGGCATGAATTCTTCTGCTGGGAATTCACTGGTTCCTTCTGTTGCCTGCAGGTTCTGTGGCTGCATAACAGCGTGAGATCCTTTGTTCAATCTGTCGCTCCTGGGTTTCAGCACACGATGGGCAGAAAGGCACCAATAGAAGACCTATTAAAGCACAATATTGTCAAACTCAATCTGGTCTACACTGACATGTCCAGTGAAGATATCCGGTAGGTTTCAGCTCCAAGTGCAGTCTTTGGGGTGCATCTGGACTATATCTGCGTCATGCATGGGACAATGTCTCCCTCCAGTGACCAGTTCCAAAGACTAGAATATTTTGGGAATAGGTTGCTCAGATCAAGTAGCCATCCCTGATGTATTTTAGGGGTGGCAGATTGCAGTTCACGCCTACTGTTGACTAAGAGGTGGCACGTGTAATTAAACCCTGCTGTCCTCAATTCCATATTTACCAGGATCTGAGGGTCTTCTGGTAAGAACAACACAGCTGCATCCTGAATTCTTGTCTTTTTATTTGTGCCATCCTCAGTCCCACCAACACTGAACCATGGAGAATGAACAACTATTTAACCTTCCATGGTTCTTCCACAAACATCAGTGGGAGTGCATAATACTGTGGTGAGAGACCATCACCCTCTTGTAGCCAGTGTTTTGGAGACATCAATTTCTTGTCTGTTACTACCACTACTCTGTTGCATGTGACACAATGAAAATGTAATTTCTGTGCTGAAAGGCTCCACATTCATTGTAGGAGTTTCCAAAATGCTCTTCTCACATTGGATCATAATCCAACAAACTACCAAAACCCCCCAAGCTTTACCTGTCCAAGTCTCCTCTTGTAAATAGGATTTTTTGCTCTTTCCAATGCACAAAACCATTGAAGTCTAGTTGAAATGAAAAAGAAAGGAAAAACCTTAATCCTTTGGACAAGAGTAATGTTCATGTTTTCCCAGTTATAATTGTCACAGAATGTAAAATCATAAAATCATAGAATCCCAGAATGGTTTGGATTGTAAGGGACTTTCAGCACCATCTGGCTCCAACCCCCCTGCCATGGGCAGGAAAGCTTCCACTAGAACTGGTTACTCAGAGCCCCATAGCCTGGCCTTGAACACTTCCAGGGATGGGGAATCCACAACCTCTCTGGGCAACCTATACCAGCCAGCATCTCAACCACCCTCACAATCAAGTATTTTTTCCTAATGTCTGATCTAAACCTTCTCTTCTCCAGTTTAGGGCCGTTCTCCCTTGTCCTGTCACTCAGTGCCCTTGTAAAAAGTCCCTCTCCAGCTCTCTTGTAACCCCTCTAGTACTGGAAGATGCTTGAAGTTCTCCTCAGAGCCTTCTTTTCTCCAGGCTGAAAGGCTATTAAAAGTCATAGGCAGATCCATTTGGGTAAACCTTGGATGGATCCTAGGTAGATTTATAAATGCTGATATTGATGATACATTTCTTTATACAAAGAATAAACTTCATATTAAGTTTCAATAGCTTATAATAACTTGAGAAATGATGAGTTGATGGAGCAACCATAACAAACTTAGGTGGCCAGCTTAGAAGATTAGCTCAGCTGGTCTAACCAACTCAGATGCTCTAACCAACACCAGTGTTGTGTGTTCAATCCCTACATGAGCCATTAACTGAAGAGTTGGACTCTCTGGCCTTCTGGGTGCCTTCCAACACAGGCTATTCTGTGATTCTGTGGTGGTTTTGAACACTATGTGGGGAGATTATAGAATAACACGAATTGTTTAGATTTAAAAGATCTCTAAGCTCATCAAGGCCAACCATTATCCCAGCACTGCCTAACCCATCACTAAACCATGTCCCCAAGTGCCACATCCACATGTTTTAAATACCTCCAGAGACAATGATTTCAGCACTTCCCTGGGCAGCCAATTCCAAAGCTTGATAACCCTTTCCATTGAGTAATTTTTCCTAATATCCAATCTAAACCTTCCCTGGTGAAGCTTGAGGCCATTTTTTTCTTGTTCTATTGCTTGTTACTTGAAAGAAGAGACCGATGCCCAGCTGGCTAGAGACTCCTTTACAAACACATTGTTACATTGATTCGTATGGCAGAAGGATTAGAAAGGTTTTGACTGTTTGGGCATTTTATCTTTATTTGTTTCCAGCTGTTCAGCTGTTCTGTATTGACCAATTGTTAATGATTAATTATTGGCTGGTTGGCTTTCCTTTATGTTCCTTATCTAGGTCGTAAAGTAAGCACTTCCTACAGAAGATTACAACCATTTCCCATGATCTTCCCGAATCTCCTTGAGTAAGCCTGAAGGAAGTACTAATCTCCTTGCTCAATGAGGGTTGTTGCCTTTTGGTCTTTTAAAGGAAATATGCCGAGGCAAACATCACCACCAACTTCTATGTGGTCAACGAGCCATGGCTCTATTCCCTGGCATGGTGCTCTGGGGCACACTCTGTGACCACCAATGCCGTCCACTTGCTGAAGGATCTCAGCCAGCCACTCTTCCTCATGGTAAGTGGAAGTCTTCTCTGTCTCAGGGGTGGGAAGTAGGGTTGGGATGTTCATGATTACCTTTGGAGACTAAGGGCCAGTTCACACATGAAGAAAGCATCCTTTAAGGATCCTTTGTGTAAGAAGGACCTGAGTTGACACCTGGCTTACTGGCTTACTAAGCCATTACAGGTATTACCATACCCTTCTCTTTTTCTCCTGGCTCAGGAAGAAGCACGCTATCTGTTTTTTAAGGTTTATCACCTTAGGCCTTGAGATGAAGGAAAAGAAGTTATATTGAGACTTGTGCAGGAAGAAAGGAAGGGCCTTTGAGGGCACAAGCTGATGCATGAGGATTTGTTTCTAACCTTTTGAAGTACCTTACTGATGTCAGAAGTTTCTCTTTTCCCAGAGCATCCCACTGCCCTTGTCAGACTTGGTCTTGTTCTACAAGTCCAAGGGAAACAAACACAGAAATAAGCCTTCCTTCTGGGAGAAATTTTCACATGATTTCTCTTTGTTATTCTGCCTTGGACAACCTATAGGGCCAAGAAACACCTGGGGCATTGGTCCCACCAGAGTCTCTGTAAGGACTTTAAGCAGTTGGCTTCACACTCTTGAATTAGATTTTACAATGCTCCCCTTCAGAGAACTGCAGTGTTTCAGTCTGTCCTAAGTTTGGGTGGAGGTCCATTCTAAGGATGAATCTTCAGATGGTCCTAGATTTAATGCAGGAGCCACCCCAGGCTCTCTGTGCTGTTCAGTACAGGACAGTTTTTCCAGAGAAAATGAGATGCCACCATTTGATGTTGTTATTGGGGTGAAGCAGAAAAGTGCAAGGCCTGCCTGTACAAACAAGAGGTCTCTGTGGCATTCACTGTGATATGGTAAAATCTTCTATGGTAGAGAACAGACCCACTTTTATGAAAGAGAATGATATGGCACCAACACAACGCAGTGGTGAGTGGCCACTTTGAAATGCCACCAAATGCTTTAAATACCCAAGGGATGTTACTGCAGATGCAAACCAGACAGCTAAACAGCCATATTCAATCAGGAAGAAAGAGCTTGAGTAACTTTTTTGCACATCTTGTGGTCATTGGTGGTGGACACAGCCTCTGCTTTTCTCTTCCAGACTCCGCGGCAGTACAACATCATGTGGATCCTGACAGATCTGATCTCTGCATTCCTCATCTCACTCATCTTTGCTCTGCACTGGTAACTATCAAGTTGTTAATGGCCAACCTAACCTGATCTTTTGTTCCAGGTGGAGGGAAGGAGGGATGTTTTCAGGTGATCTGAAGGGTTGAAACTACACTTGAGAACATTAGCTTTCCCTTCTGGAAATGGAAGAAAGCCCCAAAAGTCCCCCCAAACCTCTCTGTTTCTCCTGCTTGCTCTCATTTTCCCTTTCCATTTTGGCAGCTCAGGCATTGTCTACCCTCAGGATTCAGTGGAGAACTGGTGGATTTATAGTAGCAACATAAACCAATTATCAAAGCTGATGGGTTGAGAAAGGAACTGAATTTTCTATTATTACTATTTGACAATATTTCATTGGACTGATTTGTTCAGAGAGCTCCCAGTGTTAATATTAGAACACCCCACGTCTCTTGTGTACATGCCAGAACCCCACAGGAAATCCATCCTCCCATACAAAAATGTCTGACTGTGTCACAGACACCACATTTTGTTTCCTTCCACTCTGTCAAAGACTACTGGGAAATTTGGGGTTCATGGAACAAAGATTAATGGGAAATCTGGGGTTCACGGAACAGGCTCACCCCAGCTGGTCATGTTTGGCTGCCGGATGTTCTGCCCTGCCACAGCTGTATGAGGAACATGCTCTCATCCCAGTAGTGCCCAAGGAAAGCAGGATATGCTGGGCTCAGCTCTTCAGCTGGCTGTCTGTGGGTGGGTGGGAGGATCAGAGCAGCCAGCCCAGGGGAAATTTTTGCAGGGTGCTGGCAGTACAGCTGTGCTGCCAGTGGTAGCAAGAGGAAAGTTTGGGAAGCCCCTGGGTGAGCACTCTGGGCTGCCATTAACAGTGTCTTGCTTTGGCATAGGAAAAGGTTGGAGGGCTAATATTGCTCTGGGATGGTGAAAAAATTAATTAGTAGCAGTTTGACAGTGATGAATGAGTAGCTGTACAGACATTTTTGCTGGGCATCCAGGCTTTTCCCTTCCCAAGGCAAGGTTGCTCCCTCACTTCCTTCCCCTCTGCTCTGCTCTCCTCTCCTCAGGTCCTGCTTTCATCTTGTTTTCAAGGCTGCAGGTTTCAGGGTGGTGCACAATCACCCCTGCAAAGCATCACCACCACCATCAGACCTTCCCATGCCCACCTCCTCCAGGATCATGCTCCTGTTGTGTGCATTTCCTAGGATCCTGTGGATGCTTCTGGTCCAACCAAACAAGGAAGTCCTCTGGGCTGGCCTTGCAGCAAGGGCATCCCCAGTCCTCCTGGGACTGAAGGGCCACCAGCAATGCCTCAGTGCCCTGTGTGGTCTTGTCAGGTTTATGAACACACCAAAATCACAATTTTTAAATTTCCCTGGCTGCTTAAGAACCAGTGGCTGTAAACATTTCCGTGGCTTTGGAGCTCTTAAATCTTTCTCAGAAAACACTGCTTAGTCACAAAGTTGCCTTCAAAATGCTGTTGCACACATGAAGTGTGGGGGCTTAGATATCAATCATGCACTCACGTCCTTTCTGGGTAAGGACCTGACAAAATCCCGAAATAGCTGCCCTCACAAAGTAGGAAAAAGGTGTCCAAGGCAGCAGGGGACTGTGAGGAAAACCACAGCAAGCAGTGGCCTGACCCAGATGCTCTGCCCCATGCAGGTGGCGAGAGAAGAATTTCTCCTGCTGTACCCAGGACAGTAACACGATGGCAGAGAATGGCACCTACAACAAATTCAAGACAGGTGAGCAGGGTAAGGAGACCAGCTGCATCCTGCTCAGGGGGGTCTCTGTGGGAGCACCAGGATCCTGATGGGTGGGTTGGTGATGGATGTCCATACTTACAAGGAGGGTTATGAGGAAGGACGCAGTCTGGGTTATGTCAGCCCCAAACCCCTGAGCAGCTCAATCCAATTTGCCCTGCTTCAAGCAGAGGCTGGGGCAGACACCTCCAGATGTCCCTTCTCCTCATTACTCTGCGATGCTGTGAAAAGAGATTCTGGAGGCACTGAGCACTCTTGGTTCTGCCAGGCAGGGTGGGATTGGCTGAGGACCCTCCCATGCACCACATTTCTGCACCCATGGAACTATCATCCAGAAAAAATGACCAAACCTGGGCTGTGTGCATTTTCAAACAGGTTCTGTTTGCTCACAGGCTGTCAGAACAGATGCAGATGTTTGGTGTGTCTCCTTTTCCAGAGCTCAACGACATGCCTGCTGTCCTGGCCTGATGTGGGCAGAGAGAGGATATGCACCTGCCATCTCAGTGAGGCTGGGGAGACCAGCTGGGGGGAGCTCAGATCTATTTGGTGAGGAGGAGCCATTTGCCTTCGTGGCCCTGCTGGAGAAGAGCACCAGCCTTCCTCTCCTACAGCTTTTCTCACATTCCCATGCCTGTCTGGGGTCCTTGGGGTGTAGGAGAGCACAGATGGAGTTGCAGCCATGAAGAAACTGTGCACTGTGGTGAGATGCAGCAACCACATGGGAGCCACTGTTTACCCCTGAGACCACTGGCATCCCCCAGGGCAATCATTCCTGCTGTGTGTAAGCCCTTTTTCCACACATGCAGCAAACATCTGAGCATCCTCCAGTCCTCCTCATTCTCAGGTGCCCAGATTTCTCCGATCAGACCAGCCTCTTCCCCACACACTACCTCCATTCCTCCCTTGTTGCAGGTGTCCACCATCCCCAAGAGCACACTATCCCCACCACGATGGTGCTGCTGGCTGGGTCATTACAATAGGTACCTTTCTATAACAGAGGCAGGGGCAACTTTGGTTTTCCTCTTCCCCACTCTTGCCCTTATGTAGCCTAACAGGACAGTCTCCTCCCCTTGTCTAAGGATGAGGGTGTGTCATTCCCATGGGGACTGATGGATTTTTAGTGTCTTGGCCATGTTGCTACTGGGACTATGACCAGTAACACACCAACAACTTTTCTTCTGAAGGATGGAGCTGTGTGTGAATTGGTCCCACCACGTGTCCTGTTTGCTTTTCCCTTGGGAAGGTCTGTACACCTGTCCTACACCCTGGGATTTATTCAAATTTTCATTTCTCCCAGGTAGCTGCTGTCACACAGTGGGGAGGGGGCCTATGCTCTGTAAGGGAGATGTAAACATCTCTCAGGTTTAAGCCATATCTTTCTACTTGAACAGATAATAAGAATACGTTTTTTTGTAAATTTCAAGTGATGTTTTAAATACATTTTATCTCTCCTATCCTGTTTTGTTCTTATTTCAGCAAACTGGGAAAGGGAAATAATACAATAGTCTTTACCTGATTCAGACTATAGACATTTTAACATACATGAGCCTTCTGTTAAATGAAGTGATCATGAGTGAGAGGGAAGCATTAGGTTTCAGAGTTTTCTGTGATGAGAAGCACCCAAACCTTTCCAAGTTGCAATTTTGGAGTATTTTGGAGGCTAGAAATGCAAAAAAATGAAACATCCTCCTTTGGAAAAAGGCTAAAGGGCTGAAGAATTGTTGTAGAGCAGCTCCAGATCTATGAAATATGGGGAGAGGATGGTGTCAAATCCCCCTTCCCATGCCTTGCATATATGTAGGTGTCATGGGTACCACCCATGGATGTATGTGAGCAGCAAAAGTAGGAGATGGGGAGTGTGTGGGTTGAGCATGGTGTGCACCATGAGCTCCTCAGCCTGTCCCTTGGTGTTCAAGTGAGGGACTTGGCTGTGGCCGCCCAACCACTGCCTTCAATATGGATTGGGAAAAGGCACCTCAATGCTCTTTGATCCGTGCATCTAGCTGCTGCTTGGCCAATATGCACTGGTAACTCCCTGTACTCACCCTTCTCATCCTCAGAAGCCTTGCTTAGGCAGAGCCTGGCCAGTTAGACCTGTGGTTTCCTTTAGTGCCTTACAATCTGTCACATCTCAGTAGCTAACTATTTTTGTTGCTTCACAGCTGGCAAGGTCTGGCAACCTTGTTAAGCACATGGCTGGTCGTCTGACTCCCACACACAAACTTTTCACCCAACACTTCCAGTGATTCAGCTCAAAACTGACTGGAAGATTCAGCCCTTGTCATAGAGGACAAACAATGAAGACTCCCAGCCTTCGGTGTTTTTTATCCCCAAAGAAAAGATTTCAATTAATTTCCAGCCTGGGTGCACTGATGCTTTGCTCTCCACTGCTTGATACTCTCACCAAAAATTGCACTGTGCAAGGAGAAGTCTTGTCCCCAAGAACCCGAGAGTCCTGATCCCACCCTTACCCCTGGAGACATCACCACAACTGCACAGTGCAGAACAGCCTCCCACAAAGCCACTTGATGCTTTTTAATTGGAGTATTTCACTTGGACATATGTTTTTTCATGTTACATCACTTGGTGTGAAGACAAAGAGGCCAGCAGATGCCAATACATAAGACACACATGTATACGCACACCAAGTCCCAGCCTCCCCCAAAATTATGGGGTGCATGGGAGGCCAACAGAGCTGTAAGTGGAGGGATAAGGGTGGTAGGAGGGGAAAGATGACCCAGAACAGCTCTGGAAACACTGCTGTGCAGCAGATCATCTGCTAAGTGTTCTATGGGAGACAGGATGGCTGGAGACTCAGAAAAAGCAGTGAGGGTGTGGTGATGATAGGCATGTGTCTAAGGACAGGTGGGATCCCTGGGACAGCTGGATCATGGCAGCTGGGGAAGGGAGAGGAATGTCAGAGATGGATGGTGTGAAGGCAGCTGGGCTCCCCATGTAGCCTTGGTTGGTGTAACTGTGCTCCCATCACCAGAGTGCTTTGGGCAGGGGATGATGGAGGAAGGGGATCTCCTAGCAGCCCTGTCTGGCTGGTGGGTGTCTCCGTGCAGCATCTCATTTCCTTTGATGGAGCAACCAGAGTCCTAAGTCACTGCTGCATCCCACTTGAATGTCATGGTCCTCGAAGTCTGGTAGGCAGCACTGCCAGTTCTGCCTGGCACATCATGGTGTTGGAGACCTCAGCCCAGCTGTGCTCAACAGAGCAGCATGTGATACCCCACAGTATGGACTTCTACAAAAGCAGCCAAACCCAGCCCAGTGCACGGGACCAAGAGAGGCCTCAACATCTCCTGAGATCCACTCAGTGTCAGTGTCACCAACACCAGATACCTCACACCCAGCCATGTGCTCCTTTGAAGCCTGGATTTTGGAAAGGCACCCCCAGGCTTCTTCCCCTGTATCCTCTCAGACACAACACAGTTTCAGCCTCCTCTCTGCCAGCAGGTCCCATCTCTGCTCCAAAGTAGGCTGGTCCGCACTGCGTGGCATTGGGTGGCAGATGAGGCAAAGAGCCAGCAGATGAGTACAGCCAATCAAAGACGGAGAAAAGCCCACCGAAATTAGGAGTCTGCCCTTGCTGTGAGTTGGTTCAGGTCCAGCTGGGACTCATGAAGAGCTGCTTTATACAGAAACACACACACAAAGCACAATAAAATCATCAGCTAGTACAAACCCAGTGGCCAAGTTCATGTTGAATTACAGCCCAATGTAGGCTTGGCCTCAGTCTTCCAAGCATGGCGTGTTCAAAATCCCTATATCCATAATGAAGCTTGCAGTGAAAGTCCTCCCAAGGTTAATTTTTCTGGACACATGGAGAAAAAGGAGATAACTCATTTTCCAACCTTCACTTCCAGCTGAGCCCTTAAGTTGGGAAAGATGTGCCTTACTCAGCCTCTGGCAGTCATGGCTCTTGGGGAATCCCTGGGCAAGTGATTGTTCTGCAGGTCACCCTCAGCCCTGAGTCAGCATCCAGATATCGGCATGAAATACAGGATTTTTTTTTTTCCTTTTTAATATTTTAAAAAATAAATAGAAGAAGAAACAAAACTTTAAAATTTGTTCTTTAAATATTTCCAGCATTGCACAGATCGCACTTTAGTACTCTAGCCTGTTGGATCAGTAGTTTGTTTATTCTGATTCCTAGTTAAAATGTGCTCCTCCCAGCCTGCTTTTTCTTTCTGTCCTTCTTAAGAACACAGTGTATTCTTTTGTAATGACAAAATAAACCAAGCCCTGCAGTGTTCATTGAGCATCTTTCTAGTATGGGTCAGGGCTCTGTTATTCCTCTTCAAACCTGAAATTCCGAGAACTTTGCCAAAAATCTGTTAGCATCCTAACAGCTCTCATATTTAGGAAAATAAACAACAAATCAAAGCAAAGCAAACCACACGCACACACACAGACACACAAATCCTCTTCCAAAAGCCTTTGTGATGCCAACCATTGCCTTCAGGCAAATCCTCTGCTGGAGTGTCTTTGCCTTGGTTACACTCTGAGAGCAGCGGTGTCCCCTGGAAATCTTTGAGGTGTAGGATTGAGTTGGGATGCAGGGTGAGGAAGGTGAATAGGAGGTCAGAGATAGTCATCTTCGCTGGAAGGGGAGGTGGGATTGGAGCCCCCAAGATCAGAGTCCAGTGAACTCCCTGATGGTGTTCGGCTCATCTTCCACATCTGGGAGGCAAAGGTTCTTGCCCAGCTGCATGGGTATCCCACAGCCCTCAGCTGGTGAATTAGCCCCATGACCACGTGCCAGTGGCTTCTTGCAGTTCACTTGTTACCCTTTGCACTCCTCTGTTTGCTCATGGCTGTTAGCATCTGGCTGATGTATGAGGTCAAAAGATCATCCATCTTGTACCCCTGAGGAGGAGAGGGAAGAAGTTACCAGCCTCTAGAGTTTACAGTCTCTGGCTTGCACCTCCTAAACACACAACTGAAAGTTGCTAACTTTCAAGTTTTCAGGTACATTTTGACCTGTTCTCCCATTCTCCTTGGGCGAATATCACCTCCACAAGGAACACTGTCCAAACATAATTTGCAACACTGAGATGGAGGAACTACCTGTCCCAGGATGCTGCTGAGGCTAAGGACATAGGAAGCTTTGGATAGGACACAGATTTTCAAATGGCCAACAAAATACTGAATGCCTCGGATTAGTAACAATTAATGCAGAAGGTATTTTTATCTGTTGTGCTTTGGGTTTAAGATAGTCTAGGAGGAGGATTATTGCTGTGATTGTTACTAGGGACAAGCTGGGTAAATGATATTGGTTAAAGGGCTCAAGAGTACACCTTGAGCCCATACCAGCTTTAATGTGTTTTTCAGTCCTGTGACAGGGAGCAGTCCTCCATGCTCCTGACACAGCAACACCCCAAGCACCTTGGATGTGCTTGTACATTGGATGATGGACCAAGTGAGAGCCCTGATCCATTGAGCAGAGCCACGGGAAATTCAGAAGGAGAGAAAACGTATCAGCAGCTCTTCTGAGAAACCACTTTCAGCCCAGAGAACCCCCAAGACACAATTTTCTGCCAAAGTCAGGATTTGCTCTAATCTTTAACACTTCTTACCAGGGAGGTCTCACAGAGCAGCTTGCTTCCTCTCACCAAGTTGCCAATGGTTATGTGGAAGTACGTGTTGCCACTGCTCCAGTTGGAGATCTTGGTGAAGGGGTGAGTGATGAGAATATCCTGGTGGGAACACAAAACTGACACTCAACATGCAAGAACCTCAACTTCCATGAAGGGCTGTGGGCACTTCTCATGTCCCTGTTCACTTTCCATCACAGCAGGCCAAGGATGTCTACTGTGATGAGACTCATGGGAATGGCAGTGAGATCAGGACTCCAGATGCTCCAGAGCTTGTGAAGGACTGCCAGACTAGAATGACCATGCAGGTGGTGGAAGTAACTAGTAGGATCTCATTTACTCCAGCTCCTCTCCTATTGCCTGTGAAAGGATTAAGGAAGGAGTGTATACTTTCTCCATGTACCAGGCCCTAATAGCTGATGCTCCCAATCCATCTTCTGTTGAAAAAGGCTGGGCTGGCCCTGTGCAACAGTGAATTTCTGCCTCCAGAAAGTTTTCTGTTTATCCAGCCTTTCTAACTAAGCTTAAAGAGAACTCACTAAGTTCTGAACAACACATCCTTTGGGATGTCTTCCGTGAGGGCTTGGGGACTGGGCTCAGGAGCATCTGGTGAATACATAAGTTTTGCTTACCTTGGTTTTGGGATCAATGAGGCTGACTCCATGCTTATTGATGGCAATTAGAAGGATTTCTGGATAATTTGGCTCTGTAGTTTGCTGTTGGAAATTAGATGAACTGGTTAGATGATGTGTCAAGCAAAATCAGACCCCTTCCTATTTCCTCCCTCCCTGTCTTCTCCTGACAGCACTGGCTTCTTCTGTCCTTGATGGAACTCTAGTGCTGTGGTAGATGGTCTAGATTCGATTTGTGTGGTAGAGACACATCCCTTGGAAAACCACAGGTTCCCCTTTGCCTTGGCAAAACAGAGAAGGGCTCTTGTGTGTTCAGCAGCACAGCTGTGGGAACACGCTCAATGACTGAGGTATGCTGAAGCTCTACAATGCTTCTGTCAGTGTAAAGAGTGTAAAGAGGCAGGGCAGCAATGAACGAGTGTATTTGCCCTTCATAATGAAGAGTATGACATTTCTTCCCTGTTTCATCAGGGTTGTCCCACTTTGATTCAGATCTCGAACCCCTCTGTGGAACAGGGCTCCTGATCTTGGCTAAAAGCTGCCAGAGAACCCCCAAGCCAGGTACCTTCACTTCAAAGAACGCTGATCCAAATGTAGGCCACTTGAAGATAATCTTTAGAAAGGCAAGCTTGGCTTCTTCTCTCGTTTTGCCCGCGTGTTTGTTGTAGTATGCCACGATGGACTGCAACAGAGAATACAACAGAGATGGAGGGTTGCACCACCTGGCACCAGGGATGTTTGCAGGGAAGCATCATCAGTTCCACAATGCTATCATCTACTAATAGAAGAGTTTGGGTTGGAAGGGACCTTTGAAAGATCATCTAGTCCAAATCCCCTTCAGTAGGCAGGGCCACCTTCCACTAGAGCAGGTTGCTCTGAGTCCTGTCCAACCTGGCCTTGATGTTTGGTTCTAATCTCTGCTCCAATAACACTTCAAAAAAGTGCAGGCTGGTCACAGGAGCAGGACCTGGAACCAAGGCAGGTCCTTCTTAGATGAGCTGAGCTGATGACTCCATTACAGAGATTATAAATTTTGATCCTTCAATTTGTACAGCAGATGAGACTGGGAGACCTTAAACCCAGAGATGCTGATATCAGATATGAAACAGAAAGGACTGATCAGAGTATTTCTTGACAGTGAGACACCTCTAATATTTTAAGGCTAGACATGCTTGCACCTGTGCCGCAGCTGTCCCCACGTAAAGCAGGGAGAATTACCTCTACTCATTAGTCTGCATTATATGGCAGACCACTCCTACACGAGACCATCTCAGCATGTTTCCATCTGGCTTTGCATCCACTACAGCCACAGTCTCAGGACAAAGAAAACCCAGAGCAAGGCATGTATCTGTGAACATGCATATACAATTTCTCCTCTTGGTGGTGCCCGGGAGGCTGAAGCTCTGATAAGGCTCAAGAAGGATCAGGGGTCACTCATTCTGGCAGTCCAGCTTCAACACTGAATGCCAGTGAAGGTCACCCGAGAGACTGGGCATCTCCCAGCCCCACCTAGCGTATGAACCAAGCTGCTGGTTTACCCTTTTCCAGTCATCTGGAGAGAGCTGCCGGATGAGGTCCTGAGGCACCAGCTCCTTCAGGAGTTTGGGGATGCTGGGGAAATACGACTTGTCATCCTCAAACTTGACCCGGTAGATGAGAGCTGCCAGCTGCAGGACCTCTTCCCGTGAGCACTTGTGGTAGCCACGCAGGTACTTTGGTAACTCCTGCACGGAGGGAAGAACAGAGAGATAGAGAGGATGTCTGTGGACCCTCATCCTCAGATGTTAAAAGGAGTTTGTGGAGGTATCCAGCCTCTGGCTAAGAGGCTGTGCCCAGGGAACATCTGCAAATGGACAAGTCTTTGAAACCTACTCCCAATCCCTCCCAAGTCTCCACTGCTATTGCAGAGTCCTGGCGCACCTGGTAATAGTGGAAGATTGAGTCTGCCATTGAGTCTTTTCCAGGCGTTGTGTTGGTCCACAGTTTTTTCATGAAGAACACTTGGTAGGTGAGGGAAGGCACTATACCTGTGCAAGTGAAGCAAACATAAGAGCAACGATGAGAGTACCAGCTGGCAATTGGTGTCTGCATCCAGCAGTGCCCATGTGCCATCACAACCTGCAGGGACAGGGGCATTCACAAGGCCAGCTGGGCTCTGACTTTGCAGAACAAACCACATCACTTCCAAGCAAAGCTTTAATGAAGTAAATAAAGTGTCTGGTTTCACTTGCACAACTTCATTGATAGTGCCCATGCCTAACACAGGACAGAGGAGTTGTACCCTGGAGGCACCTGTGTCTTGCAACCACTGGTAAATTCAGCAGAGCTGCAGCCAGTTCCACTGTGGATGTAGTCAGCAAGGTGAGATGAATCCCACCACTGAAACCCTCCTGCAGGCACTTCCTGGAGAGCTGTCCTCCAGCAGGTGCTCCTCACAGGAGCCAGGACTAGCCCCGGAGCAGAGGTTTTGCTGCTCCTGGATGGACCACCTTCCAGGTGATGTCCTCAGGGATGGTGTAGAGAGCACCACCCTCATCAGTGTGGCTCAACAGATCACAGAATCACAGAATTATTGAGGTTGGAAAAGACCTCTAAGATTGAGTCCAACCATCTAACACTGCCCAATGCACCGCAAACCATGTCCCTAAGCACCACATGTACATTTTTCTGAACACTAAAGGACAGTGATTCCACCACTTCCACGAACAGCCCATTCCAATGCTTGTGGCAGACTATGTGGTCACTCTTGTTTGAAAGGGATGCAGGGCTGTAGGAAGGCTGTGTGTCACCCATAACAGAAAAAAGTCATCATTACCATCTTTTGCTGGTCTTGCTTTCTTTATCCAGTCTGTCAGGTGTCTCACAAAGTCAAAGAAGAAATCTCCCTCTGGCACACTGATGACCTGGGGGACATAGCACATAGTCATGAAGACTAAGCAGTGAGTCATTCAATAGGACCACAGAATATCCTGAGTTGGAAGGGACCCAGAAAAGATCATCAAAGACCATCTTCTGTCCCTGCACAGGATATCCTTAAGGATCACACCCCGTGCCTGACAGCACTGCACAAATATTTCTTGAACTCTGTCAGGCTTGGTGCCATGACCACCTACTTGGGGAGCCTAGTCCAGTGCCAAACCACCCTTTGGGTGAAGAACCTTTTCCTAGTACCCAGCCTAAGTGTCCCTTAACACAGTTTCATGCCATTCCTTCACGTCCCGTCACTGGTCACACCAGAAAAGAGATCAGTGTCAGCCCCTCTTCTTCCCCTCATGAGGAAGTTGCAATGAGGTCTCATCTCAGTCTCCTCCAGGCTGAACAAGCCAAATGACCTCAGCTGCTCCTCATATGGTTTCCTCTCAAGGCTCCTCACTGTTTTTGTAGCCCTCTCTAATAGCTTTACTTCCTTAAATTGTGGTGCCCAAAAGAAGTGGCAAGACACCACAGGCAGGGTTGGCCCCAGTCCATCTCCTGCAGTTGTTGCTCAGTGCTTTGTGCTGCTTGCACTGATGTGTTATGAACTGCTGATGTGAGAAAGCCACTGCCAGCGCCTTGCTTCAGGCTCTAATTTCACCCATTACTCCTCATTGCAACTTGTTTCACCACAACAATTCCTTTCCTTGCCTGATGACTATCTCCATAGATTTCTCCCAGTTGCCAGAGGCAGCTCTAAGCTGCACATTTTTCTTACTTAGTCCTTTCTCATAAACCCAACTCAGCAACAGGCCAGGAGAGCTTTGTCTGTCTGTGCTTTAAGTCCTTTGAGGTTACTGCTAGGAAGTCAGGGCTGTGGGACTGCAAACCTCACCTGTGTCAGGTCAGATATGACTTAGCAATGCCACACAGCTTGTAAAGAAATGCTTCTCACCACATGGCTGTGGCTCCACCAGTGTGTACCCACTGGCAAGTGGGCTGTCCTGAGTACCTCAGGGTGGGTCACTCACCTTGTCGGAGATTTTGACAAAGAGGCTGAAGCCCTCAGAGGACTTCAGGAGCAGCCTGTTGGAGATGTTCTGGCAGAAGTCCTTAGCTTTCGTGCTGGATTCCACCTCAAATGCCTTTAGAGAGAGGAAGATTGTCACCACTGCTGTCTCAAGGTTAATTTCCACTTTTTGCTCTCTTTGAGGAGCTCCAGGTGCACATGCACAGAGGGATTTAGATGCCCACCACCAGTGAAATCAATGACATTGAGGACTGGGGCTCTGGGCATTGGAAGGGATGTCTGCAGAAGTTCTGTCCGGCTACTGCTGTACCATTGTGCATTGTAATGCTCTATCTGTACCCTGTGCTGGCTTATCCAGAGCTCTCCAGGCCATGCAAGAAGTTTTTCTGATCTAACAGTGAAGTATCAGAACTATTTGTTTGAGGGAAGAGGGGTGGGAAAGACAGAGTGAGAGACCTCCAGGCTGATTTGTCCCAACTGTCTCTCCAGTGATGGTGAGGAAGTCGGATGCCTGGCTTAGCCCAGGCCTAAGCCAGATGCATGATTTCTAGATAGGAGAATAGAGGGAATATGATTCCTGTTTTACAGATATCTAAAGAATGGGATGTTTAAAGGTCTGTCCCATTTGTATGCACATCGCAATTCTGGTTTTGGTTTTTGAGCTGTGCTCAGCATTTACATTGTCGCAGTTTTCCTCTGCCCACATAATGAGATTCAGACCATAGCAGTTTAAGGAATTTAAACTTCTGACCACCACATGCAGGGCTGTGTCAGCCTGAATCACCAAACCACCAGGACTCATGTTCCACATCCCATGAGAATCTGATCAGGGCTCAGTGCTGCTAATGCTCAGCAGCACTTCAGTGCAGATGCATGTTGTACTGGAATGATGCTACTCTGCCAGTCCATGTGATGACTTCCATGACCAAATGGATCACAGCAAACCCATCCAAGTGCAGAAGTCCCCACTGCCTCCTTCTACTGGCTCACACAGATGCATGTGTATGAAGCAGTGTCATGCCCACTGCTGGTCATGCAGGAAAAAATACTCAAAGTGGTGAGAAACCCCAAGAGTTCTCTCAACTATCCATTACAGAGAAACAAAGGCACTCACAGCTGCTGCAGGGGAATCATCCTTTTCCTTCTATGGGTGTGGGCTGTTTTATAAATAAACCCATTTGGGAATACAGGATTTGAATTGTACCCAAGGGCATGAGGGAAGAGAGAGATGTGAGCCTCACAGGAAGCCTTATCACTCCTGTGAGACAGCAGTATCTGCAGGGACATGCCTATCTGCTCTGGCATCAATATGACTAGCTGCCTTACCAGCATGTAAGATGCTGAGCGAGAGCTCCTCTAGTGCAGGTATGATTTCTGTGTCATCTCAGGCCAGAAGGGGTAATTTCAGTCACCTACTTGCCAGTGCTGCCACAGTCTGCCCAGCCCCCATGGGGCCCCATCATGGTACCCCCCTGGGTGTCATTGGGTGGACAATATCTGTTGGTCTAGGCTCCAAATAACTGAGAGCCAAGGCTTGTGAGCTACTGTGAGTGAAGGGATGAACCCACCCAGCTTCCCTCTTTCTGCAGTCATGCTGTAAAGCCTCCAGTGAACACCAGCAGAGCACCTAGATCTGGAAAAACACGAATTGCAACAACTCTACTACAAAGAGAGTAGACAAGGATGGATTTTCCTTGTAATGCTTTGGCCCGGAGGCTTCTGGAAAGGCTGAACTTCTCTGAATCACAACCAATATTAGCCTATTCTGAGATTTTAGTAAGAAAATTGACAGTCATCCTGACAAAAAAAATTCCTTCTCCCCCATTTACCTCATCGGTGTCATCAGGGAAATAAACTTTGTGGAAAATTTGGGTTGTTTTGTGTTGAATGGCTTCCACTTCTACCAGATGGGGTGGGTATTTCCTGGATCCATTCCTGCAAAACAGGAGGTGGTAAGTGTCACAGCATCATCAAAGCAAAAATCCTTTGTTTAAATCTTCCCTTTTATTGCATACTCTTAACTTCAGCTAGTTTCTTAATATTAGAATATTTTTCCTCCTAAAAAGAAGAAAGTGACTTAAGTGGACCTGGACAAAGCTGATTAATTTCTGTTTTACTGCACTGCTTATCAGCAACCCAATGTCCCTTTCAATCAGTATGGTGGAATAGAGAAAGAGGCTGTGAGCTTTCACTGTGCCCCAGACACCAAAATATCTCCCAGTTGTATTTCCTCACACATATTTGGATGTTGTGGTACAGACAGGAGTAGGAGGTCTTTTGGTGCCATACCTCAAGGCTTTCTGGAGTCTCTGGATGCAGTCTGCTGCCAAGGGGTGATGTTTCCGGGATTGCAGGAACCTCTGGACATGGGGCAGGAGGATATTACTCGGAGGGAAAAGGCCTGTACACAACCACAACAGCTCCCAGCCCTTTTCTTCACTGTATCTGAGCAAGAAGAAACCCAGGAGGAAAAAAAATCACTCATGGCACAGACACTTCCGATCTGCTTTGCCCAACACAGTCTATTGTGTTTGGGCCAAGGGGAATGAACAAGTCTTACTTGATGTGGTTGTCTGTGAGCTGCTTGAGGGTCTGGCAGTAGATTTCATCCTTTAGGGGTTCGGCTTTCAAGGCACCTTCAAATATTTGGTCTGTCAGCTCATTGACTGAGCGGGTCCTTTTGGATGGGTAGTCACCCATATATTTCAGCACTGGTGGGAGGTAGGAGTCAAGGATAAGCTAACTGGGATATTTGGGGAAGCCCCTCTGTAGATGATGTTGTTAAAAGACATCCTACACATGACTACAGAAGTGGCTGCAAAGGGATATTCAGGCATCAAACCCTGTCCCATGTGCACCCACACGGATTAGGGCTGTGGCCTTCCACAGCAGCTACATTTTGCAGAGAGTCACCTGAACCAAGACAGAACAGTACCAGTGAGTGTGGACCAGCAGGACTCAATCACTGGTCCCCTAATCCTCATTTATTATGAAGTAGACACACCTCAGATTTCAAGGATGCTTAAGTACAGATTTGTGGTGCACACCCATCTCCAAGCCTGTGACATGGTCCCACAGCCCTTAAGAGGGACCACAAACCTTTCCTTGGGCTTTGCTTGGGGCCCCAAAGAGCCTGTTCAGCCCTTTGCCTGTCAGACCTTTTGCCCAAAGGCACTCCCAAGCAGAGGAAGGATATCAATAAAGGCCATACAGGCTTCTTGGGACAGCTCCTCACTGCCCAGGATCTTCTTCAGCAGTGGCTGTTTGATGGGCTCGCGGGTGTAACACCACAGCTTGTCCTTTCCACGGCTCTTGGTGATCATGACCCGGCTGAGGGTGTGCTTTGGGGGTGGTCTGGTGGCAAATACAAAGCAAAAGGTAGAAGATTACAGGGATAAAAGGGACAGCTTGGGGCCAATGTTTTACCTAGAAAGGTTGCTCATAGCACCTGGCTAATGAATTCTTACACCAAATTGGACATCACAGTTTAGCAAGCTCCAATTCTGCCCAAAGATAACCACTTGTACATTGCTATGGCTCAGAAGAGTCTTACAGACCCTATCTAAGTACTGACACCACAACCACCAACCTTATCCCAAAAAGCTTCTAACCACAGAAAGGATGATGGATGAATGGTCAGGGCAGCTGCACTGAAAGAATATCACCTAGCAGTACAAGCCTGACAAGCAGAAGACATCCCAGTGGATCTGGTCTGTCTGTTTGGATTACCAGCCCATCCAAACAGAAGTGGGAGCTTTGGTCAGCTGCATTCAGCAGCAGTGCACGTTTAAATTTTTGGAGCTGAGAAGAAAATGCCTATATAGTCTAAGCACATCCTCCCACATAATATGAAATTTCACATTGCTACACCTCTGCTGAGAAGAAATCCTTTATAAAATCTTGTCTGTGGAAAACCTGCTGTTTGAATACTATGACCTAAACCAGAAGTTGCAGTTGTACAAAGTGACACAATGGGGTATTCAGAGTCTTTTGCAGTAGAAAAAATTTTCTGATTCCCAAGCTACCTCCAGATGGCATCCTATAATTTTTGAGAATGGTTAAAATACTCACCTAAAGTAATCATAGGAAAACTCCTCCAAGGTGTATGGCTTTACTCTTTCTTCACTGTCTGAAACTGCCATCTGAGAGGTTCTGATAACATCTTGTCGTTGGTCAGGGGTCATTGTGACCAGAGCCTGTGGGATGAAAAGCTCTCTGTTACCTGGTATATTTGAAATAAAATATATCTGCTGTATTCAAAGAGAGGAAGCAGATACAAAACAAGAACAGTGAAAATGAGAATAATCCATCAATTCTTGTTAACAGGCTGTTAGAACTGTGCAGCTGTCATTTCTCTGTGCCATTCTCAGTCACTAACACAAGGAATAACAAATGTTTCCATAATGTGGATCATTTCCTGAGGAAGATAATGTGCTCTGGAATCTACAGCTCCATGTGTGAATGTAGCAGTTCCCTCCAACCACAAATACACTTTTAAGCAACCAGGCCAGCTGGAGGGATTTAGCACAATACATGGATATTCCAACTCACAAGTTTGTGGTATCCTGAGTGCCAAGATCAGAAGAAAGGCCAAGATCACTTTTGCCTTGGACAAATTGTCACCTCTCTCATCCACTTTGGTTTCTGCCTTACTTTCAGGGAGACTCTGGCCAGATCTAAGCACTTCAGGAAGGCTTTGGCCTCCCTGGGCACTGTACCAAGTTGTGTGATTCCGTGAGCCAGCTTACCACGATCTCCAGCGGAGGCATGGTGACGGTAGGCAAGACATAGACGGAGTCAGTTGGGAAATCCCCTCTCTGCTTGGTCCGTTCGTTGAACCCATTAGCCCACCCCGAGTTCATCACTTGTTCTCCTGTGTCCTGGTCCAGAACTATGAGGTCTCCTTTAAGGAAGCTGAGGAACCCAGATTCTTCTCCCACTGCACAAAAAAAAAAAAAACAACCATTGGTTTGAATTGTCTTTTTCCAAATTCCTTAGGAATATTAAATCTATCCATATGTTTACCACTGAGCTGGGCTATTTTCTTGCCTGGGTTTGGGTTGTCTTGGAGAGTGACCACATATTTGGATCGTTTCCTTAGTCCTTCAAGGAAGGTCACCACCAGGTCCCGGATATCCTCTGCGTTGTTCGAGGTGAAAGTGTATTCATCACCTTTGATGGTGGCCAGGGTGAAACTCTGCCCCTGCAGCTTTCCTCCTCTGGGATATATTTTTATAGGAGACATAAACACGAAACATAATGACATCCAGAGGCAAAGCCTGGAAAAGGACTGATCTGTGGTGAGACTGCCAGCCAAGTCTATTCCTCCTTACCTGCTGCTTGACACAGCTGTGATCTCTGGGAAAGACAGCTCTAAGAGAACCTGCTCCTGTTCATCCACAAAGTACACCCCTGTCCAGTTGACAGCTACAATCACATCATTTTTAGGCAGGCTTGGCCCTGGGTTGAAGACAAAGCATTGAATCAGTTCATGAAGGGTCTTAGGATATGGAAAATATTTCAAAGAAGGATTTTTTTTAATGGAGAGAAATAGTGGCAGACCCATAGCCATTGCTAATCAGGATGCACCAAAAAATAATGGATCCAAAAGAGACCAGGTGAATGGCTCCCTTCTTGTCTGTGGAATCTCCATCTCTCCCTTTTGCTTTAGAGAGTCTTGTCCTCTGGGGATGTGCTCTACTGGCTCACCTGAGAATTTGAAGGCTTCATAAAACCGAGAAAACAGCAAAGGCCACTTGAAACGTGCAAAATCCACTACTTCTTCCTTGACCTTTTTTGGGTCTGCCCTCTTCTGAGTATAAATTCCCTACAGAAAAAGCAAACCACAACCAAAATGAAGCAAAACACAGTTATATCTAGGAAGAGAGCAAGGAAAATCAATCCATGTGACCTGAAGATCTTGGAACAAATATTAATGGAGGTCTCAGTGTGGCTAAAGGCCAAACAAACTACTACAGGAACAAGCAGCAGTTTGGGCAAAGTCCTGGCATTCAGTTCCCACTTCAGGGAACAATTTGATCTAGAGAGGCTGGGCAAGCATCTGGAGTGACCAGACTCATTGAGGTTCATCTCAGCTGACTTTGGGTTTCCCTAAACTGTTTACTTTTCAGCTTGACATTCCTTTAGCCGGAAGTTGGATGCTCATCAGCCCTCAAACCCCTTATTTAGGGCATCCTTAGACACCTGACACCTCTGTACAAAGCTGACAGGCTGATGGTGGATGTGCAAAATCCAGATGAATCCCTATGTTCCCACTGACAGTTAAGGTGAGGTGAGACCCCTTATGCACATGGGGATTGCATGATTACGTTGTAGGGATTCTAATCTGAAGCTGCCTCCTGATGTTAAAGGAATGCCCACCCTCATGCCAGGAATATCACCCCTTGTGAGTGATCATGAGTAATGGGTAGTGAGTTCTGGAGTGTTGCCACATGAGAGTGTCACAAGTGTTCTGATTGAAATCAAGGAGGTTTTATACAATGCTTGGCACGACAAGGTCCTGACAATGCCTGGAGACATGAACCACCTCTGTAAAACAACCAGTAACACCACAACCTCACATAACAGGAATGTCACCCCAGAAATGGCATTTTGCATCTCACAGGAAATCTTTGCAGGTTGTCTTCTGTCAGATCTTGCATAAAACCCAGTGGTAAAGCTGAATATGGTTTAACACAAACCCTGCCCTTTCTTGCTGATTTAGCTTCAGGCCAGGCTAAGAGCTGGGCTATGATGTCTGACACACATTTAAAAGGCACATGAAGCTACTGAAGCACAGTGTGGTCCTCGACTGGTGATCTATTGTCCCCACCTTTTTATGTGCGGCTATAATGAGCTGAGCCCATTTTTCCACTGTTTTTGAAGCTGTGATCTCTCTGTCCGGAATGTAGGATGGAATTAGATTTAGCAGCCTTTCCAGTACCATCTCTGACCCATAGTCCACATAGTATTGCTGGGAAGCCAGTTCTGCCAGATCTTCCTCCTGTGGGAGCCAAACAAACCAAGTTAATGCTGTTACCAGGTCATCACAACACCCATCCTCCACCCCTCAAGGAACCTGTTGTGGAGGCTGGGTGTGCTAGGGAATTGTGAGGGGATGCTTCTTTTTGTCAGAAATTCACCTTTTGCAGATTTTTGCACATCTGAAGTTCAGGACATTGACTACTAAAAACTATGATTAAGCCTTAACACGTTCAGTGAGTAGCACCACACAACACCGTACTGTGTGGCAACATTTGCCCCAGCTTTTCTTAGCAGATCAGTCTGTTTCCAATGCCTGCAGTCAGCAATAGGTGATTTTGCTATGGTAGACAAAGTTTAATGATTGAAAACTGTGTATGTCCATTATTTCCCACATTTGGGAAGCCCAGCAACTGCACATGTGCATAATGCAGAACTGTAAAACATCCTTTAATACAGCTGCATTTAAAAACACCTGGTGTGAAGCAACAGAGCTACTGAAATGGTAATAGCACAAGGGAGACCAGGAGCAACAGAAGGTGCAGGAGAAAGGGAAGGACTTCTGACAGGATCAGAGAGCTGCAGTTAATTCAGTATAGATGTGAAAAGATGATTTAGTTTCCAAGGTGGCTGGATTCTACCAGATCACAGGAGAACAGTCAGGTGTTGGGGAAGAGAGATGTCTTCAATTCGACACCTGGATGATTTTAAACAGAAGCAAAAACCCCACACAACTGCCACAAAAAGTTGGCTGTTTGCCAAAAAATCCTACCCAAAAACCATGATGGACATTTTCAGAGATTTTGATGTTTCCTGAAATGGTAGTTTCCATGACACTGGAATAATGCTGTAAGGCTCTGATGCCATAAGTTTATGCTGCTAGCGTCTGTTCAGTATATGGCAATATTATTGGGTTTGTACTGCATGGCAGAGGTCTGGGTATCCTGCAAATCATCTCTCATGCCTAAGGCTGGGCAGGATTCACCAAGCAGGGTTCTGCTGTGTACTTCTGGTCTGGTCATCTGGTTACAGACTACTTGTGGCCCTCCAAATTGAGGCAGGTGGACAAAGTGCCTGTTCACTCTCCCATCCAAAATTCACCAGGAGAGAGTGCTCATGGAAGCATCCAAGCCCAGTCAAGAGCATCTGATTGCTGCAGCTCCTGTTTTCCATGTGAATACCATAATGCCCAAGCTAATGGGTGTCCAGGGAGGAATATTTACCATCCCCTTTGTTGTAACCTATCTCACCACATCAAAGACACTGGCTGGAGCAGACTGGGAGCTGCTGAGGTCACATACCTTGTCACACCGGTACTCCCCAAACTTCACCCCTCGCACGATCTGTTGGTAGATGAGGTTGGTGGCCACGTTGTCCTCGCTCGGGCTGTGCCAGGGAGTGAAGATCTCCTTCCTGAAGAAGAGGCGCCACGGCGCATTGCGCTCCTGCGCTCCCTGCTCCTTGGCGTACTGCTCGCACTGCGACACGGCATCCATCACGTGGTCATTGCCACTCCCCAGCGAGGACACCTGCCAAGGGCAGAGGGAAACGTGGCATTCACCCCACCAAATGCAGACCATTCTAGGTAGAGAGATCTGGTTTTGAGTCACTCAGACAGACTTCCTCTATAATCAAAGCAATCAAATGTATCTGTGTCTTCTAGACGGCCAAGAGTGAATAGTTCTGCAGCACGGCTGGGTGAGCAATTCCATTGTGAGCTCCAGTTTCTCATCCAGATGGAAAGGAGAGCATCAACATGAATCAGCAAAGCCAACAGTCCCATTTTAAACTATTGTTGATTCATACTGTGCTTTGAAACACACTCTTTCAAAGTCATGGGCTTGGACCCAACCATGCTAAGCATCAGAAAAACCCAGAATAAAAAAGCCTGTCCTGTTACAGAAATTCACCTGCCTTCTCATTGGGGTCTGCCATGAAGCCCCTAAAGCACTATATCCCCTCAGACTTAGCATCTCTGGCTGAATGTCTCCTCAAAAAAGTTGAAGAAGACAGAGTACAAACCATTTTCTTTTCCACCTAGAGGCAGAGGTGGCCACATCTGTAGGTGAGAATATAGTTCATCCTCTTATACAGCAGCTCTTGGAATATTTTATTTTTATTGACTTGCAGCTGTTGTCTCACCTGAAGAGGTTTTAACACCCTCATTTATGCTCACCCTTATTTCTACAGAATTTCTGAAAAAGATGTGGTTTTATGTTAAATAAATCATGTTAAATGCCAATGCAGGAATGGCACTTTGGATTTTAGCTCATTTTGGAAGCTTAATTTCAACTGCTACCTTTCCAATTAAATTTAATTGGCTCCATTGCATAAAAATCCAGGTAAGTTGCTTTACTGGAAATTCTCTAATAAGCTTAACTGAGAGTAAGAGAATAGCATCACATAAGCATGTAGAGAAAAGGAATTTCTGGAGGCTTCTGGTCTAGCACAATGGTCAGAACAGGTGCATCTCTGAATGGGTTTCTCTGTATTTTCCTGTTAAATTCTGAATATCTCCAATGAGAGAGATTTTCCTATAACCCAGCTGCAGAGTTTGACTACTCTTTTTGTGAAAATCATGCCGACACTTGCACTGCAGAAATAACCCTTCTGCCTTCTGGAAGTTATGTGACAGCAAGGAGAACCTCCCCCTTCTTTCACAGAGCTATTCAGGAACAGAACTTAAGATGTACCTTGTCAAAAAGTGCAATGTAGAGCGAAAAGCCAAATCGGTCCTTCAGGCTGATTTTGTCGGCCAAAGAATTGCAGAGCTCTTTAGCAGTTGTGGCAGAGTCTGTCAACAGTGTCTTTGTTGTCCCATCCATAAATGTGACAGGCAGCATGATTGGTTTCTTGGACTTGGTTGCCTAAAGGATTAAAGTCAAACTTTATAATGTTATGTGTATTTCAAGACTATTTACCTGCATACCCTCCCACCCCACTTACTAATTCCTGATCCCACTGACCAGCTGCTTTTCAATGCTACCATACCACATTTATCAATGGGATAATGCATGGTCAGCCACATGAAGCACTTGGAAGTCACACATATTTTATTTAATACATTCAGTCATGATGGGCCTAATTCAGTAAATACAAGCATGTGAGGGAATGCTCATGGACACTGGAGCACAGCTGTATATGCCTGCAAGCCAGTATAGAAAAAGAGCAATTTCTGTTCAAACAGCATGTTCCAGCCATGATTAGCCCCAAACCAGCCCCAGGGACCACTCACAGGAGCCACCTTCATCTGGAAGGCAGTTTCCTAGAACACACAGGGGCTTGCTCTGTGCCAGCTTGCCTCAATGCCCAACAGCATTCTACAGCACACTGAATTTACAAATATTGATGCACCCAAAAGGGTTGATCTTCAACACACTCTGGAACAAAGCCAGGATGTATGGGGAATGCAGTATGTTGGAATTATCTGAAAATTCTTGACAGAAATAGGCATTTTGTCACCACACATTCTGTCCTGACAGAGATATGGTTCTTGTGACAGTGAAAGGCTCAAACCCTGATCCCCAGTTGCCTGGGGAGGACATGGAGGGGCTCATACCTGCAGCTCCAGCCAGCTGGGTGGCTGTGTCCTTGTCCCGTTGGCAAACGTCCGCCTCAGCCTCTCTTCACAGTAGGGAGCATAACCTGGGGGGCCTCCGTTGATAAAGTTCCTTAAATACTGTTGGCAGCAGGGAACACACTGTTTAGACCTTTGGCTTAAGAGGCCAAGCACTTGAAAAGGTTAAAAAGTAATGTTTTATTGGAGAAAAGCCCTCTGGGATTTATGACAGTGATAACACTCAGGCTTGGATGTTCCTACATCACAGCACGGGAAGCTGAGAGAGACTAGGACAGTCTGCACCCCTGCCTTGTTCTTCCACTGTGCACTTCTGGCCTCAGAGGAGATAAGATACCAGCCTAGATAACAGACTTTGACTGAAGCCAGAGAGGCAGCTTTTCTGTTCCTGCTATTGCTGCCACTGATTTCTATCTTTGAATTTCAAATATGTATTATAAAATGTTACTGAGTTTTGGCCAAAAAGATGGGAATGAATGAAAAAGGTGTGTAAGTAATGATCCAGGTGAATTGTAAGTGAATGCCACTCAAAAGACTTAGCTGCCAGCACAAAAGACATTTCACAGTGACATTAAACAGATATTCCCTTAGTCAGATCTTAAATTGCAATTTAGCCTGAACCAGAATTTGAAGCACTTCAGTGTATGTTAAAAATACAACCACATTATCGTAGAGAAAATTAAATCCTGTGATTTCCACAATATGAAAGATAATACACCTAAAAATATTGCACAAACATCTTGGCCAAAATGCTAGGTAAGACTAATAATTCTGTAAACCAGATTTTTCTGAGAGACTTTATAGATAGATAAAGAGTTCTCTGAATGATAACACACAGATGTTCCTTCAGAAACACAGGCTGCTTTATACTGTCAGCCATAAATAACATGGCTAGAGAGACAGGTATCTCTGTCAATCATAATGTACAGCAACACTACCAAGTACCTATGTAAAACAGCCACGTTATAGGGATGAGAGCTGTTGCGAATGATTTTAAGTGTTCGATGCAAGGTAAAAGTGTAGTTTTAATTATGCTATTGCAAATAATGAACTATGTAATTACATATTTTTTCACATCCCTACTTCCTTGTGACTGAACCTTCCACCTAAGACCTCTGTTGGTTGAAAGAAAGGTGCAAAGAGCAGGAGTGCTGATGCGTCTTGGCCCATGCTTCACACATGATGCAATAAAGGTGTCTAATGGGATCCAAAGCATAACTTGCATATTTGGGAGCTGGAATACCACCTGGAGTGCTGCATCCAGCTCTGGGGCCCCCAACACAAGAAAGACACAGACCTGCTGCAGCAAGTCCAGAGGAGGCCAAGAAGATGCTCAGAGAGCTGGAGCAGCTCTGCTATGGAGACAGGCTGAGAGAGCTGGGAGTGTTCAGCCTGGAGAAGAGAAGGCTCCAGAGAGATTTTAGAGTAGAACCTAGAGAGGCTACAAGGGAGTTGGAGAGAGACTTTTGATAAGGACATGGAATGACAGGACAAGGGGAAGTTGCTTTGAACTGAAAGAAGGCAGATTTAGATTGGGCATAAGGAAGAAATTCTTTCCTGTGGAGGTGGTAAAGCATTGGAGCAGGTTGCCCAGAAAAATTGTGTCTGCCCCATCCCTGGAAACATTCAAGGCCAGGCTGAATGGTACTCTGAGCTATCTGGTCTAGTGAAAGGAATGTCCTCCTGGCAGCAGGGTTGAACTAGATGACTTACAAAGATCCTTCCATCCCAAACATGCCTTTGTGATTCTACGATCCTGTATTTCTACGATTCTATGTCTGAGTCTCCAGAACTACTTATAAATTATTTCTGATAAGTGCTTTGCTATCCTAAAGTAATCTTCTGTCATTAAAGATTTAAACCAGCACAGCTTCCTGTGCCATACTTCTCAGATCTCATTTTCCCACATAATTTAATTGTGTGTGACTTTGCCAGTGATTTATCTTCTTTATTAGATTTCACACTGACAAGGTCTGGGGATGAAGGAGGCATTTCTATTCTTGGCTTCAGCTTTTTCAGTGCTGAAGACCCAGTACCTAATCTGATATCTATGGAAATTAAAGGAACAATGTTATTTCTAGTCAGGCACTGGAACATATTGTCCAGGGAAGGGGTGGAATCACTATCCCTGGAAGCATTCGAAAAACATGCAGACGTGGCACCTGTGGACATGCTTTAGTGGTACCTGTGGGTAAGCTTTAACAGTGGGCTTGGTAGTGGCTGAACTTGATCTTAGACATCTTTTCCAACCTAATTAATTTTATGTCTATATAACTCATTTGGAAAGCAGAGTGTTTAAATCTAGGCAACAGAACCAGAAAAGAGGGAAAGAAAATCCTTAAGAACAACCTGATTTTTGAAAGTGTCAGCCACTTGGCATCTCCCACTGACTTCAGTCCTGCTGATCCACAGTGCTGCTGAAGATGGATTACATGTTATCTCATGTGGCTGTTTGGAATTGCATGTTTTCAGTATGACACGTGGTGGGAAACGTAGCATCATTCAGAGAGCACCTCTGCAAACGTACTTCCAAGTAAACTAAATCCTTCCCTTTCTATGTGCATTTCTCTTTGGTATAAATTTATATCCATAATTGGCTGTGCTCTATTCCTTGCATCCAGAGTAGATGCCCGAGGTCCCACTGTCAAAGCCAGTGGATGCTGAACGCACAGACCTTTACATGTGAGAAACAGGGGAGAAATGTGGGCTATTCTGGTTGTGCAAATTCCACTTGCAGCCTCCCACAAGCAAATTTCCTGCCAGAAGTCACTTAACCACATCTTCACACTTCTATACTGCAGCAGGCATCATCTAATTTGGTTGTCTACATTACCTTTAGAGTCACAGGAAAGGGAAAGTCACTTTTCAGGAGACTCATCTAATTCACATCAGACATTGCACTTGGGATCATGCACACTTTCCTTTGGAACTTTGTGGCAAAGACTGAGATTCCCTCTACTGTGAAACCCAAGAGAAAAGCTGGTCCCATGAGTGGAAAAGAAAATGTATTGGCAGATAATTCATTAGACAAATGCCATCTAAACTTTACCTTCACAAATTTCTCAGAAGGCGCAAAACATCCCACGCAGAGGGACATCAAGATCCAACCCCTAGCATGGCTGCTTTTGGATGGGTTCTGGGTCAGCTGCTTGCAGATTTGACAGTAGATTTCATCCCTACAACAAGAATAAAAAAAAAAAAATTAAGAGTTAAACAAAAAAAAGAGAGAAATTATTTAACATTAATTTATTTTTATTAATAAACATAAACACATAAATTGCCTAAACCAGAGATGTGTAAGTGGCCTTCATTTGGCACTTTACATTTTTTGAGTGCTTAATTTAGCAGCTGAAATGAATTTGAGCTATTCATTAGCAGACCACTAAAAACAGTCAGATGAACAAAAGAGATATAATGATCAAATGGAGTAGTGAGGAACAAGAGTGAGCATTAATAAAACCAATCCAGAGTCATTAGGATTTTCAGGAATGTTTTTGACCCTTTGCATGGTCTTTCCACTGGGCCTGATATGGACAGTAAGAAACATGATCCAGCCCAGCCTGCATTACATAACACAACCATAAAAATTATAAAACGAGAGCTTTGTAAAGCTGCAGACAGTATCAAACTTGTTTGAGTAACTCAAGAAAAGCTCAAGGAAGAAGGAATGAAAAGAATGGCATGTTCATGCCTTTGTCTTGATTTCTAACCTTAAGGCTGGCCTGAGGATGCCATTACCAATAATGAAATGGAGCTTCTCCAGGTTGGAAGTGGGTCGGTCTTCGAGCATGCTATTACCCTGCAGTGTGGACTCACCATCGTGAAGTCTCTTTGTCACCTGCCAACCAGACATATTGGTCTCTTTCAGGATGGCCCCTTTCAGGGTGTCCCCCCCACCCCCATCCCAGGTGTGAGGTGATCCCCCAGGAGGACTCCTCCACCAGCCAGGAGGGCTCTCAGAAGTTCTCCAGTCTAGGATTTTAACAGCAATGAGAGGGTTTGACTGTGTTGGCTTTAATCATGTATGGGTGAAATTAAAAATGGTCCTGTCTAGTCACACTTCCACCTGCTAGGTCTCTTCCCAGGGTTTCTACAATGGCACCCTTGCATGCCATCTGTTTCTGCTGCTGGGAGAGAGCCACCAAGGGTTTTTGGAATGAACCCATCGTATTGCCAAGGAGGAACCTGTCCCTTTAACTTAATCATATTAAAATAGTCATCAGTGTTTTAACTGGCAAAATGGACCTATTCCCCATGCTAATGATGCAGCTGAAAATGCATAAGCATGGTGCTGTTTGTGAAAACAAGGATGGCATTCATCTGCCTACCAGCTTGCTGCCTCAGCTAGTCAACCCCATCTCCATTTAGAGAGATGAACTTTTCTAGAGCATGTTCAGAGCCAGTTAGGGTGAGCTGGACTGGGTCCTATTTCTTCCCACTGACCCTTAAGGGAATATCTCACAGAGTAATCTTCAAGCAGCTATAGCCAGGTGAGATGGTGCCTGCTCTGGAAATGGGCAGTCTATGAGTAGTTTCCATCACCCCCACCTGAAAGATTTATCATTCCTCACTCTTTTGAGATGGGATTTTTCAAAAGCTCTCAGCTTGGGGTAACTGCCCCCATGGAGAGTTTTGTCCCTGGCACTGGAATGGAGCAGAAGATGGGGGAGTGCTGTTGGAGACCCCACCTCTGCTACCTGCGCCACGGTAGAGGGCAGGAAACTACAAGCAGGGATAACATTCAGACCATCACAGAGTGGTGAGAGGTATCGGCAGCTGGATGGAGGGCTGTGAAAGAGGGGAGGGAAGGTGCTGGATGGATGGAGAACAGGAGTCGAGGGGAGGCCAGCGCGAGGTGCAGAATGACTCAAGGAGACACGGGAAGCCAACCTTTCCCCTTAAACACTCCTTAAATCTTTCAGGCAGAGAGACAGGTAGCGCCAAACCCAGAGGAGGGCTGGTTCTATGTTGTCTAGGGAAAAGCAGAAGAGAGTCAGAGAGGGCTGCAGACAATCCAACGGCACTTGTGCTGCCAGGCGGCCAAGCGTCTCCCCTCACCTCCTCCGTCAGTTTGGATTTCTTCTTGAGTGTTAAGGAGACCAATTTGTGCCGCACACTGTTCTTCTTGTGCCCATCAATGTGAGTACTCTGCAAAGCAAGAGGGGTGGAAGCAAAGTGGTGAGATGCAAGTGCTGTACAAGTGCTCTCCCTGCCTCCCCTGGGCTCCTGCAAAAGACCATTAATCCTGGGCAGAGAGTGAGATGTTTCAGAGGCTGGTGGGAACCAGAAGTCTGGACACATATTCCTGTGCAACAACCCAGGGCTGGCTCTGAATTTTGTAGGTATTTTCTAGTCAGTAAGTGTCTTTCAGATCAAAATTATATGAACATATATGGGAACATATGAAAAAGTTATGTTGAATACATGGCTGATTCCCGCTTACCCAGGTCCACCCAGTTCTGCTGTATGGCAGTAGAAATGAGATGAGCGAGACCACTCTCTGAGACAAGCCATTTGCACAGCAGGTTTTCAGCTGGAAGTCATCTAGCCAGGGATTCATGGACAGGTAATTACCCATTGTGGTTTCACAACTTTTAATCAGCCCTGTGCTCTATCAGGTTTCCTAGAAGAATACCTTTGATGTGGGACAGCTCCAGGCACTGACTATGTATCATCAAATTACTTGCTGGCTTCCTACTTTTATAGCAAACTTTTGGACCCAGTTAATTTCTCCTCATTTAAGCAGCTTTGAACAGACCATGATTTCACACCCAATCAACACTTTGAGTTCTGTGACTGTGATGGTTTATATCCATTATAAACATGAGTTGGTACTGTAAACCTGGATTTGCACGTCATTTCACTCAAGCATCTTTTGTAATGTGAAGAGATGATGTAACCACAGAAAAAAAGGACAGCTTAAATTTTCCTTCTCTTCTGTATTACCTGATATCTCAATTGGACAAAATATGCCTTTTTGTAAGAAACACGAAAGCAATTGTGGGTAGAAGGAATGAAAGGTGATTTTTGGTGTATATTTTTACAGAATTATGATCCTGACACTAATTTTGTCCAGAAGGGGAAGTCTTGTCTTCACTGGAAGTGCTGACTGGTATCATAATTTCTAAGAATGAGGAGATTTGTTAATTTACCTCTGCAAATGATGCAGATTTGTCAAGAAAACTTCTTGAAAATTAAACAATGACATCCAGAAGATGCCAACAGAAGAGAATATCTTGTCTTATTGAAAAAAAATTGCCAAAGATGGAAATGTATCAGCATGGTGGACATTGATTTATCCAGAACAATGTTTTGTCTGGGAAGGATACTAGGATGAAGTCCTCCAGTGATATCCAGAATTCACTCAGGATGCAACAGGGATTTACTTTTTCAAAAATTTTTATTTCCATAGTTTAATCTCCTGGTAACTAATTACTTCCTGCTCCAAGATTAAGGGCACATTTTTAATTTAGTCTCTTCTGACTCAGGGCAGATCAAAAGGAAATCCCCAAATATGAAACATAGGACATTTCATCCCCCACACCCTGTATTTTAGCCCTGTGGGGTGAAGGAGAGAGATCAAAGTCCCATGAGAGATATCAGGGCACTTCCTTCCCTGGGCAACATTCAGCTGGAGGACATTCAGTTCTCCCTGAGAGGGAGGGACAGGATCAACACCTGACACACAGGCAATTCTCCCTTCATAGCATAAGCACAAATAAAATCAGCAAACTGTTTGCCTGCCCCAAACTCCGTAAGTTGTTTCTTTCCAACACATTTCAATATCCAACACCTAATAATAACAAGGTCTCTTTTAGAGCTGCAGCAGTTACCTCTCCTTCTCCCTGCAGAGCCTGCAGTTCTTTCTTATAGGTCTTCTTCCCAAGAGTCTCATAGATTTTTGTCATTACTGGTATCTTCTCACCACCATCACTCATGGCTGTGTGATATTTCGGCTCGGGGAGGTCTCCCATGAAACGCAGGATGGTGATCCACACAGCAAGTGCTGCCTATTAGAAAGGAAAGTTACACCCCATTAGCTCACACCAGGGCAGTGGAGGGGGTGGGCAAGCCATGCTGAATCCATCAGGAACCCCACTGTGGTCTCTCTGTACATCTGCAGGAGATAAAACACTTCCCTGCGTCACACGTGAAGTTTTGCCTGCAGCACATGTCCCCTCTGAGCACGCTGGGTAGGCTGCTGGCTGGGACCACACATTCAGGCTCCATGTTCATGCCACCATGAATGTGTTTGTGAACCCTGCCAGGGGTTTGCTTCTTGACAGGAGATACCAGCCTTTTCAAGGAGCAGAGACTTGCAGCTCCTGACCCACTGCAGAGGGGAAGGAGAACCACAGCGAAGGCAAGTTCATGAATAATGTAACGTGCATTATAGCCATGCAGGTTCAATCCATCTCTGCTCTTGTACTGCTGGCTATGGGACAAGCAGTTCTTCTCCTACAGCTCTGCACTGGTGTGCACAACAAGGTAAGAAGCAACTTTTCCAGCTCTCTAGAAGCTTTACAAGTGCTACTCAAACAACAGCTCCCATTCCCATGCCCTGAGCCCAGAGCACCTCATTGTCTTAACACAGATACCAAGGTACAGAGACAGACCATCCTCTCTAATATTCACTGTCTTACCAGCACTCAAACCATGCAGGTGGGACAGTGGTCACACGTGCAGCAGATGAGTGTACCCCAAATGGAAACTGCTGGTAACTTTGGCTGGAGGGCTACCCAGGCTTGCTCCAACCCGCCCAGCCCTGCTCAAGGATTTTCATCCCCTGCCTCACCAACTGGTCTCCTTCATCCTCATGGTACAAGAGAGGCTGCTTGAGAGGCCGGCGGATGTACGTGTGCGTTGTTGTGCCCTGGAAATACGTGGCAGCAAACTTGGCAAATTTATACTCTGAGAGGTCTTCCTCCTCCTCCTCAGGGAGAGGCAATGCTGCATCCAGATCCTCTTCCTCCAACTCCTTCTGGACTTGCTCAAGATCCTGTTGTGGAAAGACATGTCAGACACTCAGCATGGCTTTGGATATCAAAATACCATTTTCCTTTGGGCCTGAATTTTCTGTCAGTCTGATTTCCATCCCAAAAGGAAAAGTCAGATGGAGGGAAAACATGGAATGTAGCTCTGGAGCCCATGCAAAGTCCAAGCTCCGAAGGACATGCCTGTGCCCAGGAATGTCCCCAGAGCAGTAGAAGAAATAACAAGCATGGCCCCACTCACAGCATGGGGAAAGGGCGTCTAAGAGCTAAATGCCGTGAGCTGTGATGAACCGAAAAGAAAAGATCTTAAAGATCACAGGTCCCTGATGACCTTATAGTGATACTGCTCTCCTCCATCTGGTAGGCCCAGGGAAAGCTGCCAGTCTGCCTGCCCATCTCCAGCCACAGCACAGTAACACTCTGGGGCTACACAGGAGAGCCTGGCCTTGAAGGAAGCCTTCAGAGACACACTTTATTATTGCTGTACTCTTCCTTGACCTATTAATATTTTGCTAATGCCTTTCATGAGATAGCCAGGCTCCTGTACATGTCCAGTACCTCAAAGCCATTGGGTGCCTGGCCTTCCTGGCCAGGCAGGGAGGAGGTTGTCCCCAGGAATCCGAACATTTTGTCCACCATTTCTGAGTCGTTCACTGGCTCATTGCGAGCTCTCTCCATTTTTTCTAAGAGCTCTTTCTTCCGACGTGCTTCCTCTTTCTCCTTTACTTCTCTCTCTGCATCTTCCCGTGCCAGCTGGGCCAGGCGTACCTGCAAAAGGCCAAGTGCAATGTCTGAACTTCTCCTTCCAAAGAGCTGACAGTAAATTCCGCAGGGCCTGGCTTTAGGAAGGCAGACTGCCTGCTGCTTAGGGCACTACACCCATGTCATAACTTGGAGCAAATCAGTGACATGTCCATGCTTCAGTTTCCCAACTGCAGAAGGACAAAGCAATGCATTTTCCCCATTCCTTAGTGCCTCTTTAGGGGTGTTGGTCCATGCACAGAAATTCTCACTGACCTAATTTTTTTTCTTTTATACAACAGTCCTGCATGTCCACACACATACACAGAGTGTCCCAGTTCCCCCTTTATACAACAGCAAAAGCAAGTGAATAATAACTATAATCTCTGGAATTCCTGTGCAGCAAATCAGAAATTCTGGAGCAGCTTCAAACTAATAAAGCGCAGAGTACTTTAGAGAATTAAATACAAACCACTCAAGCAGAGCAGAAATCCCTTAGATATTTTTGTCATTGCTCCTCAAAGGAGCAAAACTATTTCCTGAGGAACATGACAGAACCCCAGAAAGAGATCAGTCCCCACATACCTGGTGTTTCTTTTCTGCTTCCTCTTTGGCTTTCTTGGCACTCATCTCCTTTCGAAGTCGTTCCTCTTCTGCCAGCCGAAGTTTCTCTGCTTCCAGGCGTCGATAATACTGTGGGAATAAATAGAAGAGCCTTTCTGAATAGGCACTTGATTACTTCTGGAATTTTTTTTTTCCCCTTTAAAAACGAATCCCAAGAGCATATGATGCACAAGCACATTCTTCTCCCCTCTCCCCACCCATGTTTCTCCCCCACGGTGCTTACCTCCCCTCGGAGGCGCTTATAGAGCCTTCGGGCAATCATGCCCCGGGCATAGGCCTGGACGGTAAGCACAGCCCAGAGGCGGTGGCGGAAAGCCCTACGGACCAGGTAGCCACGGCAGCGCGCCTGGAACTCGATGATCCTCCGGCGAGCCATATGGTACTGCTTGTGGAGCTTGCGGGATCGGTACAGGGCCTGCAGCCTCAGGAAGCCAATCCGCATCTGCAGGAGGGAGCTGCGTGAAAGCACCCCGCCAGCCAGGGGCTCACCCACCTTAAGCAGATTTCCATTGCTAATCTCCTGCCTGCACGGCTGTAAATAACAGTCACTGACATCAGTCCCCGTGACAGTGAACCTTCTGGAGGGGGGTTCTCCCGAAGGGTGGAGAAATGAAGCCCTTTGGCTGCTGCACTGTTTCAAAGCTCAGGAAGGACAAACACAGCTTCTTCCCCACTGAGCCTGTGAGAGACCTCAGGATGTCAGGGTGGTCATCCCAAGGTAAACACGACCCATGAGGGTTATTCCTATGGAGGTCCAGCATCCGCAAATCTCCTGCCTGACAGTCAAGATGCCGTTTGATGGAAGAAGGCAGCATCCAAGCCAGCCTGGAAAGTGGCTATTTCTACCAAGTTGCAGGCTTGGAGGATTATATTGAGATACTTTAGAACCCAAAATACTTCCTAAAAGACCCCACTGTTTGGTTCAGAACCAGCTGGAATAGGGAGAGGAGAGGACTATGGACGGGGTTGGTCAGAAACTCAAATATGGTCCCACATGGAGATGGAGTCTATTTTTCAGAGGAAGCTGGTCTTGAGTTTCCAGCCATCTGGAAACTAGGGGAAGACTTACAAAACCCCAAATGATCAGCTGATGCAATGGACATGTAAGTCACAGGCAAAAGAACAGTTAGGAGGTGGTCTTTTCAATGAGAAGACAGAGCAAAAGAGCAAACTTCCTTTCATTGCTCCAACTGATAAAAGCCAACCTCACCACTTCTTACATTCAATGGGACATTTTGAACCAGGAAACCCTTATGTATGTCCCAGGTGAAAGAGGCAGGAAAGCAGAGGTGTCAGGAAGCACCCCTGTACTTACAGCACCATAGTTCTTCCTGCAGTTATGTCCACGCCAATATCTCTGAATCATCAGGACTGAATTTCTCACTTTCAGGAAATTGGACCTGCAAAGGCATTTCAATCATTTGCCTCAGTGGCATTTCAATCATTTGGCCACAAGTTATCATCATCTCCTGGGCCTCATTTCTTGGAGATTTGAACCTGAGTGTCCAGGTGGAAAAAACCACTGCATTTTTGGCCTGCAAATGTCTCCTTCTCTATCTCTCCTTGCTTTAAAAAAACATCTGTAGGGACTCACTGAGTGGTCTCCGCAGGCAGATTATTCCCAGTTATGGGAATAAGAAGAGCAGGAGATGCTCTTCTTATTCAGAATGGTCCCCACCTTCCCCCAGCCCTGCATCCTCTTCTCACACCTAAAAATCTCTTCCCTATGTGTCCTTCCCATTTTGTTCTAGCACCTGAAAATGAATTGAATCCCACCCAAATATCAAGAGCAAACCTCACCAACACCACCCTGCTATCCCTATCTGCTCCTCCAACCCTTCATAGCCTGACCTGATTCTACCTGCAGACAACACAGAGACAATTGTGTCAGAAGGCCTTGGGGGTCTACTAGGATTAGTGTGTGAAAGACTGATGAGTTATTTAGCAGGTGCCCTTCCTACAAAGCACCACCTGAGTCACACCATGGCTTGGACAGTAAGAGAGAACAAAACCCCAAGAACTGTCCCTCCTCTATAGGTGAAGCTTGTCCTTGGCTGTGGCTCCCCCTCTTCATCCACAACAGTCCTGTGAGCTCCCTGTGGACTACCTGTCCTCCTCCCATGTCTGGAAACTGAATTGCAAAGGGAAGAGTTCTGAACCCCTTGGGCCCTGGGGAGAATAACTTTAGTCACAGTAGGTGACCCAGCGATCCCTCTGCAGCCTTGTGGTGATGGCCACAGACTGGAGTCTTAGCGTTGCCTTCAGCAGGCTCCCAGTCCCACTGCTGCACTGTCATACCAAACACCACATCCCCTGAGGATGGCACTGAGCAGGGACAGAAGGTCCTATTCTCTCCAGGTTTGAGACAGATAACACAGTTATCCCCTTGCTTCCTCTGCTGTTTTCCTTCAGTACTTGCTGCACCAGAGTGCCAGCACATCAGGGTCCCCTCTGGTCATCTGGGCGCAGAAGGAGTGAGGCAGCCTCCAGGAGCCACTTGCTGGATGAAGCAGCCCACATAGGCCACCTCCCATTGGGCAGTGGGTCCCACACCTACCTGTCTTTATACCCACGGACCACCTTCTGGATGAGGATGACTTTGTCTGTGATGGCCTTGTCTCTCTCAATCTCCAGCAACATGTCGTGGTGGTCCTGGAGGAACAACACAGCACCAACGTCTCAAGTTCTCCCTCTGCCTGATATGTGGCCAGACAGGGTGGTACAAGACCCATCTCCAGGACAGTTGGTCAAAATAAACTCTTGGGTCGTTTTACATCCCAAGTGTTACCCTGCTCACCGGGGAAATGCTAACATAAACCCTAGTGATCTATAGTCTTCATTCCCAAATGAAACAGCTCACCCAGAAGCTGCAAATGCAATACTTCACAGTCTGAAAACAACCAAATTACACTGCCCTTCCCTGCAGAGTTCCCTCCTAGTGCTCTCAGCCATAGGACTGGTTCCTAGGAGCACTGGAGAGGTTTGTAAGCAAACTCCAGGCTGCCTGGATCCCATCATTTCTTATAACCAAGACTGCAATGCCTCCCTACCCTAAGGAAAAAAACAGCTCCTCAAAACACTGAGTTTCCTTTGCCCTGAGGCTTTCAGATGCACCAATCCAAGCTTTATTCTGATTCCTCCCATGTTATGTGTGATTCAGCTTTCTTTCCCAGTCACGGCAAGCTGAGCCATGCCACACTGGGTGCAGCAGAGGCAGTTCCACACATTTCCTGCTTTGCTCGACCTCCCGTGGCCCCTTGGGGCCTCCTAATTTCTTTGTTTCCTGTCCTGACATCTGTGAAATCTTGATAACAAGCTCTGGAAAGACCAACTAGAGGGAAAAAGCTCTAGGGAAGAGATGGGTTTGTTTGTGCTGGCAGTGGGATTTGGGGGTGAATTTAGGTATAAGCAGTTGGGGTTTATCGTTGAGATTTTTGCTCAAGAGAAGCCTCATCTTCCCAGAACACTACAGGAATGGGTTTGTAAGGAAAGATGAGTGTGTATGGAGCTGCAGGGTGCCTGCAGTGTTGAACTGCTCTGTGTCAGCTGGACTGATGTGGAAAAGGAAACTGTAGGCACATCTTGGGTTACACATGGATATGCAGAAAGCAAAATGAATCTATTGTGCTCATGTCCCTCTCTCTGCAGGGCTTTGTATGGGTAGCATCCCTCCTGCTGCTGTGCCTTTTGGGTGAAGGCAGGAGAGGAAGCTGAACCACTCAGCCCAGGAGGGAAAACGCTGTGCACTGGATGTGATCGCTTTTGTGTCGGTATGGTTTTGTGAATGCATCAGTGCTGGCACAGTGTCAGGACTTCCTCCTGCCTGCTGCTCCTAAACTAGCCCCAAATGCTATGCCTTAACCCAGGTTCTACCCACTGACATGCCAGCCCAGAGACCAGGGAAAAGGGTCATGTCTTGTGATGGAAAGGAAATGGCAGGACATGCCTCCAGAGGCAAGGATCCAAGATGGCAGGGAGAATGGGGAGAACCACCCACCTTTAGAAATATCTTTGTCTTGCCAATCTGCCAGTCATCATCCTTCCCCAGCACTGCCTCAGCAATGCGCTGGCATGTCCCACGCAGGTCGCCCTGATAGAAAAGGGGTTGGGATTCACCAGGACCAGACTCACCCATGGCTCCTCCCAAGCCCAGTGCGAACCTTTCTGGTCCCAAATCCTACAGTTTTCTGCCAATGAGGTTCTCACAGCTTTACTGTCACCTCGTTTAAGATGAGTGAGAGGGACAGGCTGAATATGGCTAACTGTTCCTGCCAGCCCTGTAACCATTTTTCCTTCACTTGGAAGAAATTCTCTCCTCATTTTCCTTCACTCACACAGAGCACCACTGTGACACCTGGGGACTAAATGCTGCATAATTGTTGTTGGAGAGGATGCACACCCCATAAATATCTCTGGAGATGCCCCAACAGAGAGCAATCGTCACCTGTGGAAGAGGATTCTCACCTGCTTGTACGCTGGCTTCACCCCAGGCATGAGCACCCGGTAGCGGTCCACGAACTCCACGAAGGTGTAGCGGATGGGGTATCCAGCCCGGCGGATGCGGATGGTCTCCATCATCCCCGAGTACCTCAGCTGACGGACGCACAGCTCCCGATCAAACAGCTGGGGAGGTTACAGGACACGGGGCTTTGATTGCCAATCTTTCAGGGCTAGTTCATTGTACTTATGGGCAACTGTGTGCTCCTGGCACAAGGGGCCTGATGAGGTACAGACTGCTGGCGAAAGTTTTGATTTTCTTTGCGTGGTTTGTTATCTAATTCGCCCCACGCCTTTTTCTGGGACTAACCACAACAATACTCAGAAGCAACAGCATGGGATGATGTGCAGACCCAGAGAACTCCAGCCAGCATCCCAATACAAACAGTTTTTTTGCCCCTTAAAGCATATTTTAGAAGGAAGTAAAAGTTTTAGAATAACATAAAGTAACAAACAGTCAGGACTTTCCACTGACCTCTCACTTCCGCTACCCCATTTCCTATCACTATCAGTATGTTTTCCTTTAAAGGCAGGGACAAAAAATGATCTCTCAGATAATGTTCTCTTTTGCAGTCACCCTGAACAGCTCTGTGTGCCTTTATCTGGGATTTCTTTTCCTTTGGATTATTAAACCAAGGCCAAAATTAAATTTAGCAAGAAATCACATTTCATAGCACACTTCAGTCTCTGATTCAATCTTAGCTCACCCACTCATCTTTAATGGGGAGATTAATTTCTCTTTGTCTAATTCTTTTGAACTTGGAGCTGTTTTAATGTCCCACTGAAAGTTCTCTAGACAAGTAGGTTGAACAGAGACTTCTGGCTTAGCACTTGCAAGAGCTGATGACATACAGACTTCCTATGCGGAACACAAAATACCAGACTGAATTCCAGACACCCAGGTGTAAAAACAGCTCAGAGCCAGAGCATTTGGAATAATTTGCTAACATCGGTTCAGGATGTACATCTATGTCTCAATATCACCTATGTTCAAAAAGAAGGTATTGTTCTGATCTCTGCTCAGATGATAATCACAGATCAGACATATTGTTAAATATTTACCCAAAGTATTCCATTAATAGGCTAATAGGTGCCTTTTTACTCTCCCCAAAACCAGGATAAGAGCACAGTGAAATGATCTGAGAGAGCCACCAAACCTTTTGCTCTGCATCATATTAGGTTCACTGAACAGCAAAAATAAGTTTCAAACAAACACTGCTTGTACATAACAGCTCTGAAATTCAGTATTTTATGCTTTTTTACACTCAGCTGAGCTTTGCTAACAGACACTGACTTCAGATAAAGCCCCAGCTCTGGCTATATCAACTTTATTTACTAAATAAAGCTCTTCCTCTCCAAGCAGTATTGCTATGAAGTCTGGTGAGCAGGTAACGCTGACCGCTCACAGCACCAGTGTCTGATCCTGCAAAGTGTGGGGAGTGGGATACAGCACCCACCTTATCACCTGCCTTCTGCTGCAAAAGTCAGAGTCCCTTCCATAAGCAGTTTGTGGTCAGGGGGATTGACAGTCCTGTCCTTCCTTTTCATTTGCTCCTAAAAGTTTGCCCCCATAGTGTTCATTGCTTTTGAAGCAAATCACTGTGAATTGGAGCAAGGTAATTCCTCTCACATTTCCTCTGTGCTATTTTGCCTCTTTTCCCCTCTGCTTTTAAAACCATGCTTTTGTAATTGGTGAAGAAAAAAAAAGGCAGTGGAAAGGATCAAACAGGATTTAAAATAAGGGAGATCCATTTGGAGCAAAGATTTTCAGGAAAACACCTACAGAAAGATGATTTTTAGAAAGCACTGAACTCTGCCACAGAACGAAACCCATGGCTCAGCTGAAGTCTCTGGCAGGAAGGAGACTACCCCTTATGGAAATGGAGAAGCATTTCCTATAGGATAAAGGGCTGCAGGGTGAATTCCTTGAGATCATCCTTGGGAAGAAAGGCAGGGTCAGGAGCTACCCCCTGCAAGAAGTTTTGGGGTGCTGTTGGACTGCAAAGCAAGTGCCTAATTTTGACAACCCTTTTGTGACCGTGTTGCTTGCACAGTAGGCTGTGGGTTGGTTTTCTGAGTGCACAGGGTCAATCCTGACTCCACTGATTCCCACAGGAGTTTTGGTGGGGGCAGAATGACCCCATGGGCAGTCCTGTACAAAAAGGAACCGGGACAGAAAAGCAGGACTTACCATGGGCTTCTTGTACTCATTGGGCTTGATGCAGCGCACAAAAAAGGGCTGGCACACGCTGAGAGTCCTCATCAACAGCTCCAGGGAGCGCTTGAACTGGCTGCTGAGTGTCGGCGAGCGCTTCCTCGTCTCTGCTCCCTGCAAAACCGCAGCGGAGTGCACTCAGGAAATGAAAGGATAACAGTGCCTTTCCCCTCTGGCCACGTCCCCAGGAACCTCCTGCAACAGCCAGGGCTGGAGCGGGGAGTGGGGCCAGAGGTGGCTGGAAGTTGTGGCAGGAGAGGGGAAGGGCAGAGCCTGTGAACTTGCAATGGCCGGGCTCCGGCAGCCTACTCCATACGGCTCTGTGCAGGCAGGAGAAGTGCCATGATTTAATTTCTCCTGCTTGAACCTTGCTCTGTGACTGGAAAACTCATCTTCCCTATGCAGAGCCATGAGGAAGATCTGCCCATCAGAGCAAACAGCCTCTTCTGGGCAATCAAAATTCTCTGTATTACAGCCTGGGGCAATGCACCTGCCCAGGGATGCTCCTCAGGAGCAGCATGGGCTTCCCTGTCCCCATGGATTGCAGCATGGGCATGCCAAACCCTCTGTCATGGCTCCTCGTGTCAGGCTGAGCTCCTCCTTCTCCCTGGAACAAGAACCAGAGACCCACTTAGGGTAAAATATAATCCAGGGGAATGCTTGCTGCAAGGTGACTCTGCAACAGTTCAGAAACTTCTGCTGAGATGCCTCAGCCTGCACTACCACAGATACGAGTTGCTTTTGGAAAAGAAGATTAATCAGACTAAGGGAGATGAGTATTTCGGGTGAATCGGGATGATTTGGAGTACTTTTCTTGGTTTAGCTCCCTTGGTCAAATTAATAACCCGATCTCTCTTTTGAGGCAACTGTTTCTAAATGAGAATGTATATGTTTATCTTAATAGTCCTTTCTCCCTGCTCTGGGAAAACCTTGTTAAACCACCTCCAGATGAAGTCCATAGCTCATTTCATGTGCCAGCCACTATTACCTGAGTTCATTACACATCAGTCACAATGATGTTATGTGTCTTGTGGGGCCTGGTGTTCAGGGAGCCTTTGTGGGGCAGCAGGCAATGCTGGAAGGTTGGAGGAAAAGTTTGGCACCAGGAGGCAACTCCCTCTGAATTAAAAACAGGGTGAACATGTGACACGACTTGTGACATGACCTGATGGCCAGAGAATTCCCAAAGGGAGGATTCCAGCAGGATTTTAATGCATTTTTACTCCAAACATCCTCTTATTTGCAGGTGGTCAAGCCATGTGTGGAGTCACAACATCCTCAACTGCACTGGCCTTGCTGCCACGTTTTGCAGTGCTTATTTGCATATTTTTGTTGCTGTGTTTATTTCTACTTTTGCTAAATCTTTCCACGTGCTTCATCACACAGCACTAACAACCTTCAACATTCCCACCCCTCCAAAAATGAGGAATTCCATAGAATCACAGAATAGTTTGGATCGGAAGGGTAGTTTGGATAAATTCCCTCTAGTCCACCCCCTTTACCACGAACAGGGAGTTTACACAGCTCAGGTTGGATGTGACGTTGAGACAAACCCAATCAAGACAAACACAAAGTCATCATGGAATTCCAACAAGAGAAAACGCAGCTCATGCAAACACCACAAAACCCTGGCCTGCTTGTCAGGAAGAGCATGGGGGGCTACTAGCGATCTCTCCCAGCAAAATCCTCCCCAGAAGGACAAACTCCTAACAAATCTAGAGTAGTTAATGGATACAGCTGCCACCTGAAGAGCACTGTAGAGTCTGATGCTCGTATTTTGTCACAGATTTTCTGAGGAAAAGGCTGGTTCAGCAAGAATCCTGGTTTGAAAGGCTTTGATGAATGTTTTCTTATCACTTTGCTAATTATGCACAGGGGGTCACCTCTGTGAGATGTGGGAAGATAGCCACAGGGCTTAGAAGCAGCAACAGGAGAAGGGCTGGGAGCTGGAAACAACTACATGTTAGCCAAATTTTTGTCAATTTGGGTTTGGCTGGGAGAGATCATTTTTAAGCCACGGTGTTAGGAAGGGAGCAAGACTTTGTACCAGGGTCTGTGAGGGAATGCATGAGTGGTTTGCTCCCAGACAGCAAGAAATGCCTCTCCAGCTTGCTGGTGCCTTGCATTTCTTTCCTGCATGCATCCAGATCTGGCAAAAAGCAATGGTGCCATCTCCATCCTTCCATGTGAGAGCTTTTTGCTGGGAGGGGTTGGAAGGAAGGGACAGTGACCAGAGAGCAGCTTGTCTTCCTGTCCAAATAGTCAGAGTGGTCTGGGCTCCCCCCGTCAAGACCGCATCATCCCATTCAGGGATGACATCTCAGGGCCTGACTTTCGTGCACAGACCCCTCTCAACAGTGGCCACCAGCCCTATGGGCACTATCTGGGCTCTCAGACACACAATGAATACTCTGACAAGTGTTTTCCATCAGCTTCCTCCTTCAGGAATGGGTGACACCAGTCAAGTAATTGTGGTTCCTTCTGCCTCACCTCAACACCAGCTTGAAGAGAATCACACCTCTTCCCTTACTTCAACAAAATGACCCCAAAAAAGGAGTGGAGCAGCCTGTCAAGCCTAGCAAGGCACTGAAAACACAGGATTTACTGCAGAGGAGAAGCACTTTTCTAGCTAAAACCAGACTCAAAACCAGACTCACACTCCATAGCCTGATGGAGAAAGGGTTGATACATTCTGGTTTTTCCTGGCCAGACACTTCTTAGCTTTCAAACTCTGAGACTATAACATCTTTGGGACTCAGACTCTCTCTTCACTTGTGTCCATACAAAGCCCAGTAGAAGGGAGGATGAGACCTGTGTGCCACAGGGAAGGATGAGCGGGATTCACAAGTGCTGTACCCAACACTGGGGCACCCAGCCTGTATTCTGCATCAAAGGAGGAAAAGACTCAAAAAGCAGAAGAGAAAAACAAGAAAAAGAAGATAATTCAATGATTTACAGAGAAGGAGCATGCAGAAGAGAGTTTAGAATGACGTGCAGACCAGCATGACATCTGGATATGCTTCAATCCTGCTTCTTTCTGCCATCTCAAGCCAGTCTGAACTTTGGAGGTGCAAACACATAAATGGCTGTTTCCAGTATGGCTGCTGCCAAGACAAAAGGCAAGGAGAATGGCAACTACAAGGAGAAATGTCACTGAGCCAGAAATGGTAGAAGTTAGTCCTTCTGTCCCTGTGCACCTTCTTCTCCTTGAAGGAGAAGGCTTCTGGTGCACCAGAAACACCATCAGGAGATGGAACCTGCTTCAGTGGAAATGCAGAAAGATGAAATACTTGAGGAGAGTTGGGGAAGGAGGGCAAAGCATGTATCACCAGCAAAACTTTGAGGAAAGGTTCTGGACAAAGGACTATCCTCCCATCTCTTTAGGATTATATGGTAACTAAATTGGACCATGCCAATGTGACATGCAGTTTCTGAGAAAAATTACGCTTTTTGTTTGTTGTGTTTTTATATGAAATGCCACTGGGGTGGCCTTCAGGTGACCACGGGAAGCTGAGGCCACCTCATTCTGCAGTGTCATATAGTGAAGAGACAGTCTCTCTCCTAAAGGCTGTGCAGTCTGGAAAGTGCCTTCCAATGCAAAGTTGACATGGGCTACATAACAGTGCCAACTATCACTATTTCGAACTATAAGGTTATTCACAAGCATATATATGTGTGTGTGTGTGTGTGTGAAAAATCTTTTTTATCTTGGCTGTTCCACCTTTACCTCTGTGTCTAACAAATACAAACAATTATTATTCATTAGGAAACCTACAAAACACGAGGCATAGTTGTAAGATCACTATGACAACAACAAAACTCCCGTTTCCCTGCATCTCCTGTTGACATCTTCAGAGATAAAAAAACGGGCCTAAACATTTCCAACAGATTTTACACATTTTTCTCCTGGATTTAATCCCACCACAGAAGCACAGAATCATTAATGGTTTGGGTTGGAAGAGACCTTAAAGTTCATCCAGTTCTAACCCCACTGCCATGGGACACCTTCCACTAGACCAGGTTGCTCAGAGCCCCATCCAGCCTCGCCTTGAACAGTTCCAGGGATGGGGCATCCCCAGCTTCTCTGGGCAACCTGTGCCAGTGCCTCACCACCCTCACAGGAAAGAATTTCTTCCTAATACCTCAACTAAACCTTTTCTCTTCCAGTTTAAAGCCATTCCTCTTGTCCTGTAACTCCGTACCCTTGTCAAAATCCCTCTCCAGCTCTCTTGTATCCTGGCTCAGGAAGGACTATTATTTTTGCTACAACTCAAGAGCAAGGCCCAGTGATATGTTCCAATTGAAACAGTTTTAACCATGATACAGAAGGGAAGGAGTCCACCTCTGGAATGAATGGCTTTCAGTCATTTTGGGACAGATCCTCCTCATTGGAATTCCAAATCCAAACATCCAAGATATTGCAGAAGTAAAAAAGGATGAAATTCAGCCCCATGCAAGGATCTGAATTTTGAAAAGCAGGCTAATCCTCTGGTTATCAAGGGGTTGTGAAAATGTGATCAGAATCAGAAAGCTTATAGCATAAAATCTTTAGCACACAATATGCTACCTTATGGCCAAATATCTAGCAAGCAAGGTTTGGGAAGCTATCAGAACCAGTCAGCAGATGAGATGCAACAGAAAAGACCTAATAAAGGTGCCAAAAGCCTGTTTTGATGATCATGACAAAATTTCATCTTACCTTGTCTCTGAAGACTTGGATCTGAGGTCTTCCCTGAACAAGAACTAACCCTTCACCTCTAAAAATGATGGGATTTAGAAGTGCATTCCAGGGGTCCCTCTTTGCACGTGAGCTGTCTTGCCTCAAAAAGTGCAAAAGAGGACCAGATTTGCAGTTGTTTGGAGGAATAATGTCCCACTGAAACCAATGGTGTAACCATGGTAAACAACAGCCAAATCCCAGATGATCCACCTGAAGTTATTTAAAATGATTCAAATATCAAGAAAAAAACCTTTGGCTGAGCCTGGTTCTGATTTTACCCAAACCAAATTCCCAATCACAATGTTCTTCTGAGTTACACCTGTACCTATTCAACAAGCTGTAAAAATGCTCTCCATCACATTGGTCAGTTGAAATGGATCCTCTATAGATAGTGCAGGAAGAGGAATAAACCGACAGGAGTAAAGCACAATCCTTGCCAAGGAGAGGTGAGTATACAAGAGAGGAACTCATGTATTCAGTTTACCTTTGGTGTGGGTGTGGGCGAGGGCGACTGGCCAAATGTGCTGGATGCATAGCCACAGAGAAACTACACGAAGCACAGGTAAAAAACAAAACAAAACACAAAACAGAGACAGAGAAGAGCAAAAGTGAAAAGAAGGAATAACTGAAATGGAAGCCTGACATTTTTAGTTTTGGAGGTCCAGCTGTAATATATCTAATGAACAAAATGCATTTATTCTTAGATTTTTGTCTAACCCTCTCCCGCTTTTCCCCCTTTGTCTTGATGTTCACTTCTCAGAAGCTGAGGGAACTGCCAGTGTTCAGCTCTTGCTTCTTGGAAACAAACTTCGTACATTTTTAAACCTCACTCTTTATCCATCCAATTTTAGCCACTCCCACTCTTCATCCTCACTCATCTCTGCTCTCAGTACACAGTGGTTGGGAAGGTGGCAGGAAAAAAAACACAAAAATTCTAAAGAAATCCCTCCCTTCCTCCCTAATTTTAATCCCAAAAGTCAGGTATTTTTGATAGAATTTAAACTTTTGCCAAGCGGAAAGCCCCCTCAGTTTCCCATTTGTTTTTCCCTTTACAGGGTTCCATCCTCCACTGCTTCTTCTACCTGCTCCTTGAGCAAGCAGTGGTGCCAGACCATACCAGCTGATTCCTCAGAGGAACAGTATCCAACTCCCACTCAATCCATAATTTCACCTGGCACCACTAAAAGCAGTGTTCCCATTCAGCAAACACATGCAGACAGACCTGCTCTCTGATAGCCATGAATAAGTGAGACTTCACAGCCCCACGTGCTCCAGAAACACCCAGTTCACCACACAGGTTTCATTGTGCAAAAATATTAGGTCTTTCAGGGACCAAACAGTTACTACAATATTCAAAGCTACACTCTCAACTGGTTTTCAAATTTCTCTGATCTGATCTGTGGCTTTCTCAAGTTTCTGGACTATAAGGACTCCATTTGAAAGACTGAATGTAAAGCAGATGTGGACTTGCTCGTCACTGACCCACAAAATCCTACAAACTCATCAATAAGCTCCTGAGGACCAAAGTTTGGAAGGTGTTGAGCAAAATGCCTCATGATTTGATTTAGCCCTTGGCAGAGCAGCCACATGTCTCTTTTTAAGGGAAGATGTTAGATTTGATTGCCCAAGCCTGAAGTGTCTCTTCCTCCACAGACTGCCTCACTAATGCTCAGGGAAGGCATGCAATGTTCCAAGATATTCCAAGGGCACTTCACCACAGACCTTTGCTACATGCAGTCAATTTCCATGAGAAGGAGCTTGTTTGCTCCTTCTTTTGGGGCACATGTGCTAGGAAAGGGGGTGGAAACATTACTGAACTTTGTTGGAAAGCAATGGCAAAAGCATCTCAGCCCCATGTTGGATCCTGCTTGTCTAAGAATTTTTGTGTGGTGGTGTTCAGGGAACAAGTGCTCTCCAGGTCTACAACACTGTGCATGTCTAGGGGAGCTGGTAGTTCCATGACAGCCAGGCTAAAAATCTTTCATTCAAATAAAAAAAAACAGACATCATTAAAGTATCAAAGCACAGAGACCACCACTTGGGACAGATTCTGAAGATGTCTAGTGGAACTATAAAAAAACCCCAAATGGTTTACGTAAAAAAGAAAAAAAAAGTGTTCTGATGCTATCAAAGGTTTCAGTTCTCAGGTTCTGGATGACATCCAGGCAGACATCTCAGATTTGCTATTACATACTTCCAGCATCTTTTAAAGATGCTTTGGTAGGTGTCCCCGTGAGAAAGCTTGTGTGACTGTATAAAACCTCTTATTGATTCCCCAGGGTGCATCTCTGCTCTGCCCAAAGAAGAAAGAAATCACTTCCAAGATCAACTGCAAAGCTTACACCAAAAATAAAAAGCAGTGAGGAACAAGCAATAAAAAGCAAAGCAAGCAGCAGCACTGATGCTAAGGGAGTTAGTGTCTATTCAACAGGAGTATCCACATCTGAGGATAGCTCTGAACTCAGCAGGAGTGTCATGCCAATTGGTAGCTTAATTAATAATTGATAAATGTTCTCTTATTCTTAATGAAGTCAGAAGGACAATGATCATCAATTTCAGCAGGAGCAGAACGGAATGGTTAAAGGTTACGACCAAGGCTTGCAAAACAGCATGTAGCATATTTAAGGAAATATCTTGGGAATGTAAATATTTCTTTCCCTTAGCAAGTAAAGGAATTCAGCATGTACAACTTGACACTCCTGAAAGTCCCTAAGTCCCTTGGTCCATCAGTGGCATTGGCTGGCATTTGGAAATGGGACTCTGACTGCCAAAAAGTTTGTTTGCTTTGAAAAATGTTATCCCCACACTCTCTGCCGTCCCAAGGCTTTTGCCTAGGGAAAGACTGGGGGATTTGGCCATAGCAACTGATCGGTATAGACTTTCAGATTCTGCAAGACTGATATTTCAAAACACTTCCTACTTTAATTTCGGGACCAGGGCTGAATAGAGAGATTTAGATTTTCAACTTCCTGAAGAAAATATCATACATTTGTGTTATTAATGGTGAAATGGTCACTAATCTCAGCATTGAAGCTGGTATCCCACTCATAAATGCTCAAATGGGGTGGAAAGGGTTAAAGCAGTAACTCTGTCTTTCTCTAAAGCTTCAGGGCACACAGTCTTCTCTCACACTGAGCACGGAGTAAACACGTAACCTCCTGGAGGACTGGGATGTGGAAAGAGGGGCTTTAAAGTTCAGCTTTCATAACTGGTGTTCCCTCTCTCCACTGTTGTAAGAGTAAAACTCAACTGATCCCTCCAAGTCCTGTTCAGTGCTTAAAGACCAGCAAGATTCTCCTTTTGTTCTACTCTGGCTGGCAAGTATTTGGCTTTTACTTGGACTCATAGAAAGGTTTGGGTTTGAAGGGACCTTCAAGGTCACATAGTTCCAACCCTCCTGCCATGGGCAGGGATACCTTCCACTAGACCAGACTGCTTGAACACTTGAAGACTTCCAGGGATGGGACATTCACAGCTTCTCTGGGCAACCTGTGCCAGTGTCTCACCACCCTCACAGGAAAAACATTTCTTCCCAATACCTAATCTAAACCTGCCCTCTGTTAGTTTACTTCTCATTCTATTATACACACATCAGAATGATCCAAGTGGAAGGCACAATTCTTTTTCTCTCAGATTTCTACAATCACAAACCTAATTGTTCCAATCTCAAAACAATTCAGAGAGGGGCAATCACAGCAAAAAATTAATATTTGATGAACCAAATGCAGTGAACTGGGGGCGTGAGTGTGGATGCAACCATGGCACTGCATTAACACTTCCTGATGGCTGACTCTCACTAACAGGTTTGGAACACCCCAAAGAGCATCAGAGCAATATGAGTCTGCAAATCTTCTACCCCTTCCAGGAACACCCCTCCTCATGAATAAAGATCTTCTCCCGCCTGCATTACCATTGCCACATCTGCTTGGAAGATCTGCTTGATGAATTTGTTTTTTGAGGAATGCACCAGCTGAATGATGTCTCCATGCAGCGTGTCCCTGTTTTTCTCCAAGAAACCTAGAGAAATAATGGGACAACATATAGATGACACAGTGCAACATGGGCAGCATGTGAGCTGCAAGCAGCTTCTGGGTTGGTGGATTATTGGATGTTCTTGGTGAGGTCATGGGAGAGGGACCATGAGAAGGAAGACAGAGGCACATCTTCAGACTGGATCGAAGATACAGTGGTGCAAAGCTCTGCCACTCTGTCACAGGCACACACGAATGAAACAGCACCAAACTCATGGGCACAGCTGGAGGGTCAAGTCATTGCAGCCACAAAAGGACACTACTGTGGACTACCACCCTGCCCTGCTCCAACACAGCAGCAGCTTGTCTGCCACGAACATCCCCTCACCCCCTGACGTGCCCCAGAAACTGCTCCATACCTTTTGTTTCATAGTAAACAATTCCAGCAAAATGGTTGATGCCAAACTGGGTTTCGTAGTTATTCTTCGGAGGAATATAGTTGGTGTTAAGCTTGTGCTGGGAGTTCAGCTTGTGTAACATGGTGGCATCTGTACCCTGTGCATGCATGAAAAGATCTGACATTTAACCAAGGCTATTCCCATTGAAATAATTTTCCAGTCAATAGCACATTTCTTTCTTGTCTTGTGCATTTGTGTTAAGAAGCAATATGTTGGAGAGGATATGCCAAGTGCAGAAATTACAGAAATTGATTAAATATCACTGGTATGTAGTGCTGTATTCAAAAAAAAAGCTCCAAAAGGAGTATATTTAACACTATTTTCTCTTAAACTTTGCCAATAGATGTTCTTAAGCCTCTTGCAGGCGTATTTTCCCATCAGAAGCACCTGTTTTAGCATGGTTACAACACTGATGGAAGAAAATTTAAGAGAGCAATAAAAACTATAAATGTGCAGGCCACTGGTGAATGCATGTTTGGGCAGAGCAGATCTCTCACAGGATGCCAGCATGCAAGTGCAAAGGGGAAAAAACCAGGAGAGTCACTGGCAGCAAGGCTGAGCCCGAAACACACCTTGGGGAACTTGCTCTCCTCGTCAATGAGGGAGATGATGTTCATAGGCTTGATGGCAATCATGTCCAAGGCATCCTGGTTATCAGTGAACTCGATGTGCTGCCAGTTGATGTTCTCCAGGTTGTACTCCTCCTGCTCCAGTTTGAAGACGTGGCGCACAAAGAACTGCTGCAGGTTTTCATTCGCAAAGTTAATGCAAAGCTGCTCAAAACTGTGGAGGGAAGGTCAAGAAAAGGCCACTTTAGATCCATCATGGTTAATTTTTCTACCTCTGTCTCCATGCCTGAAGCAATACTCTCAGACCTTGTCAACCACTCAGCAAGGCTGCTGTTGGCTTAGAATTTCTTTATTGGTTCAGACAACCAGTTTTTCTCCCAAAACAATGCTATGTGTGTGGTCTAAACCAGTTTAGGAACTACACTGTCTGCTGCAATTAAGTCTGATAATTTCTCATCTAGAAAAAGGCTTGGACCAACCCAGGCCAGTTCACTTCAGGAGAGGTGAAAGGACTGCAAGACCTTGAGCTTGGGCTTGTGAAGGAGGATTAACAGCTTGTTCTCCTTTTGCAGGCTCCATACCTGTTCACAGTGAAGTTCTCAAAGCCAAAGATGTCAAGAAGGCCAATGGATCTCCTGATACTTTTGAGTTCCTGGGAAGGAGGTCTGTAAATTGCAGCATTGATCTTCTCCACGATCCACACAAAAAGTCGCCCATAAATTCCCTGCAACATCCCAAAGATGGAGCTCACTAAGACAGTTCAGCCGTTTGTCCTGCTAGTCTGTGTCACCATTGCACCCTTGATGGCACAGGTTCTTCTAAAGCATGACCAACAAGAAGACAGTCCCTGAGAACATGCTCACCAATGTTTGTGCCAGACTCCTGGCATGGTTTAAATTCAAGAACCACTATGCAGATCAAGGAAAACAGACCTGACAGGCCCAGCTAAAAGACAACTGAAAGCAAAACCCCACATTTTGGTAGTCTTAACTTTTGGATCTATTGGTTCACTGTGAAGCCAGTCAGTCCTTTCCTTGGTTTCCACACGTTTCTCTCTACAGTGCAGCAGAGCAGAGCCATGTCACACTGCAAGAACATCTTGCTCACTTGGACAAGGTGCTCATTGAAACGTTGCAGCACTGGCTGAACATCTGATGATATAATGAAATAGATATTGCTGCTTCAGTAATTCCAGAACTTAATGTTTTAAACTGTTATTGATTTTTATTTTATAAGCTAGAGCAGTGCAACCAAGAAGGGAGCTCAGTTCAAAAGCCTGTCACCACTAGAGAGGACACTGTCAGGACTTGCAGGCTATCTATCAAACCAGCTTTATCTACCCTTTCCCCACAGATAGAATGAGGAGCCAAGTTGGTCAAAGCATGCCAATTATGCTTGTCTCGCAATTTTACATGGGGCTGCAAACAGCACAGCATGTGATGCACACCCACCCCATCAACCTTCATCTCCCCAAAGCCTCAAGTGATGGTCTAGGTGCTCTGATGGCTGCTAGTCTGCTCTATTCCTGGCCCTGTGTCATTCAGCTCTATTTACTGCTGCTTATGTTCCCAAATCCTGAAATTCAGGTGTGGGTGCTAGAAGTGTTGGTTGAGTTGCTCCGATTTACAGCAGCTGAGGATCTTTCCCGAAGCTGAGGTGAAGTCATTTCACACTTCTGGGTCCTTCTGCAGGTCTCCTTTGAGTACAAACAATCTGAAGTCCAGAGTGCAAATCCCTAGCAGAGCAGGCTACCTAGTCTCCTTCCATCTCAAGTCTTTGTGCATCCCAATTAGAACATGGTTTCAAGGACATCTGCTGATCAGAGCTCACACAGGCACCAAGCAAGAACCTTTTCCTGTGCAGTGGATGCTCCAGTCTCAGAAGGGACAGATTTCTTCAGCTTATCAACAGAAGGCATAAGGAAATGCCCTGAGACTTACCTTTACAAAAGCATCCCTCACATCCAGCGCTTGCTCCATGCTGAGAGGGGTGGAGACAGTCTCGCCCCTCGTGATTATAGTCCGGCTGGTAAGGCAGTTCATCACATCCTGAGGCTCGACCTGACAGAGACAACACCAAACACAGCTGCTGTACAGGGGAGGTACCTCAAATGATGACACAGGCATCTTCAGAGAGAAAAATTAACATTTTTATACCGTATTTTAATCCGGAAGGTGTTCCTTTGACTTAGCACGAGATGTTAATGAGGTGTGGGAAGACAGGATGAGAAAGAGAAGTAAAGCCTGCAAAACTGTATGCTACCAGCATGGGTTAAGGTTTTGCATTACCCTGACCCATTTTACGCTTCTTCAGGGAAATGTCCACTCCCTAAGTGGACAGAGAGCTGTGCATCACACTCTGGGACCAGCAGTGCCTGTGGAGATTAGATGATGTCCCTGAGGGATCCCTGTTAGCTCCTGAGAAGGTCACTGAAGAGTGCTCCAGCCACTGCACGCATGGTTTCAGCGAGGGTAACCTCACCTCACTCCAGATACACAGAGTATATATGGCACCTGTCCCAAGCACCGTCACCAACTTTCTTTGTATCAATGAGGGAAACACCTTCAGGCATTAGGGACTGAGGTATTTTGGATGTCCTTACTCAGACAATGTGCCAACAGAGAACCTGTTTCTGTCAGCTGGCATGAAGGGGAGCGTAGATCATAGAATCATGGCACCATAGGATAGTTTGGGTTGGAGGAGACCTTTAATGATCATCTAGTTCCAACCCCCCTGCCAAGGGTAGGAACACCTTCTGCTAGACCAGGTTGCTCAATGACCCATCAAACCTGGCCTTACACATTTCCACAAGTGGAACAGCCACAAAATCCCTGGGCAACCTGTTCCAGTGCTTCACCACCCTCACAGTGAAGAATTTCTTAATATCTAATTTAAACCTGTCCTCATTCATTTTGAAGTCATTCTCCCTTGTCCTGTCATTCCACACACTTGTCAAAAATCCCCCCTCTAGCTCTCTTGTAACCCCTCTAGGTACTGAAAGGGGCTCTAAACTGTCTTCAGAGCCTTCTCTTCTCCAGGCTGAACAACTCCAAATCTCTCAGCCTGTCTCCATAGAAGAGGTGTTCCAGCCCTCCGAGCATCTTTGTGGCATCCTCTGGCTACTCAGCACAGATTGACACATCCACATCCATGTGCCAATGCAGAACACAATATGGCTGATCTGGGCCTCTTCAGCCTCCTGGAGCTGGTGGTGCAAGGACAGGCTGGCTCAGACAAAGCTCTGCAACAGTACTAAAAACCTGGGATTGAATCAGAAAGGGAACAGCAGCACTGCAGGGCCACTGACCTCCAGCAACGTTGCCGCAGTGATGAGCGATGCTGACTGAACAACCTCACAGGCATCCAGGTTGTCATAGGTCCGAGCTGGGAAAAGAAAGGCAGAGGGAAAGCCATCAGCAAGGGACGTGTCTCTGCAGAAGGAGGATGGGGTGAGGGAAAGGGTCTTTTTTTAACCGCCTCTGTGTGATGTCCTGGCAAAATCTGGCCATCAGAGGGGAGAGAAAAGTTCACACATCTGCTAGAGTCCTGCTGCTGGCTGCAAAGGACCTGTACTCTGCTCTTCCAGGCCAGATAGTAAAGAATATAGAAATGTTTCTAGCAGCTGAGTGCTTTAGCCTTCTGTCTTCCAGAGAGGCTTTTTAAATCACTGTTTAATTTCTGACAGCAGAGAGGCTTGGTACCTTTACAAAGGCATATCCCATCACACAGGCACCTGTCAAATACTCCATTAGTCTCTTCTTGTGAAACTTGAGTATACTGAATGGCCTGTGGCCATATTCAGCCTCACAACATTCAGAAAACGTGGATGTCGTTGAGCACACTGCAGCCTGGCAGGCCTGCTGTGGGCAGGTGAAATTATTCCTCATTCCTTGTCCTTACAATGCCACAATAAACACCTGAGTGCCTGGCACGGTACCATGGCAGGTGTTCTGGATACAGCCCTCCATCCCTAAGCTTGGCTCCCTGTCAGCACGCAGAATAAAGAGCAGCAGTGCACTGGACCATGTCCCTGTATTTTGTCCTTTTACCTTCATACTGCAGGTTGCCCATGTGCAGGATGGCAGCCAGCAGCTTGGAGATCTCCCAGTTCTCCGTGTCGGTGAACATGAGGACCTTCATGGCAGAGCGGATGTTGGCATACTCCTTGCTATCATCTCTGCCATCACAGGTGGTGCAGTTACCCTGGGGAGGCAAACAGGTCACACACTGCATGGGGCAAAGCCAGAGAGCACCCAGGTGTAACCCTAAGCTACCAGGGCTTCCCCCTGAACCAGCAGCATTTTGTTTAAGGGATGATGCTGAACTTGTGGATCTGGCTCTGCCCTTTGTCATGTTCTGTGATTCATTGCTCAGTCTTGTGACCTACACTCACCCTATTGTCCCCAGGTACCCTGTGTCTGACTGCCATCAGCAGAGGAGAAAAAGCTGTCTGAGATGGGGATAGAGAGCTGGAGGCTCCCACTGATCCAGTTAGAAAGCTGGGTCCCACCCTTGCTGACGATGCACCAGCCTTAATTACACCTGCTCCTGTCAGCTCCTCTGGTTATCAACACTGGCACACAGGGAGTGGGGCTGGAGATTGCTGGCTCAGTTGGACACTTGCTCACTTGGACACACAGCTCAGCCCCATATTCTGCTGAGAATGTGCCATCCAGGCAAGCACTCCTCCCTGTCCATCACTGCCTCAAGAGCACTGGGTCTTACCCAGCTCCCTGGTTATTTCCAAGCACGTGGCATGGGCACCACACATCATCTCATCCAAGACTATGTCCTACTTCACAGGAAGTGTGGAAATAGCCTGGTCTAGACACAGGGATTAAGGGTTTCCACTAAGACTATGAGCCTTGTGGTGGTGAGACAAAGAGATCTCTCAAACCCTATGGCTAAGGCTCAGGAAGGTCATAACCAGCAAAGCAGCTCTTGGCTGCAGAAGCAGCTCTCTTTTCCTTCTCCCTTGCTGACAACATCCTTCCACCACATCACCCCACCAAACCTCTGTTCCACTTCTCTCTCACCATCGCAAGGTAGTTGTAGTCCGTGGCTTTCCCAAGACCCAGCTTCTTCTTCTGCTCCACGGTCATTCCTTTCAGCATGCAGTAGAACACATGGTAATTCCTCTCGTCCTGGGCCTGCAGGAGAAGAGCAAGTGTCAGCTCTGTGAGGAGAGCAGCACCGCCAAGGTCGGCGCCTTGCAGGGCAACCACCTCACCTGCCTGCACACCCGCGACTTCTCCAGCAGGTACTGCTCAATCTTTGCCCCCTCGATGGCTCCCCGTTTGTTGAAGTGGATGTCGATGTACTTCCCAAACCGGCTGGAGTTGTCATTACGGATGGTCTTGGCGTTCCCGAAAGCTGCAGGAATAGCAGTGGGTTAGAGGGGATCTGATGCAGGGAGAATGGTGGATCTGGTCTCACGGGGGGAAAAAAAGCCAAAAGAGTGAGGCTGAAAGGGTAAAAAGCAGCTCCAAAGCCTTCCATTAAGTTTGACTGTCCTTGGAAATAGAGAGAGCGGCACAAAAAAGGAAGCTTGGGAAGATGACCTTATCCAGGAAGAAGGGCTAGGACAGAAGGATTTTGGCAGCAGCAGATGAAATACAAGAGAGCTGAGCAAGAGTGGCTGCAGTGTGAAAGGCGACACTGTGCAGGAAATGACAGAGCTGCTGGTGAGTGATTTGATCACTGAGAGGGAAAGAAAAGGGAAAGGAAAGGGAAAATACGTCCAAAAGGGAAATACAGACAACAAAGCCAACCTCCAGTGGGAGACTTCTCCCTGCAGACAGACTATGCAGAGAAAGAAACCCATGTCCATCCTCTATTGGGTGTGGATGAGTGCTCTAAGCCAGCACAACCTGCAATTTCTGCTCTGGGATTTCTGGCAGGTGATGGACATGAGCTTGAATTACAGAGCCTCTCTTCCCTGAATCTCAGCAGTGACTAAGTGCATATTCATTTGTGCCCTGTGTGCTTTAGTGGTTCCTAGAGGGTTATTTACCATGCAGTGGAGGTAAAAATCATAGAACGGTTTGGGTTGGAAGGGACCTTCAAAGATCTTCTAGTTCCAGCCCCTCTGCCAAGGTCAGGGATGCTTCCTGCTAGATCAGGCTGATCAAACCTCCATCCTTAAAGAAAAACCCCTGTGTTATTCTTTAAGCAAAATGCAGTATTTCTGTGTAATCATAAAAGGTCCATCTGGCATCATGTTGGGTCAAGAGGGTCAGATCACCTATTTAATTTACAGACATTCAATTAAAATAGTGGGGTTGATCACGGTAACAGCTTGCCACTGAACCAATTAAGGCCACAAGCTGATTCTCATTATCTGGTTCTTTCTTGACCTCCTCTATTTCTTTTTCTGCATTCTGCTGCCATTCACTGATGTTGGAAGGAAAAGGTGGGGTTTGCTACTGTGTATGGCCAGCACAAGGTGCTGTGAAGCTCAGGTCCTATTAAACTGTGTTTTATGGAACCATCAATGAATAGGTATAGGATTTTTGCAACTGTGGCCAAAGAAAGCAAATAATTAGTTAACTGAATGCAGCACTGATGGGATATTGGTGCTCTGCATGCAGTCCAGCACAGGAAGAAGGGGTAAAATTTTTCAGAAGAGCTTTGATTGAACACCAGATACTCAAAAAAGTACTGATCAGCACTTTTACATACTACACACAGAATTAGGTAAAATTCAGGATTTTGTATGGATTTTTTTTTGAGGAAAGAAATACTGCTTTAACTGGAAAACCACTTTCTTTTCATTTTTAAGTGACAAAACAGTTGAAAAAAATATTCCAGGTCAGCTGAAATGCTTTGCTTTCAACAATAGTTGTCAAAAATATTAAAGGAAACACTGAGAACTCAAACCAGAGAATATTAGTCTTATGAAAAACAAATTCAGATGGAAAGAATCTGAATGTATTGTTCAGCAAAAGTGTACTTTGAAATAAAAAAAATTGTCACTTCTTTGGAAACTCAAAGTGTGACATAAGTGATTTACATTTGGTTATATTTTGTGCTTCCTGAATCTGTTTTTATTTTGTCCAGCAGAAGAATTCTCCAATTCTCCACTATCTGAGTTTAGACCTTCCAAGATGGGATTTGCCTCCAGGACCTGCTGCTCAATCCAGGAGTGCTGACCACTGATTGCTGCCAGGAACTGCAGAATCAGTTTTGTGCTTTCTGTCTTCCCTGCTCCGGATTCACCACTGCAAAGACAACAGGAATGGCAGTCAGTGAAAGCCACGCTGCATCCATGCCAATGTCCCTCCCTTCATCTCCAAAGGGACTTCTGTCTCTGTGTCTCTTCTGTTAGTGTGGGCAGGGTGAGACCACTATGGATGGGTTTCCAGCATCCCAAGGACTGTTTGTGGGACAAATGGTAGGACATGGTACCAGACAGCTTCCAACCAAGAGCCAGATTTGCTCTGTGTCCCATTTGGCCCAAGCTGTTGCTTGAGTTTGGGTATCCCGAGCAAATGCCATCATTCAGTCAGCACCAAGAAGGTCATGAAGTACCTTCAGTGAGTGCTCTTCCAGGTATGAACACCAGACCATGACCCTGTGGTCCAGGGTCTAGCTGTTCCCATGGGACATCTTCATCACCAGTCTTGAGCTGTGTTAAGGCAGACTGTGAAATACAGCCTTTTAACAGCAGAGACTCCCACAGGTCTCTTAGGCTTGTTCTAACAAAGAACAGGTGGCAGAGGAGAACCTTATGGGGCAGGAAGCCAGAGTTACTCCTCAAACTTTTCTCTTCACTGAAAGATAACCTCAGTTATCTTGTGATGCTACAAGAGGAAGGGGCTGGGCAGAAATATTTTGGTGAGTATACAGCCTGTCTGATATATCAGGTAGCCAAAATAAGTGACTGAAATAGACCTTCCTAATGTTGAGTACCCAGCCCTGGCCTCATGAGTAAATTGTTTCACTTTTCAGGCCACTGGCACACTGCATCGACTGTCCTATGGGCCCCACATGATGCTTTTTTAAACCAGCAAAATAAGCCTCACTGAATGGCCTTTTCAGACTCACGTACCTGAAACAGTGCACACGGGATGTTCCAGAGTTATGGGTTTTTTTCAGTGAAACTTAGGGCAGGCATGCCTTGGGAAAATGGGTGCTTCAAACAAAAAAAACTGTCTGTGGGTTCAGAATTTATCTGATAGTGTTGGACAGCTGAGGATGTCAAATCTGGCTCATACCACTGTTTGGGACAGATACTGGAGGGAATATATGCCCATATTATATATATAACTATGTCCATAACTGTGACCAGGCACTTGGTGCCCAAGGTTGATCAGTCCAGAGCAGAGCCATGCATGGAGACACCATTCAGGAATGTGAATGACCACAGGTCCAGTGATCAACCTTGTCCCTGACCCTTCCTTGTGCAGAAAGTATAGATATCTGAATTTTTGATGTCTGCAGGAGTACTGAGTTTAAATGTAGAAGGGGAGGTTAAACATGAATATGAGATCTACTGGGTTGTAAGGGTAAACACCAAAGTATTGATAAAGCATCTTTACCAGGAACACAGTGACTGCAAACTGAGACCACCTCTGCACAAGGAATACATGGATGGAAGATCTAATCAGTCATTCAATGTCTGATTCTATCTGATAAGCCATTCCAAATCAAGCATGTGGCATTTGCTCAGCATCTCCTTTCAAGATATGGCCCAGCTGGAAACTCAGCAACTCACCTTATGATACAACACTGGTCCTTGTTGTTGCGCTGCATGTTGAAGTAGCAGTTGTCAGCAATTGCAAAGATGTGGGGGGGCATCTCACCAATCTTTTTGTTGGTGTAGAGGCGTATCTGCTCCGGTGAGTAGATGGGTAGGAGCTGGTAGGGGTTTACTGCCACCAGTATTGAACCAGTGTATGTCTGGAGGAGAAGCACATGAAGGTTTATGGGGACAGTGAGGTGCAGCTGAGAGACTTTGGCAGCTTGGATGGGATGTGGATGGAGGCCAGAAAAATCAAGGCTTTTTAAAAGCTGGATGAAAGATGATGCTTAAATCAAAGATGCTTGCAGGGGGAGCCTGGAGCAAAACGGGAACGGAAGTCCCAAAATACCTAAATCAGTTCATACTCAGCCTTGCTCATGCACAGCATGGATTCAAGCCTTAATCCATATTTTGGATGCTCTCAGCTAAGATTTAGAGTCTCAAGAGAAGCTCATATTTGCAAAAATATCACCAGAGCCAGCATATGTTCATACAAATCTACTGCATTCCACATATGACGAGAAACCATAGATGAAAGAAACCTGAGAACCATTCCAAAGCAGGACCAGTTGGATCTAAACCAGTCTGACAGATGACTACCAAACCTGTTTTTATCAATCCACAGCAGCTGCTAAACCTCCCTCTGCAATACACTCTTCTCTACCATCTCTGCCTAACCAAATCTCTCCCTACTTCAGTTTAAAACTTGTCCTGTGCAGATGGATATTGCCCACAAAGTCGTGACATATCCCTTCTCATCTATTTCTGAAATTTTGGACATAGCCTTTGGTCCATCCCATGCTCTCTGTGGCACTTGAACAAGAAAAGCTGTCGTGGGCCTTGGGCAGCAAACTCCTCTGTTGTATCTTGCTTTTTTCATTTCTGCCCTTCCAGAAGCTTTTTCTCTCAAGCCTCTCACCAAAGGACTCATGAACTTTGTTATCCTTTTCAGATGCAGAGTTGAGGTTAGGAGGTTTGGCCACATCCCAAGCTCAAGGCAGAGAATAAGGATCTCCTTCCCCTGTTTCATCTGTCTAGAAGTCAGTGACTAGAGCAGGTGAGTCCATGGGCCTTCATCCTGGGTTAGCCAAGGGGCATGAGACAGAGGCTACTTTCACTCTGTGACTTCAAAGAATTCAAGTCACTTTCTCAAGGTTAATTTTTAGCAACTGAAGTTACAAGATTAATCTCACCTTTCTTTCCTGGTGGAACCAGCTGTGAAAGTGCCCCCACTACTGCACATACTTTTTCAGGAAACAAAATAAGTAATTTCAATATTAATATAATCCTTACGGGTTTTCATCTGCATGGCCTAAAACGAGTAAGACTTTGGCACAAAGCAGCAAAGTGGCACAGCCAAGGTTGCTTGTGAGAGAAAAGAAATAATTTGCCACCACCTACAGAACACTTGCCACCAGTTTGGGCTTCCTGAAGGCAGCCAGTAGGTGGCAATTGTGTCCCATAGCAGGGATGATGAAAGACGTTGGGGTTCCTCACCTTCTAGTCTTATTGCCAACACAAGAGAACAACTTTCAGTTCAATCCCATGTGAGGTTTGACTTTACAGAGGTAACTGAGAAAGGACAGGATACTCTTCTCTGTAACAGGGGGTTATGTGCCAGTAAGGGGAAAAAGCTCTTTGACCTTAAGAACAATGTTGTCACAACTCCAAAGGGTAGATATTGGATGTGAAATCATGCAGACTGGATTTTAGAAGAAGGCATTGAAATAAGGGAGCAGAGACATCCCAGAAAAGCCTTCAAAGGGGACAGAAGAGGTAACCTCAGTGCTCAGAGGAGGAGTGAGCTCAATTTCTGAAAGGTATTATGACACCAAGATCCCTAATGAAGACTCCTTTGAGTCCTAGCTGAGATATTTGGAAAATTCTTTTCCTGTTTACAATTTATTACCAAGTTAATTTTAGGGACATTTCTAATCTTCCTTGAGTCTCTTTTTAAAAAAAAAAATCTAACTCCTTGCAGAGGTCTCTGAAATCCCTGCATTTCAGTCACACTGGTCTGTCCTGCCACAAATGTAAACAGAGAGGCTTCTAAAGGTGTTAACCATTAGTGGCAGGAATGCTTTCTGGATGCTCTCACTGACCCTTCCCTGTGATCCACAAAACACTTTGTCAGCATGAACTCTTGTACTATTGCTTGTTTTTGTAGGTCATTCCTAGTTGATAAATAATCACAATTTGCCCAATTCTCACAGCTGACAGAATGCAAAACTTTGTTCCCTCTTTCAATGAGGGGCCAAAGGGCACTTCCAAGGAAATACTAGCTCACTGGTTTCTATTGCTGGGTGATGTCAAAGCCCTTTTCTATTGGAAAAATAAAGCTTTACTGAGAGCAGGGACTCTGCCATAGCTGACCACAGGAACTGCATCTCACAGCAAATTCATTACTGCCTGCATGACCTACATTTTAATTGGCCCCAAACAAATCCTTTCTGAGCCTACTTTCCTCACTACCCAGAACACCATGGCTGACTTCATCTGGATTGCCATGGGGCTAAAACTCTACCAAACATTACTGCATTTTGGCAGCTCTTAGAGAGCAGCAGCAGACACTGGTCATCTCCAGATAAAGACATTTAACCTTACTCACAAGTCCAAACTCCCCACCAGACTCTCTTGCTATTCAGCATAGTTTCTCTTGGTGCATGCAAGCCAAACTAAGGGCAGGAAGCCCTTGTTGAAGTTTTTCATATTTTGCTGCAGACATTTTTTCCCTTCAAATTTAGGTCATTACTGAGAAGGACTTGGAGCATTAACCACATTCACAGATCAGGGACTTTCCAGCTCTGGAAGGTGTCACAACTTCACCGTGTGGGTCAAGCTCTGCACCAAAGTAGATGGATGCTCTCAGTGCATTTATGAAGCAGCAGCAATGGTGGTGCAAAGTAAATGAGAAGGCCACAATGTTGAACAGAAAAAGGTGATCCAGTGGAAGGCATGACAGCAATTGCAAATGACATTGCCAAGAGTCATACTTACCCTCCCGCCGCAGTTTGTCTTATGAGTAAAATGTGAGGGAGAAGAAAAAGGGAAATTATATTTTATTAGAGCAGAACTACATCCTCCACGAAGCCAAGGACATGAGGAAACAAGAGGAACTGAAGCCCCATTAGAAAAGTAATCATTTACTCAGCAGGCTCAGAAATCCTTTCAAGCAGTGAAACTTCACTATCTTAGCCCTAAGACAGGGCTAATTATATCACAGAAAAAAACCATCTCAGGGGACTGGGTGTCCCCTGCACACATGGCATCCATATGGTACCTTGGCTTTGCAAAACTGTCATCAATATTTACCACATCCGACACAAATCTACTCCTCCTAGTGCCATCATTCTTAATAGCTGAGATCTAAGGTTGGGTTCCCGAGCCTCCAACTACACACCTGTAGACAGAAGTGGTTTGCATACCTCTCTATCAAGCTATGCACTCTCTGTCATTTTGAAAGTGTCATTCTGATTCTGAGATTGCACTAATCGCTGTGCTGTGCCCAGTTCTTGGGCTGGCACTCTAAAGCCATTAGTGGTGTGGTGCAATCAAGGCACAGTAACCTGGAACCTCTGTGATGCAAATGTCTTTGTGGGATGTGCCCATCCCTTAGGCAGTAACTCAGTAGGACACACTGCGCTGTCACCCTCGGACCAGAAGAACTCGTAGAGAAACCGATGTGGTTATTGTGTCACTTCAGCCCAAATGACCACCCACACTCACCTCCAGGCTGGAAGCTGCCCTTTGCATCAGCCCTTATCAGGATGATGCTGCCAAACGACATTTTGCCCAGTGCTTGTTTGTGTTCCTAATCTTCCTGAAGGTCTGTGAACATCTTGGGGAGGGAGCTCAGAGACAGAGCCTTTATGAAGGAGCTTGGTGTATCCACAGGTAATCTGATACTGCACACACAAAATTGTAGCTGAGGACCTCTGGTCACTTAAAGAGGCAACAGTGCTGGATATGTGCTGGATAACATGGGCACACCAAAAGAGACACATGGACACCACTGAAAAAATATCTGACATGATCCAAAGTTTCTCAGCAAGAGCGGCAGGAATCCACTTTGTGCCACTGCAGGGTGCCCACAAGCAGGGGGAAAAGGGGCAATGCTCAATGGGTAAATACAAGTTCCTTGAATGAGCCAATCAGCTACAAATTATTGGCCATCTGTACTTCTCGGGTGGCATTCAGGTTGTTTGAATTCCATTATCCATATAAGTACTGCACCTAACTTTGAAGATGGATGTGCTCCGAGCTGGGGGAGGTTGGAATGTAGACCTCCAGACTAAACTTTTCTTCCAACATAAACTCCTCTATGATATCCAAGCTCCAGTCAGCTCTAAAGCATTCAAGAGGCATTTCTGTTTGCATAGCTGAAAGACAATCTTGTCTCTGTTGGCTCTGTTGACACCTCTGGTGACTGCACATGGAGACACCACCTCAAGTATGAATTTAGCCTGCTAACTTGCTACTTTATCATCATAAATGGCAAGAAATTTCAATTATAAAGGGAGAAACTCAGTTCATCTAAGGTGGGAATAATTTTCTGGTTATTCTCTTTTTGCCTAAACTGACAATACAGGGGACTTAGGCATCATGCACAACAAATAAACTGTGAGAGTTGAGAGATGCATTTGGAGGTCTCTATTCTCCTCTAGGCTTTGGGGACTTAGGGGCGCCTTTTCAGCACCCATGTCCCCTTCCTCCAGGATTGGACTCCAACTCTGAAAAAAGAGATGGATATCCCCCAGAGAGGGCCCAAGGAGCCAATCATATTAACAATGTCAATCATATTAACAGCTTATGTAGCAGAGTGGTGTCTTCTCCATCACTGCCCAGCCCTAATCCAAAACCATCCTATCAAAAGGCACAGGACATCAAGCACTGGTGAACAAACAGACTTGATAAATAAAATCCTGCCCATACTCTGTTAGCTTATTTTATCTGTGAAGTCTGACTGTCTTGTAATTCCCTCTGGCCTGAAAATCTAGTAGTCTCTAGAGCCTTTTAAAAGTTAGATGACCAGCCAGCTTTGAAAAGGCCTTCAAAGGCACAGCAGGCACTTACCTGAATATCTGATAACAGTAGGATTTAAGAGTAATACTAAATTTTTCATATTTGCAGAGGCTGTTTGAGTACACATGTGCAAACACATGTGCACTCTGAATTTCTCTCTGAGGAACGTGCACAGACTGCACAGCACAGAGAACACTGATAAAAACAGCACAGAGGCTTGGATGCTGACTCCTGTCCTGCTGGGGAGGTGGCTTTTGCGATGCTGTCACAGAAAAGAGGTACAGTTCTGACAGGCTCCCTGCAAACCCCTCAATCTATGAATGTCTGTTTGGGTTGGCAAGGCTGCCCTGGGTCCACTGGGCATGACATGACTGAGCTGACCTAAGGAAGAACACTGCTGTCCCCAGAGATCAGCTGTCAGGATCCCAGGTAACCCAGGGCTAATATGCCATTAACACAGATTGGGAAGCTTTTTTAGAGGTGTTCTAGGAGTTGCTCACTCCTTTGTTCCCAGTTATTTCATACATGCCCCTCTTCATCCTTTCTCCACTCCTTCCACCTCCAGCAACTGTTCTCCACCCACTTGGGTTAAATAAGTTAATGGCTCATGGGGAGAGGGCAGAAGAGTCATATCCAGCATGTAGTTTACCCTCTACAAAAGCTTTTGCTTTAGGGTGACTACAACACACTCATGGCCTGGGCTGAACTGGTTATTCTGTGTGCAGAAAGCTAATGCCCATGCCCAAAACTTCTACAGGGGAGGGACAGCAAGGTGGCGAGGACTTTGCCCATCACCTAACTCATGGGGTTTTTCACTGGGGCACACACAAGCTCTGCAATGTGTCCTCAAAAGTCAGAAGCCCCTCACCACTTGGGACAAGGTGAAGGTAGAAACCCAGATGCTCAGTTCAATCAGGGTTCCCCCCAGCATGGGTTCCCCAGATCTAAGGAGAGCAGGGGGTGGAGTGCAGAATGAGAGGCACAGGTGAGGTGGACACTCACATAGATGAGGTGCTCCCGATAGCGAATCAGCAGGTTCCTGAGAATTCCTGCCTCATTCAGGTCCCCCAGGCGGATCATGTCCTCCACTCCATGGATGGAGGTGGGGTGCATGGGTTTGATGTGGCTGGCATTCTGTGGGGAAATCCAGTGCTCCTGGGAAAAAAGCAAGGCCAGAGAAAGGTGAGTCAAATGAGAGACCACTTGGATGAGAGACACAAACAGCCCACCCCAAACAGAAGGACTAGATGGAAGAACATACACAAGAGACAATCAGCACATGTGCCACAGCTTCTGTTTCTGGGGTAAGGCGGTGATAAATTTGAAGAACTTGTTACAGAAGAAGAAAAACATCTTTTTATTGGAGTTTTACCGGAGCAGCAAGAGATCATCCTGGCAGGAGCCTTCTCCAGGGCAACATGGTCATCTAGCTCATCAGGGGAGTTTATAACAAACAGCAGATTTGTCTTCCCCTTCACAACTGCATTTTCACATCACTGCTTAACCCTCTGCCACAAAATACTGCTGAGCAGAGAGAAGATGATTTAGAAAAGGACAGAGGGATGGACAGGTGTGGCAAAATCATACTTTTATTGGCAGTGTTATTAGACTCACCACTTTTAAGGGCTTCAAAAGCCACTACAAATTGCACACAAGGAGCCTGCCAAACCAAGTCCCTTTCTATCACCCTTGAAGAGAGTGAGAGCATTTTCAATTACCCCAGTAAGAAAAACAAAAGCATGGAGAACCACCTTCTGCTTGTGATAGAGACCTTACTCTAAAATAGCCACCATTGCACAAAAGTAGAGGTGGGAAACTGAAGGAGAACCAGTGTTTGGGCACATCAGGTACTGGTAGGAGGTCAGAAAGGACTGAATAACCACAGAGGAACCTCAGGCTGAGGAGGGCTTGCACAAATAACTATCTAAATGTGTTTTGGGGGCTTCTGTTACCATGGTACTCAAGAAGCTTCTCAATCTTGCACTCCCAGTACAGCCACAAAAGTAGGGACACAACATTGTCTTGTCTTTACAAATAAAAAACTATGGCACAAGTGATTCCCAAGGACATACGAGAAACCTGTAACAAAGTCAATTATCATGGCCCTGGGACCCCTGGCCTAGCAAGGTCACAGAGCTGAGGAAGGGACATCACAAGCCTTTGCACGTACATTGCCTTCATCATCCACGACCTGGATCTGTCCAGAGTCACACAGTTTAACCACCGCTCCAATGGGGACATCGAATTCCCGGCCGGTTTTGAGGTCCATCCACACATAATCCCCCTGGAAACAAAGACAGCACAGTTACACTCAGCGCTGCAGGAAGTTCAGCATCCCTTGGGATACAAGTTGTTGACGTTTGGTACCCAAATCATTAGCCCAAGTCAAATGACTTCCCTTGCAAACCACAAACCACCCCTTTTCACAGAGGCTCAGGGAAGAAGGTGCTTTGCATGTGGCACTTGGGGATGTGGTTTAGTGGTGAACATGCTGGTGCTGCATTAATGGTAGGAGTCGATGATCTTAGAAGTCTTTTCCAAGCTGAATGACTCCATGACGCTGTGAAATCCCCTGCAAGGTGCCAGCAACAGGGCATGGTCCACACAGCATACACACACTGCCCTAACTCTCTGCTTCTCAAGCTTGTGAGTGGTTGTTGGTCACAGAGGGCATCCAGCAGAAACAGGTTACAGAACAGTGATACAGGAAGAAAAAAAACACCCAGGTAGAGGTTTTTCTCTGTGTAATGTACAAACCTAAAATGTCACATTTAGGAGATGGTTTTGAGCTCTGCTAAGCCTTATCTGGAGGCTTGTGACACCATTCTTCCTTGCAAATAACCACTATATCAAGTAGTCCTTGGAGACTTCTGAAAAGGAAATGACTAAATGTGGGTTAAGAACATAACCAGAGAGGCAGATATGTATTCATCCTCAGGAGTTCTTCCAGCTACAGCAATGCGTTAGGTGGGCTGTTTGTATTCAATCCACTTCTCAGTGGATTCTATTTGCTGCGAGCACTTTCACTTGAGTACTGAAGCTGTGCAAAGTTTCAACATCCATAAACCCAAAAGGCTGTGTCCTTTGACATGTTTCAAACATTTTGCCTCTTTGATTTGAGACCTCTGTGTTTTCATTTTGAAAGACACAGCAAGCAGCTGACCCCCTGTCTACTGACTCCCTGTCACTACAGATCCTATACACCTCTGTCAGTCCTGCTGGGCAGGGACTATCTGCTCATCAGCTTTGAGGATATTAAATTACTCAAATGCAAAAAAGCTTTTTAAAAAGCTGTTTTTCTCAATCAAAAGCAAACTCCAAAATAACTCCAAACTAAAGCCGCAAGCAGGCCCCACTGGAACAAAGCAGAATTATTTGTCATTCCTATTCTCAGTGTGAAAAGGTATTAAAATTGGGAGCAAGTGGACTTGTAGCCCCACCTAACACCACATTCCTGGGGACCAGCTCCACTTGTATCTATTAAGCATGATGCAAATGCAGTATCTACCTTCTGAAGTCCCGAAGAACTGCTGGGAGAGGGGGAAGGGAAAAGCAGGATGTACCACTTTGCATGTGCCCTGATACAACCCCTTCCCTGAGTATCAACTATCGACCATTTCTGTGGACAGAGCATATTTAGAGATTTGGTATTTAGAGCCCAATAGGCTGCTAAACAACCTTCATCCCTCTGCTGGGCAGTGGGAGCTGGACACATCACCATCCAAGTCATCATTCACTAAGACTTCCAAGAGACACAAAACTGTAAGTACTGCCAGGACGTAAGGTTGTACTCGGGGATTCACACATGAAGAAGCTACACACCTGGAATCCCCAACCATTTTGTGGCAGACTCTACCCTTGGCAGCTGCTTGCTAGGTTTTCACTGGGATATCAACAAAGTCACCCTGCTCACATGGAGCCCAGGATCCAGTTCTTAGTTTGGGTTTTCATTTCCTCAAAGGGTTGTGCTACAGCTCTAAGTATCTTTATCCAGCTCATAAAAATATAATATTCATATCTTTTTCTCATTAACTGTCTTAACCTCAGATCCCATAACTTAGTTAAAAAGAAGAAAAAAAACACAACTAATGAAGACAGTGTCAGGAGAAGATACATTATAAATCCATTTATATTAATATTTATTTTTTAGCTTCTTTGATCCAAGACTCAAAGCATTTCAGAATGTTCAGCACTGTTATCCTCTCTGCATCACTGGGCAAATTCATGCAAACAGTGTGTAACCTGATCAAGGTGTCAGCAAGAGACAAGCCGGGTTGCTCTGTCCCTGCTTAGCAGAAAACCTTACCAACCCCTTAGCAGCTCTGTAAAAATTCCTCTTGATCAAAATCCCAAGAACTGTAATGCTGTCTTTAAAAAAAAAATCTCTAATACTGAATAGCTGTAAAAGCAGCCTGCTTCATAAGGTGTATTACCACACAGCTGAGATAAAAGGCAGTCTGCCCTCACCAAGGTAAATTGATACTCTACTACCACTGAGACAACTTCTGGGCTTTGTCTGCCTAATGCACAGAGTGCTCGTTCCCTCAAACTGCTCTTTTAAAACCCATTTAAGTGCAGTTCTTAATACTGGTGAAAAAAGTCTTATGGGATGGGCTAAGCTGGTAAGCTCAGGAAGGTCGGAGGGCTATAAAATAACATCACTTATTAAGAGTGCCAACCCATTTCCTTTTCTGACTTTAATCAGTTTTGTATAAACCCCATAGAAGTCAGCTACATTCCTTCTGCTGAAGCAATCAGCTCCGGATCACCCCCAAACCCAGCAGATACATCGGGGATTTCAGGGCAAATCGGGGTGATTCATGCACTTACCAGCTGTGGCTTGTGAGTTGCATAACCTGCCTCATGCCTAAACTGGTGCAGTTTATTTTCCAAAATACATGACAAAGTACGGGAGAAGTGAGAATACCACCAGACCCTTTACAGTATGAACATGGTTCGCCTCTTCCTCCTCAATGCAGCCAGTGGGTTTTAGTACCCTCAGGACTTCACAAACCGGGGGCAGCGCTGCAAGATGAGGAAACACCACACACAGATCCACACAATTCACGAAGAGGATCTTAAGGAGGAGCTTCCAAATGTGAAGAGCAAGAAGGTTGCACTGCAGGGGAGCTACAGTGCTTGGGGGGGGGCACAAAGGAGGAAGGTGAGAGAAGCTGGCATAAGCAGTACAAGGATCCCATCAACAGCAAGACAGATTTCAAAGCAGCCTGGAAGCTTCCAGCCATGCTCAGGGCGTGGGACCCCCTATCTTACCGCTAAAATGGTCGTGGACTTCAGGACCTGGTTGACATTGCGAAGTAGTGTCCATCTGCCCTGGTCTCTCTCCTGATCTTCCACCACCTCAGGGCACGGCTGCACGAAAACGACTTTCTTCTTCTTCAACATCTCCAAAAGTTTGCAGTGGTGTTTGTCCCTGTCTCTGCTTTCTACATGTATTCCACCATGAATGCTGGAACGCGGTGCCCGGTTTGCTCTAGACCTGCAGCGTGACCATGCCTGCTGCTCACAGGACACCCTCTGACCTGATTCACAACATGGCTCTTGGTAAAGATCTTCTCCTAGCAGGAAAATTTCCACACACCAGCCATGGTCCTCCCCTGGCCAGCTGACACGCTCACTGTATATGACCTGTGGGAATCTCAAAGCAAACTGTACAACTCTGCTTCTCTTCACTTAAATTCTTCCAGTCTCTCCAGCAAGGGTTGATACTCAGTCAGGGACCTGAAGGACACTGCAACTACCCGCTCTGGAAAAACAACTGCAGGATTAACAGGAAACCTCTTCATTTCCCCAGGACTTCTCTCCGTTACCTTCCTTTCTTAGTGAAACAACCGTCTGCCAGCTTGAGGACTTTCAGCACAGAACACTCTGGGATACTTATTAATCCACAAATGCAGTCAGTCCCCATGCAACACATGGCATTTAATTAACCTAATACCTTTACATACCAAATTAACCAAAGCGCAGCGGGAACTCAAAACCAGAGGCCATCTGCATTTTCTTTAAACTGATCGCCTTGGGTAGATCCATAGCAACTGAATTTTAAATAATTGAGTGGAAGGTGTTCAGCACAGCACGGCCTCCATGCCTATAGGTGAGAGGAGAGCCTGTGCTGTGGATGAAAATGGGCTCAACACAAGGAACATGGAGATAATGAGGTTGCACTGACTCTACACCTGCCAGCTCCACAGACCCTTTTCTGCAATCACTCCTTCTCTACAGGGAGGACTATTCTAGTAAGGACTAATCAGGACCACTGGCCCAACCTGAAGAGCACAAGGCATTTTACAGTCACCTCAGATTTACTTTTTTCTTGTCCTATCTTAGATACACTTGAAATTTCTCATTTTCACCTAAGAAAGGCTTTTCTGGTCATTTAGAAAATTTCAGACCACTATAGCTGGGCCCCAATTTCTTCCATTAAAATTCTGAATCTGAAGCAGTGCCAGAGCAGTGCATGACTAGGTAACAATGCAGCTGCTAAGACATTCTCATTTATCACTGTTTGAATGCAAAGCTCTGAGGATGCCTTGATTCCATGGAGTTCTGAATCCATTTGTCCATGCAGAGCACAACATAGGGACATGGTTTATTGGTAGGCCTGGCAGCATTAGGTTAATGGTTGGGTTCGATGAACTTAGAGCTCTTTTCCAACCTTCACGATTCTGTGATTTATATACTTGGAGGAAAGCTTTCTAGATAAAGGAAGGCTTCACAGGTACCCTTCATGGGACAGTCTCCAAGGACAACAGCAGATGATGGGTACATTAAACTCAGAATGAGCACATGAGCAGCGAGGTGACCCTTGCCCAAAGGGCAGGCAACGTGGTAGGTTTAAGCTGCATTACAAAGCCCTGGGACAATAAGGTGTATAATTCTTGTAGCTGTGCAGGGAAAGTAAGGAAGAGATCATGTCTCATGGATGAGAAGCCAGGTGAAAAATAATTAGATGGATCTCCACCAAAGAAGTAAGTTAAAATGTACATAAGGCATGATAGCAATGCAGGGAGAAGGGGTCAGAGTGAATGTAACAATCCCAGGGGAGATGTCTGCCTCCAGCATGATCTGAACACACAGTGCTGTAAATGACTGCAGTTTTGCTTCCCTAGAAAGCAGAAGATAGATGTCAAATCGAAGCTAAAAAACAGTGAGAGGATCCATGGGGAAGGAAGCAATGGTTAAATATATATAAAGGGACCCATAGGATGGGGTCTTTGGATATGAGTGGGGTCCTACAGAGTCTCTCTGTTCACAAGAACACCTTTCCTCACTGTGCTCTGCCATGGAAACTGGAGCAGTGTGGGAGCAGCAGATCCAAGAGAGCAGCTGGAGTATTTATCTCACCTTGCACAGAGCAGACAATACCATCATTGCTCAGCCGTACCCTGTACCATATTTCTGAGGCTGTGTGTCCTGGTGTGCTGCCAAAGAGTAAGCTATGGAGCAGAGGACTGCAATGATTTGCCCTAGGTTATCCTTGAAGAGGATCTAAAGGACAGATGGGACCCTAGAGGGCTGAATCCAGCCTCTGCAGTCCTAATGTATGAGTGTGCTTATTTTTCCCCTGGCACTGGGGCTGCTGAAGATCTACAATTTCACACATTAGCACTATATTTTTTGCACTGCTCCTCTGCTAGCAGGAGATCTTCTGGGGACTCTTAGGCAGAGTCACACTTGTCAGCCAGAGACACCTGGCATTTGCAGTGAGGTCTGCCTGAATGACCCGAGTGTGCTGCCTCCTGGAAACGAGAAACCCCATTCCTCAGAAGAGATGGCCTGGCTTGGAAACCAGCCTCCCTTCTCTGTGCATCCAGGGGCAGAGAAACAGCACTAAGCCTCCTATCAGCCTGCTTTTTCTGGGGGAATGTGCTATGCCTTATGTGGGAAAGAAATTAGCACACTTAGTACAATGCAGGGAGGGCCACGGTGGAGGAATATAAACCTTTAGCTGGCTGGCAGCCTGTCAGCAATGCCATTCAGTTTAGATTACAGCTCCCCAGGGTAACATTAGACCCTTCCCTACAGAGACAGAAGTATGAGCCGGAAGAGCCATGCTGGACCCTGCTCTGATGATTTATTGCACCTCTGCAGCAGCAGGCACAGCCGAGATCAAGGTCCTGCTGTGAACACGCTTTGTGCATATTCATAGTAAGGGGTAAATGTTTATCCTAAAGAATTGATGTGACACAGACAGTAAGTTTATGCTGCTGCTGAGGCCTGAGTTTCCATTAAGTGCTATTGCAGTGGCATGGACCTTACTGCTGGAGAAAGAAAGGAAATTTCACCTGCAGGAAGCACCCTCACAGCAGCAAAACCACCTGATTTAATGACAGCTTGGGTTTCTTTGCCCCATCCCATTTTTCAGTCCCAAAGAAAATGCACCGGACACTAACAGGGCTGAAGAAGTGTTCTTGAATCAATTATTCTGCAGCTAGCACTGAAAACCTGAGTTATTCAGTGACAAAAGGTCAGGTACAACTCAACTAACCCAGTGTTCACCTCTGAGCAAGACAGCCAGACCTTTGCTGGATGATCATCCCTTTCAGGTGAAATATCCTAGCCTAGCCTAGCCTATTCTACATTCAAGAGGGAAAAAAGAGGCACTTCTATGGTTGCCAAAGCAGGTAATTAAACTAGGCAAGATGATGCTGACCTAAAGGAGCATGTGAAGAGGACAGTTTGGAGCTACAAAACTACAGTACATGTGTCCAAGGCTAGCTAAGGGGGCTCCTGTTCACTGCATGGATAGTGAAAATCCCTAACAGCTGACACTCAGGTAAATTGCTGAAGGATATGGAAAAGTCAGTGCTCAGCAGAGGCTGTCTGTGGTCTCAGGCCAGCAGTTACTCCCTGGAGCACTAAAACTTGCTTTTCTAAAATAAGAAAGATGATACCCTGCAGAATGGCTGTTGATGCACTGTGTGGGCCATACCTCTAAAAACTGACATAAACCAACCTATTTGTGCAGTTTGTTGTTGCTGTTGGTTTTTTTTTTTTTTTTTAATGGAAACAGGCACAATCACATATCCAGGTTTCCAGAGCTGAGTCCTTTACTCCCTTCCTGCTCCCCCTCTGAAAATGAAAATCCTCGCACATGACACCAGTGCAAACGGGGTCTTCCCCCAGCTCCAAATTTCAGTGTGATTTAGAGAGCAGACTGAAATCCAAATGTACTGGTGCACTGCAGCTTATTATGCCAGTTAGGACTTGCTGCAAATACCTGAATCCTTTGGGCAGTAGAATGTCCATGCTCCACTAAAAACACTTATCATCACCTCCAGATATCACTTGTCTGATTCAGTTCAGCTCTCAATTACACAGGTGTACCCTGCTCAGTTTAATGGACCTCCTCCTGGATTCACAGCTGTGCAATCCAAGGGAGAATCAGGACTGCTCATCACTATTCTTTGCACTCATCTTTAGTTGTGCATTTGCCACTATCATGAGGAAGAGATAGAAAAGGAAGAAAAAGCTTGCTTTTTTGCTTGATAACAAATGATAATGTAGAGGGGAAGCGCATATGCTGGTAGTTGGTAACACTGATAATTTTCCTGTTTCACAGAAGATTCTTTTCACTTTGTTTTGTAGCACATCAGGCACCAGCTGTCAGCCAAGGTAACAAGCTACACACAAAGGCTTCCTGAAGCAAAGGGAGAGATGCAAGAGGAGTTGTTAAATAATTCAATAATCGATGCACTGCTTACTCGCCCTGTAACTCTGATACTGACAGGAGTGAAAAAAACCTCCCACAAATGTGGCACACATCCCAACGTTTTCCCATTTGGTGCTGAGGGATAGTCAAAGGCTCTGGGAGCAAAAATGATGGATTTAGTCAGATTTACAAGGGCGCGACTTAGTGTCGTGTAATGAGGCTCAGCTCCCAATGATGCCTGACCTCTTCCCTGGCTTTTGGCAAGGAGCTTGTTGTTGACTGTTTGGGATCTCTTGGCTCAGGAGTGGATTTTAAGCATGCAGACAAACATGGAGATAGAAGATTTAATCTGTGATGTCTATGGCATTACTGTCACAGTTGAAGTGGAGAATCCGGCAATCCGTTGATGCTACAAGCAGATGAGGCTGTGCCCGGGTGTCACCCACCCAAATGCCGTGCCAGAGCCCCATGTATCAGGCCTCACACAAAAAGCTGATGGATGCTGCTTAGGATGTGATTGAAAAATCTGCTAAGATGCAGAAGTAGAACAGGAAGCAAAGACTGAGCCTTTTAGCCCCATGGCCGGGTCCTGTCCTACATGCAAATGGAAGAAATCCAAATGAAGACAACAGAGCAATCGTAAGAAGTACTAATCTGCAAAACTGGATTGAGGGAAGATAAAAACAGGAGGAATCAGAAGGAGAGCACTTTAGGATGAGAGCACGTAATTTAGTACTGTTTGACCAAGATATATTCCTTCAGATCCTAGGAGTAAGAGGTTTCTAAGTACCACTCTGGGAACTTTCAGATCCACTCTAAATCTGCCAGGAACAATCACCCCTGTACCCCAGATAACCAAGAGTGCAGCTAAATCTTCCCAGTTTGCAATAGAAGGCACGATGGAAACCCCTTGTCCTTACCTCTCCAGAATTAATTATTTTGGATATCTTTCTATAAATGAATGTTGTTCTGAACGTCAAGTTTTAGGAAGACGGCACTAAGGGAATGCCATCTCCTCCTCTGAGCATAGTTTGGGAGGGATGCTGGTTCCAACAGGTCCCTAAGTTTGGACAGCTCAGCTGTCTGTTCATGTCCCTTTGATGGTACTGAGGTTTCCAGCACAGGGCATACACCTTAAGGATGAGATGCCACCAGAGGAGTGGAAGGAAGAAGCTGGAGGAGTGGATCCCTGGGAACCTCATGAGGCTCAACAAGGCCAAGTGCGAGATTCTGCAGCTGGGTCAGAGTAACCCCCAGTGCCCATACAGGCTGAGGGATAAAGGGATTGAGAGCAACCCTGAGGAGAAGGACAGGGTGGATGAAAAACTGGACATGACCCAACAATGTGCACTGGCAGCCCAGAATGCCAACTGCATCCTGGGCTGCATCCCCAGCAGTGTGGCCAGCAAGCAAAGGGAGAGGATTAATTTCCCCCACCTCCATTCTGGTCAGACCTCACCTGCTCTGGGGCCCCCAAAATAAGAAGGACATGGACCTGTTGGGGTGAGTCCAGAGGAGGTCATGACAAATGCTTGGATGGCTGGAGCACCTCTGCTATGGAGACAAACTGAGAGAGTTGTGGTGTTCAGTCTGGAGAAGAAAAGGTTCCAGGAAAACCTTAGAGCCTCTTACAGTACCAAAAGAAGATCCAAGAAAAGCTGGAAAGGGACTTTTGACAAAGGCACGTAGTGATATGAGAAGGGGGAATGGTTTCAAGTTGAAGTACGGTTGCTTTAGGCTACAAGAAAGCTGGGGACAAACCTTTTAGCAGGAAAAGGGGGTAATGGTTTTAAACAAAAAGAAGAGAGATTTAGATTAGATGTTAGGAAGAAGTTAATTTACATTGATGGTGGCAAAACACTGGTACAGGTTGCCCAGAGAGGTGGTGGATGCTCCACCCTGGAAGCTTTCAAGATCAGGTTGGACAGATCTGCTCATTGCAGGGGGACTGGACTAGATCAGCCTAAAAGAATCTCTGATTTTTTTTTTTTCTTTGATTTGATCCCCAGTGGAATAGCTCAGGGCATTAACCCAGCAGCAACATTTTCATGTGTTTTTGCAAAGTGTTTTGCTGGTTTAGTCCCTAAATTGGCTCCCCAGGCGAACAGCACAGCCCCAGTGCAGGAGCAGGGAGAGCAGCAAGAACACAGAACTGGCAGCATGGACAAGGGAGTGGAGCTGCTGCCTGTGAGGTACCTGCAGTGGCATCACTGAGCGCAGCCGATGGAGGCTCTGCCACACTCACGGGTGAGCTTTATTCCCTGGATGAAGGCAGAGAACTGTTTGATTTGATTCATGAAAGCAGAATCCCAGCTGATGAGCATGAGAGCTACAGAACTATGTAACAGATGGAGGTAAATAGGTATGTCTGTAAAATGTTTTCCTGCCTCTGAGGCATACAGCCTTTTCAAGATCACAACAATTCACAGAAAGGACAGCTTGAATTACATTGTACAGTACTGATGAAGGGGAAAAAATAATAAAAAAAGAAGATGATACACAGAAATGTAAATTGGAAGGGATATTTCTAATCCTGGCTCATGCAGGCTGTTCAAAGAAGCCTAAAAATAACCATATGAATTTAATTGTTTTGGCTGATTTTATTCCTCTGGAAACAAAGAATATTTTTCCACCACCTGCAATAAAAATATCTTTTACTTTTCACACGCAACCTGTCAAATTGTCTTTCAGAGTTTTAGCCTTATCTTCCATGCTGTGGGAAGATGCCTTCTGCTTAATTTCTTTACTTCAACCCCTCCTTTGCTCCTCCCTGCCTTTTCACCACCTCACTGAGACCTAGTCTGTGATTAGTTCCTGTGTACCAAATAGATGAGGGACTATTGCAATCTGAACAGCAATTCCTGCATTAACAAAGATGTAGACTTAGTAGAAAGAAGTGCTTAATTGTACTGCAAATGTATTATTTTCCTATATACTGGTTGTCTATACTCATGAAAATGCAATTTTCCCAGAAGAAATGTGTCTGTGCTAAGGGTCTGCATCAGCCAAAGCCACACTGATCTGTCTAGACAAGCCCTACTACTTAAACAAAATAGCTCATCTTTGGAAATATTGAATGAAAGGGGAACAATGCTGCTTTTCCTTCATTGCCACACCATATCTGAGCAGATCTGTCCTTTGTGCACACTACCTTTGCTTACCCACTGAGGGTTCTGATGATTACTGGGGAGAGTGAGGTGTTTTGGAGGGAGGTTAGTTTGCAGCTCAGCCAGTTGCATCCTGAGGGAATTTGTGATATGACTGCTGAAGGGAGAAGCTGACTACTCCAGGGGTGTGTTTGAAAAGCCAGCCCCTGGGAGGAATGGATGGCAGGAGAAAGCATAAACTAAAACCAAACAAACTGTGCTGGCAACGCTTGTGACGCAATTCAGAACATCTCAATACTGGTCTTTGCTCCTTAGGTGCCAGCAACAAGGGTGCAGAGGTGCTGCAATGCAAGTAGCATCTTTCCAAAAGGAAAAAAGACGCCCCAAGATGTAAAAACCCCGAGTTCTGGTATTGTTCTGCAGGGAGAAAGGAAAGCTCCCAGGTGACCTTATTGTGACCTTTCAGTACCTAAAGGGACTATAAGAGAGATGGAGAGGGACTCTGGAAAAGGGCACGTAGGGATAGAACAAAGGGAAACTTCTTCAAACTGACAGAGGGCAGGTTTAGATTAGATATCAGGAAGAAATTCTTGATAGTGAGGGTGGTGAGGCACTGGAAGAGGTTGCCCAGTGAAGGTGTGGTAGTTCCAAATCCAGAAGTGTTCAAGGCCAGGTTGGATGGGGCTTTGAGCAATCTGATCTAGTGGCAGGTGTCCCTGCCCATGGCAGGGGATTGTATTGAGACAGTCTTTGGGGTCTCTTCCAAGCCATACCATTCTATGATATTATGATTCTATGAAAAAAGTCTTGAGAACATTCAGCACATAGTCGTTTTTTTCAGAATGAAACAGAAAACAAAAAAATCTGTGAGTACTTATCAAAACCCAGAAAAATAATCCGGATTTCATTGCTTGCTCTGTGGTTTTGAAGACTCCAGAGTTGCCTCCATACAAGATCACCTTGAACAGGAAACTCGGAGCAGGATGCTAATTGCAACCACTTGCCGGGATTCTTCAATCCCTCTGCCTACAGTATTGGAAAAACTTCCCCAAGTGCTGGTGGTGGGTCCCTCTGAGGGAGGAGGTGGACCAGCCGCAGAGCTGCGCAGCACAATACCAGCCCCATCTGCTGTAACTCTCTGGAATTACCAAATGCATCAGGAGACTTGCTTCTGATGATTTCTCCATGGGTTTTAATTAAACTTTGAAGCTAATAGTATATGAAATTCCAGAAGGTTCTGGAATAACATAGGGACCACACAGGACAACCTGGTTTATCAAAGGTCCGAAGGGACCAGTTGGCAAATTCAGCTAGACAAACCCTAGAGGTTGCAAATAGAGATGGAGTGGAGTTGTTGGGCTGGCACAAGATGACAGAGACTGGGACAACCTTCACTGTTCAGATCACACCTGCAATTGCCAGACCCAACCAAGAGAGTGAACTTGCTGGATCAGGACACGCAGAGATGTGCACTGTGGATGCCTTCCAACTGTGAGCTTGGGACAGCTTTATGGCTAATGGGTTAGAGCTGGTTGGGCACACATTGGAGGGACCTGGCCTTCAGAAACTGACCATGAACTGGACCCTGAACATCAGTCCTTTTTACACGCACGAACCCAAAAACCTGTTTCAAAATCCAAGTCCCACCAAGTAGTCCCCAGCCATTGCAAACAAAGCAACAGTCACAGCTTGGAAAAGGAAGTTGGACCTATTTTGAAAAATTGAAAATTTTGGTAGCTGGAAAGATTGCCAGTGGGATGAGACTTTCATATGGACATCTTGAACTCTACTAATTAGAAGAATGAAACCATAAAAGAAACAAGCTTGGCACTTGGACACAGCAAATAATTCCTGCAGTTTTTGTACTTCTTACATTTCTCATGGATATTTTATTACAAGGACAGTCCATTCTGCATATGCTGCATGAGGGGGATATGACCTCCAAAACCCATTTTGAGAAAGGCTGCATTACAAGTAAGTTTTTTTAAATGTTACTCCTGGAACTAAAATTTTGGTTTGGCTGGGGGGGGTTTTAGGGAGCTTAGCATGGCATAGAAGCTTGTTCAGAAACTGGCAACTAATAGATACTCATGTGCAAACACAAATCATGTGAATTACACTCATCAATTTTATACCTGCTCTGAGAAAGTATATTTTTCAGTATAAAATTCAGTAATTACCACACAGCCTTAATTTTGAGACTGTAAGAGTATTATCATATAGATATATTAATTAAGCCTATGTTTCTGCAAGGAATGAGCTGACAGTATCAGCATGGAAATACAGTTAATGCCCCCACTGCATTTTGCTGGATGCAAATGTTGTTTAATTTCCAGCATCTGTGTAATTGGAAACACCGCCTGTTCATCTCACACCGAACCAGGCAATTTTATGGGGTAAAGGGGCAGTAAAAGGCCCTCACAAAGTGATTTGTAGATCATGAAAATGCAGTGTGTGACCTTAAGAGTCATTTGCCAGCAATGGTGCTGGCAATAAAATGCCTGGCTGGGTGGTAAGGGAGGCACATAAATTGCTCACACTGCATTTGCACGAGCTGCACAAAAGGCTTCTGAGTCACGGTGGGCAAATCACTGTCCCAGACAGGTGTTTTCCCTAATCTTAAAACCAAACAGCATTTGGTTCTTTCTTCAGCAAGCAAGATAAGCCAACCTCGTCTCCTCCTGGGTTCTGCTAAAGTGGCTCTGGGGGGAGGATGGAGGACATCTGCTACTTGCTAGGAGAGTTGGGAGGGAGCAATACTCTCAGGATGCAAGTGGGATTGCCTCAGGCAGGACATGCAAATGGGTGTGCAAGGTTAAGGCACACCAAAGGACCACCTGTGGTAGGTAGCATCCTGCTTTCTCCAGTGGCCCATGAGGTTGCCTAGCACAGAGCAGGACAGGTCACATGAGACACTTCTTTAAAATGCTCATCTGGTCCAAAATTAAGGGGATATCAAACTGCAAGAAAGCAGATGGCTTCCTTTGCCAATGCCACCTCCCAGACAGGGCGGATGTGAGAAGCAGAGAAGAAGAGGATTGATCCACCACTGCATCACCTTCCCATTTTTGTAAAACTTATCTATGTGGGTGTGGCCAACAGGGAAAAGGCAATTCCCTTACACTGCAATGCTGATGCACAACCCCTGCACGAGCTGGCCAGTACTGCTGGCCACTAGAGAAGTATCAGTAAATATACCCAGGAACAGCAAAATGGAAATGCTAAGGTATCGGAATACAAATTCCCAAGTCCCAGTCCACACTTACTGATCCCATTTCCCCATTGTCAAAAGCTCCAATAGAAATATCTAAAGTGGAAGCTGGCTCACTGGCCTATCTCAGGTCATTTCACTCCCAGCACTGGATTTTCTTTGTTCTTAAAAAGATTTTGAATTATTTTTCAGAAGTCTCTTTATGTGTATTTGAGCAAACATCTAAATTATCCTACTATTTTGGCTACATTTATGAACCAAATCAAAATAGATTCACTTTTCAAAAATTCTCACCATAAATTTTCCTTAGAGATTGCCATTTCACCAACACCTGTAATGCAACAGGAAAAACAAACCAACAAAGCTTTTAGCGAAAGCACCTGAGTTTTGCTAAAGACTGGCATGGAGAGCATAATTTTGGTGTTCTTATTGGAATTCTGTCTCCAAATTCAGCTTTTCATTTCAATGGAACTATTTTATTTATTGACCAGGAAATGTCATCTTGACAGATATTCTGTATACCCCCATCTCAACTTCTGCCTGAGAAAGAAATGCCATTTTCCAATTTGTGCTATTTGAAAAGGTCTGTTATTGCTTTTCTACCGCTGGGCCCCGGGAGATGTGCTCAGTCTCTTGAACCTGACTGCAAAAGCCAGAACTAAGTGGGTTTTTTAGGAAAATTGCTGTCAAGTCTACTCTGTGCTAGCAAATGATGCTGTGCCTTGAAAAGGGAATGAATTCTACACCACAAAAGCCAGATCTTTCACCAGCGTACATCAGAGTCATTCCACAGAAGTGTCTGTAACCCCAAATCCATGAAATGTTGGGGGCTCTCTTTCTAATGCCTTGCTGTTGAATGTCTTCCAACCTTGCAAGAGGAATTTGATGAAGAGGAAGGTCACCTCAAACAGGGAGAGACACCAGCCTGATGCACAGCCACTTGTACAAGGAGCAAGCATGGTCCCACACTCCATTGAGGATGTCTCATCACAAACACCCCTTACAGCACACACGCTGGCTTAAATGTTTACCTTTTACTGAAATCCCTCCTACTGTCAGCCCCAACATATCCCAACTGAGAACTGATTCAAGTAAAAATAACAGAAAAAAAGAAATCATAACTTATGTAAAAGGTTTTTAAAAGTACATGTGAATCATATGATTTTGGCGAAATTATGGACAAGGTGGTCCAGCTAACAGCTGTGTCACACATCTGGGACAGAGTGGAGGGCAGGTAGAGGCAGGTGGGTAGGAGGGTATAGGGACGGGATGGGATGGGATGGGATGGGATGCGATGGGATGTGATGGGATGCGATGGGATGCAATGGGATGCAATGGGATGCAATGGGATGCAATGGGATGCAATGGGATGCAATGGGATGCAATGGGATGCAATGGGATGGGATGCAATGGGATGGGATGCAATGGGATGGGATGCAATGGGATGGGATGCAATGGGATGGGATGCAATGGGATACAATGGGATAGGAGCTCCTGTGCTCTGCTGTTTGCACAGCTGGGATGAAGATGCTTCCTCCCACTATGAACAGTAACCAGAGGCTCCATGGCTAGATGACCCAGGGAAGTCAACCCTTGTGTTGATCCCTGGCGGTGGGATAAGATGTGGGATGGATGGGAATGAAGGATTTCTGACTCCCTTCCCAAACTTTGCTCCTGAAAAAGGGGTTGATAGATGGGCCAGCAGACCCCAGCTCCACCCACTGGGGCAGAGTGGCCAGGTGAGGTTCAAGACTCATGACAGGATTTTATTTTTTTTTTAACAGAAAGCATATAAACACAGTGAGACTTTTTCAGGGTCAGGTTATAGAATCATAGAATGATCACGTAGGTTGGAAAGGACCCTTAAGATCACCAACTCCAACCGCTAACCCAACACTCTAAACCATGTCCCCAAGTTCCACACCTACGCATCTTTTAAATACCTCCAGGGATAATGACTCCACCACTGCCATGGGCAGCCTGTTCCAATGCCTGACCATCCTTTTGGTGAAGAATTTTTTTCATAATATCCAATCTCAACTCCCCTGGCACAACTTGAGGCTATGATGAGTTGGAGGGTTTAAGAGAAAGAGACAGTTTGAGGAGGTGAATTCCTCTCTTTTTGCTCCAGATGACAGGTCTCAGCAAGTTAAATGCATCTTTAAGGGCTCTGACAGTCATGGAGAAGTTACTATCAAGCAAGACAAGATGATATACAAGCTGCTCTGCAAGAGCTCTCCCTGGGGAAACATGTGGCCCCAAGATGGAGCCAAGGTAAGATTTGTTAATGAGTCCTTTGAAATTTCCTTTATCCTCAAATGCATGTCCTATTGGCTGGGTATTTTGTTACTGCCTCTTAAAAAAGCAATACTAGACTCAGTCCCACATGCAACAACTCTCACTCCAACCCTACTCTGTCTTGAATTCCAACAGATGAAGGTTTCAGTGCATGCACTTCAGGGAAGAGGTATGCTGGGGGTTTGTCTGAGGTATCAAGAAGCAGGAATGAGTGGATTTCAGACAGGCTCTCTCAGAGGGTAACTACACACCAGGGCTGAGATTGCTTGCTCTGCCTTTATTTGACATCACACAATTTATATTCCACAGCCATAGCACTGCAAGAACATCTCCCTAGCCTGCAGCTTCATTTTCTGCACACAGCAACCCCAGCACTTTAATTGTCCCATAAACGTGATGGAAAGGATTTGATGCAAAGAGCTGTTAAAATGCCAAATGTCTTGAGCACTGCAACTAATGAATGGCTCCCAACGATTCACGTTTCAATCTATATGCAAATGTGCCCTTTGGTTGGCTTGTGCTGGACTTTTCACTGCTGCATTACAGCTGTCCAGGGAAGCCTCAGACTCATAGATCAGACAGATACAAGGCATAAATGGGAGAAGACTTAAATTATTCAGTGTTTATGAGAAAGATAATCCAAACAGGAGAGTTACACTTTGCTTTTTATAATAACATGATTATAGATGAGCCCCAAGAAGACCTACAATAACGTTGTTTTTTCTCCCCTGCCCTTTCCCCCTTGATAGCAAAACATATAGCACAATGAATCACTTGGTGTGCTCAAAACTGTGTACGTCAGCTCCAGGTAAAGCCAGTGCTCACACAGCCCAAGGGGGTTATATCTGTGAATGGACTGAAAGATTTCAAAACCTGGTCTCTGCTATTCTTACCCCCCAAGCATGGGAAAACATCTCCTGGAGCATTGAACTGAGATTCTGTAAACACTGGCAGTCACAAAATCTATTTCTGCTCATTTACACACTGCACAAATCCCCTTCACCTGCATTGCAATGTGCAATTCTGGTCTTAACAAGAAGAAATTAAGCTGGAGTAGTGAAAAACAGATGGCTGCTGCCATCACAGGAGGACTGCAGAGCTTGTTTAACAAGAGGGGGAAAAAGGGTTTTGCAGGATTTTGGTCAACTCCAAGAGTATGAAGGAAAACTGTAACTCTGCATACAAACACTGAGAAATGGCAAGAAGAAGAAAGGACAGTTTTATCTAAGGGCCATTCCTGGCAGAAGAGCAGGAAGCCACAAATATCCTCAAAACCCACAGAAATGAAGATACCAAGGGCTGTCTTATTCACACTGGCCTTGTTGGGATTAAAGCTGAAGCTGTACCAGGGATTTTACATTCAAAGAAATGCCAGAGGTGTCACAGGAACTGCAGAGTTGATAGCAGCAAGGAAACTGCAAGATTTTGGCATTGCCCCCAAAAGTCACCTCCCCAGAAGCTCTGACAAGCCAGGACAGCAGAGCTGAAGTCTCTCACCAAGCCTTTCAAAATAGCTGGAACAACTTCCTTGTCTTGCTGTTGAACTAAAAGGAGCTTTATAGTGTGAGGCATCCACTGTGTTGATCCCTCAGGACCTTAATGTCTGGCTGGACTTTGGTTTCCTTTACCTGCTTGGATTAGGTCTCCACTGTTTCTTTTAACTCTTATTTCCACTTTTCTCCCTGTAACTGCAGGAGCAGGTTAGGGGGACACTAAGAATGGGGGAAACTTGCAACAGCAGTGATGCTCCTCATGTGGTCTGGACACGGCCAGGCAACCACAGTAACACAAATACAACAATCTGAAAAGCCTAGCTTAACAGATGAGCTTTGCAGGATCACTGAATATCCAGGTTTGGAAGGGATGCATGAGGATCATCCAGTCCAGCTCCTGATGCTGAACTCAGTCTTCCACAAAACACTTACATTTTGCAGCATGTTTTATTCCCCAGCAGATAAGTGGGTTTGATTTCTGCTGGGCTGGCCCAGCAACAGCGAATATACAGCACCTTGGATTTAAGACTGGGTTAGAGGTTTTTGAGGGTTTGTCTACAAGAGTGAGAAGACAGATCTGGCAAAAAAGAGCCATGCAGCAAGCAGCAGTCTGCTGCCATTTGCCACCAGGAAAGCCCTCTTCCGGGCCAGGCTGTGTGGTCAGCGGTGGGCAGGACCACCACACCCTCCCTGTCTCCACTCCAGCTCCAAAAATGTCTCTGCTTTACACAGCAGACAGAACGTGCATGAACGAGCTGCTGCTGTGCTGTGGAGCCAAACCAACTCGTCAGGCTGCCAAGGCAGGAATTCAGGAAGCCCTCCTTTTCCATCTTCCCTTTCTTTGTGCACGGAAATGGACCTGCCACAAGTAATTTGCTAGTGACTAAAGCTGATAAGTTTGGCTCCCTGCAGGCCCCTGCTGGGGAACAATATTGGCTTTTCTTTTGGATTACTGGGTGGAAGACACAGGGCAGGCAGAAAGCTCTGTCTGCTTTCTCCTCCTCGCTGGAGCTGCGCGCTGCCCTCAATGCTCAGCTCTCCCTCCCTAAGGGAGATCCTGGTAGGAATTGTTCTGATGGGAGAATGGAAGGGAAGCAATGTCCCAGGCTCATCTTCAGAATTCCTGGATTTACAGCTGGGTAAGGACAGGGAAACCAAGCTGTAAGGGCCAAAAACTGTGCTCATCTACCCCAGGTGATGATTTGGGATTTTGTTTGACCTTGTTGGAGAAAGTTTTCAGGGAAAAAGTGGTAGGATGGCAGTAGTAAGCACGTTGTGCACATTCAAGAATGAGCAAAAAAAAAAAAAAAAAAGACAGAGAGAAAGCTCTTTGGAAAGTAATACAGGTCTTGAACACCATAGATGTACTTCCAAAATCTTACAGCAAAACGGAAGGAGGCAAAATACGAATATTGCTGCTATTTGCAATTAAGCACATAAACAGCAGTCTTTGGGCGACAGAGAGCAAAGTGTTTCCTATGTGACTCAGAAAGGACCTTTAGATGTGACAAACTGGTATGAAGTGACTTCAGAAAGGGCCTGTACCTGCTAACAACTGGGTAACCTTACTTCATTACAGAGGGGTCCTTGCTCACCTTATCCATGCTGCAGAGATGTTTGCAGTAAGCAACAAATTCAACACAAACCGTTTCCCCTGATATTTGCCAGCAACTGCTTGGCATCTGAACCCACAGGAAGAGTGCCCAGAATTATTCAGAAGCATGCTGCAGCCTTGCCTAGACAGGACACTTTGTTTTAGATAACGAGGAAGGTGCTCAATTTGATTAAGGCTCTGCAAAGGGTGAATCCAGAGTGGTACAGAAGACTATGAACCAGCAGCTGAACCACAGAGGGGCACCTCCTAGAGAGAGCCATGACAGGCAGCCCACAGCGACCCCATCCTAGACAGAGTTGTTACAGGGTATTTCTTAACTACTATTCTGACCTTTTAACCTAATTCATGTTAATTTTCACACCCCTTTTCCTTGGCATTGCAAACTGCATCAGGCAGTTTGTGCATGGGGCAAATGCCTTGGAGGCTTTGGAAGGAGGACTGAGCTTCTACACATCTACCAAAGTGCAGTTTTTGTTTAGCTCAGGTTCTGGCAGGTTGGGGGAACACTATAAAAAGCATTTCAGTTGCTCCACAAGATCTCTGGCATTCCTTCCACTCAAAACTATCCTCAGCTCTTTGTGGCACTGCTATAAACTGAAACCATGTGGGCTTCTTCAAAGGTCCAGTGCTTTCTGCTGGACAAAAGCAGATTTACCAAGCAAGACATAGAATTCAATCAAAGTTGTTGGGTAGATTTGCTCCATTGCATCAAGGCTCAACTGTGCTGACAAATACACTCGAATCTCAACCAGCAGCCCCAACCCAGGACACGTGGTGGGACTGTCAGTCCTCCCCAAGTATGACAGAGCAATGAGAAGCTGAGAGAGACACGTTATGCCTAGACAAAGGGAAATCACTACAATCTGAAGCCCTAAATTATTGCAGAAACTACATGAGACCTGGTAAACAAATAATTCTTCAGTTCACAGAATCATAGAATGGTTTGGGTCAGAAGGGATTGGAAGTATCATCTCATTCCAACCCCCCTGCCATGGGCAGGGCCACCTTCCATTACACCAGATCACTCAAAGCCCATTCCAACCTTCCTCTGAACACTTTCAGGAATGGGGCAGCTTCTCTGGGAGACCTGTGCCAGTGCCTCTCCACTTTCACAGGAAAGAATTTCTTCCTAATATCTAATCTAATCTAATCTCTGTTAGTTTAAAAGCACTGCCCCAGTCCCATCACTGCAGGCCAATGTAAAAGTTGCTCTCCTTTTTTACAAGGCCCGTTTAGGTACTGCAAGGTGATACAAGGTCTCCCTGGAGCCTTCTCTTCCCCTTCTTCTTCTCAATCCCAACTCTTTCAGACTGTGCTCACATCAGAGGTGCTCCACCTCTCACTTATTTTGAATGTACAAAAAGACTCCATTTTTACACAACCAAAGCAGAACTGTTCCTGGAAATTGAAAATCAGTTTTTGACCAGATCCTATTTTAAGTCAGGCAGTCAGTTGTTTTAGTCTTCTGCATGTCCAGGATTCATGTGAAGCTTTTGGGCCACCCCAGATGAGAAAATAGAAGTGGAACATTGTGTGAGGTTAATCTGGACGACACACACAGAGAGAGCAATGATTTGCTCTAAGCCAATCAAGGATTAAGGCTAAGGAGTATCTCTGCATCTTGTAACAGTCCTTTTAGGGAAATAAGACAGGACGATAATAACCTGACTTGACCCTTCCCCTCCAAAAAAATATTTTTATTAGTGCCTGTGGTGATGGAGTAAAACTAGAGAAGCTGAAGACAGGAATGATTCACTTACCTGTCGTAGAATGACCATGGTTCCTGTATAAACACATCAGCAATCACCAGGAATGGACCTGAATCAAAAAAAGTCAGCAATTAATGACTCTCCCCCAGACTCAAGAGACCCTGCTCAGGAGCTGTCCCAACCCTACAGTACTTCCACAGCCCCAGGGGTGGAAGAGGGCTAGTAGCACTGAAACTCCTGATGCTTTCATAATATTAATTCCAGACAGTGAGAGACAACCCTCTAAATACATCCAGATTAATGCTGGCACCGTGGTGAATGAGACTGGGACTGGAGGTCACTTATGCAAGGAATATTTTGTAAACTGAGTCCTAGAAAGTTATCCAAGGATTAACCCAGCGAACACACTGATACTGATTTATTACATGTGTCTTTGGATCCCGTGGTGCGAATTAAAGCACGTGGAGACGGGGAGTATTGTCCTTAGCACACCACAAGGCTGGCTGGATTTTCATGTTTCTATCCAAACTGCTTTGAAGAGAGCAAAGAAATACCAAGTACCCCAGCATAGCCTGGAACTAAGACCTGGATTGGATGGAGTATTTCCTCTCTCTTCTCCAGCTGTAGTGCAAATTGTATCTTTGTGGTATTTACATGGGAAAGTCTCATGCTGCTCCTGAGTTTGTGCTTGCTGCTCTGGTGCCATTTCACAGCTCCCAAAATTAAATGTGTTGGCTTTGTATGAGTGAAAAATGCTTTCAAATAATTGGATTTCTGCAGCTTTTAATCTCTGGGTCATCCTTGCTACATGGCAAGCAATAATTGTTGTATTTATGGTGTGGAATGTTTTCCAGCATAGTAAAAATACTTGTGCCTTAAAAAGCAGGGGAAAAGGCACTCAATCTCAGAGACACAATTCCCACAGGATACTGGACATTGAAGGCTGATGAAGGATAATCTTGCAGGACACAAGACATTTTCATTCACAGTGGTAAAGTAGTAATCTGGACTCATCATAAAAACCTATATATTTTGTTTCAACTTTTAGCCATGACTTTCATTTTTATGCTTCCCCCACTAAAAAGCAAACAATTGTTGGGGGGATGGGAGGGAGAAGTCTTCCCACCCTCCCCACAATCATCTCCAGGTGGGATGTCCCAAAGAGACAGACTCAGTCTTGCAAAAAAAAGGTACAATAATGTCCCATGCCAGCGTTCCTAAACACTTTCCTCATGCCAAGGAAAGTGATTTCTCTTCCCCACCAGCAGCAACTGCTTGCATCCCATTCAGCAAGATAGGGACTTGGCCTTTGGTGCTGATCCTGCTGGCTGAATTTTCTGTAGCCTCTCAGGTGCAGTGGAAAACACAGATGTTCCCATCCTAGCTAGAAAGGCAGGATTTTTCTCTATTAGCTCCTGCAGAGACTGTAATGGCTCAACAGAATTTCCCCTTTTCCTCACCAGGCTGCCTGCACCACCTCTACATTTTCACAGACTACTAACAGAGATAACTACCCCACTGAAATGTGTAAGCATTTGCCATCCAAGCGCCTGCAACCAACCTTAATGAAAACATCCATCTGCTAAAACCATCTACATGATCCACAAACCATCTGCATTGCCTGGGAAAGGAACTGGTGGCCTATGAGCAGCCAGGGCATCACTGTTCATTAGGAAATACTCACTAGACAAACTTTGGCCACAGGCCATGTTTAATGAATTAATTTTGCTTTTCCTAGAAGGAAGATGAGTGGTGGAAAATCACGTGCACACTTTAATAACTGCAAGGCTGTGAGGCACTTTTCCTAATTCTAAGATTGAACCTTCTCTGTAGCACATTAAATTACTGCTCTTCTCTTTAATTCACATGGAGTGAAAATAACTTTCTAACCCTGCCAAGTAGTGAGCCCTGAAGCAGACTGCCTAGGGATGTTGAAGACTTTACTCCACTGGGAACAGCCAGTGAAATCTTAGCCTGGCTCAGAGCAGGCTCTGGGGGAGGCTCTTCAGAGGTCTGTACATGATGATCATAGGGTCAGTGTCAGACACTGGGATGGGTAATTGGATAGCAGTTGAAGTTCCCTGGCTGAAGGACATCTGCTGTGACCAAGTCATCTGGTAGCTCCTTTCCTCCCTTTTCCTCTCTGAAAAACAGAGGTCTTGCCCAACAAGCAAGCTCCTAATTATCCCAGGCATAAATTTTATGCTAATTAGCCAAGTGAGCTAGGTGAGCTGGCCCCATTGGGTGTCCACATTGCAAAAACCGTGCATGGGACATCTGTTCCCACAGGCTGGGCTAAAGCCACGAGTTCAGGTCTCAGAACTGCTCCATCAGTTTTTGTCCTGCTGCTCCTGAAGCAAAGCACTTTTCCATGGTTATCCTGCTTCCCAGCATCAAGACTACCTGGTGTGTGGGCATCCTGCTTAGCCTGGCCTGTGGTGGCGCTGAATAGGTCTTGTGCCATGTTTGGAAGAGTATTCACATAACAAATCCACTCTAGTTTTAAACAGGACTTTGGTGCCCAAAGGGGGTTATTGTTATTTTTATTTTCTAAAGGTCTAACCTCAGCCCATGCCACCTGGCCTGCTCTTGTTCAGTGCACTGTCAGCCCCTTCATGATGCCTTTGCAAGGGAGGTTGTGCACAACTGAGAGCCAGCTTTCCCCACAGCTTGCTGGGCAGGGAACACCCCAAAGGGGAAGGGCAGGGGAAGCAGCAGACTCCCCTGCCTGTTCTTCCCAGAGGGATCAGTAAGGTTTGGGCTTGTCTGAGCACCAGAGAGATCAGCTATCCATTAATTCATGGGGACCCTGGTGGAGGAAAACAGCCATCTGGACCCTCTGACCCTCACTGGCAGGTGAGTGTAGGGCACTTCAATCCCACTCCTGTCAGAAGCTCTACGGATGGTCTGGGAAATGAGGTGGGCTAAGCAAAACACATCCAGCCCCTCTCCCAAATCCCTCATACATAAGGGCACAGAAACAACTCTCTGAAAAGTGCACTTTTTGTAAATTGGCTTAATTTTTCAGCTTTCTGGCCATCACTGGTTGAACATCATCTGAATTGAGCATCTGAGGCAGGCAGTGGGGTGAGGCTGAAGGGGCTTTAAACTACTTCTGGATGCAGAGGGATGTGTGCCACGGAACACGCCACTTTCTTGCAAGCTGTGCTCAGCAGAAGCCAAGGAGTGTTTCAGTATGAGGTCTGCACCACAATGATCTCCAGCACGGCTTTCCTGGTTCCAAAGAGATCCTAAATACAAAAGGAACCTGACAGAGTTTGACTCTGGAGGGGGAAAGTCTGAGGGACCTGGACAAAGCCACTACCCTGCAGCTGCAAAGAAGGGGGTTGCTACTCTAATCTCTTTAACTGGCATTTCTGTGCTCCTTGTTGGCACTTCAGGACCGGAGTCCAACCACATGACTGGCCTTTCTTCCTGGGGGATCACTCTGCAGTGCTAATCCTCCAGAGCCCATGCTTAATAAGCACTGGCTTGAAGAAATTCAGGTATTTCACTCTAAATGTAAAATCTATTCCTTTATCCCGAAGTTCTGTGCCCTACATTATTTTCCTGAATGTAAATGTAGTGAAAAAAAAAGAGTAATTAATTTATGGGGTGTGTGCATTCACATTCCATGCCTGTACCCATCTTTGCCCATCTTGGTGCAGAGCCTGTCTTTAGGAGAACACCCTGTGCACTTCATAGTGTGAAAAAACAGAATTTCATTTGCCTTATGTCCACTTCACTTGACTGGCAGAAACATGTGTCTGTCACCTTAGCTGAGCAAAGAGATTTAACATGTCAGAGCTCTCTGCACACAACTGCTTTCACCTCCTGCCCTCCCTGCAAGGGATCTGAGAAGGATTAAGGATTTTCCAGTGTATTTTACTGTTCATCTGAGAAATGGCTAATAAAAAGGTCAGACCTACAACCTCAGAGACAAGCACCTTTGTCCCTACCAAAAACAGGATTACAATCAGGAAGGAAAACAATGGCTCTTGAATAGGGGGTTAAGCTGACAAACCCTGCCAGTCTCTGGGATCTCTAACCACTGACAGTGGGTGACAGCAAGCAGAAAGGAAGAAGGCAGTGTCACTACATACCACTCCTCCTAGTCTTTGTCCATCTGGAAGCTGGCATGGTTGGGAAGCTATGACAGTTTGTATTTTTGCACTCCTCCTAGAGCCCTGAATGGAAACCACGTTTTTCCATCTGTCAGGATTATTTATCTCCATAGGCTACAGAAGAAGCCTGAGGTGACTGGTTTCATTTCTATGTCCCCTCCTTTCTCTCATCCCTGAGGTCAGGTGTCAGTCTGAATATGGCAGCCATTCATCTTCTTCTCTACTAAGAGGAATCTTCCCTACTAGCTTGATCAACAAGCAAGCTCTCAACAGAGACAACCCACTACTTCTCTAGGTAATTACCTCCAGCTCAAACAATTCTTAGTGTTAAAAATTATTCACGTTTCTTCTCATCTTCCATATTTGCCTTTGGCTTCTCACCTGAGGCAGTCACAGCTTACCAACTACAACTGACCACATAGATGGGCCCACATGGTGGGTTTTGCCTGGTCTAGAGGAAGGTGTCCATGCCCATGGCAAAAGGGTTGAAACTAGATGATCTTTGAGGTCCTTTTCAACCCAACCCGTTCCATGACTCTGTGATCTCCCCACTTCTCCCACCTGAGCTTTGGACTGAAGTGTCACAGTAACCATTCACTTACGCCTTCCCTTCCCATGGCACAGATATCTTCAGCCTTGTAAGAAGAAATGATCTTTTCTAACTCCACCAGAAAAGTAAAACCCAGCCTTCTGGTTTCGTTACCCATTTTCTCCTTTAATGTGGAGAAAAGAGGTCTTACCATGAAAAGCACTGGTATTGCCTGGAGTGCAAGAAATAGCAACAGGAATTCGCCTCAAGTATTTACTGGGTTTTTTACACACAGGACAGCACACCCTGAGCTTCTGCAAGTGAGCAAACAGTACAGGGCTCTCGTGGTGGGGATGTGTGGACACGGCAAGCACTACCTGGCCACATGCTGCCTGCCACGGTGCTGAGAAAGTTCCCTTATTTGTGCCTTAATTGCCACCTCCGCACAGACGGATCAGATTGAGGTCAGGCTGACAAATGACATGAGGAATGTGAGGAAGCTCTCACCTCAGCAAGGCAGGTCACGGTGGCAATAAGCTGCAGAAAACATTGGAATTACCACTGCTCATGTGAGCGGTGCATCCATGACACAGCCTGCCTGCGGGCTCTGCATGCACTGCGATCAGCACAGAGCCTGTTTCCCTGGAAAAGCTCTGACCCAAATTCACTGAAGGTCAAGAAAAGCCTTTCCTACAGCTTTTGGATCAGAACTTGAGTGATTACCAGATTTTCAGTGAATGCTGGTCTCAGGAAAGGAATAGCTGCTTGAACAAGAGGTGCATTTTGGTGTAAAGAATTATCTCCCTATCAGCTGCAGATCCAACTTCCCAGATAACTGACGGAAAAAGACAAATTCAAGCAGAGCTGCAAGCTGACATGTAAAGGCATACCTGATAGCAAGCTGGGTAAAGATCCTTTGGGAAGCCCTGGATCCTCAGAAAGACTCCTTGGTGTGCAATATCGTGCAACTAAACAACAGCCTGCCAGGGCTCTTTTAGGAGATGTGCAGCTTTTTCTCTAGCTATTCCTGCAACACTCAGTCTTACAGTGATGAAAGGCACAGGATTAGGTGCTAATTAGATTTGAGGGTACTCCCGTCAGGCTTCTCCTTCTCGTGGGCGGATACTGTTTGCAGGAAAGACGTGATAGCTTGTTATTGTGATGGGGTTTTGTTTGGCTTTTATTTTATTTTATTTTTTAACAAAAAGGGATGTTCCAGACATCTTGCAGATCTGGAATCTCCAAACCCCATAAAATTGCAGCTACTTGGAGCAAAACCCACCGTTCCTACACAAAAGAACAAGGACAACCTGTAATCAGGGTGGCTTTCTGTAGCAGAACAGCCCAGCACAGGAGCAGCCTTGCTGCATTACGTACACAGATACTCTGCATTTCTTTACATTCGGGCTTTTTTTTTTCCCCATGCAAGTAGCTCCAGGAAGAAAGGGCAGTGCTAATGCACACTGCAGTCTGTCATTCTGCAAGTGCAACTGAAACCTGGGGAAATGATGCTCGTAACTGAAACCACCAATAAACAGGGTGTCATCTACTCAATGTGAGTGACAGACGAGTGTCAGGGGCTGAGCAGGAGGTAGCGTTTCTGACCAAAGCTTACAGTACCCAAAAATAGGGTATGATTTTCAACAGACCTTAGGTAGAGATGAACAATATGAAAAATGTGGCTTCTCCCAGAAAACCAAGCACTTATAAGCCATGTGCTGAGCTCTCCTCATCGGTCAAGCTGACTATGGATCAGCCAAAAATACAGTGTTGTTTCTTTTGACCCAGCTAAAAATCTTGATGACCATATCCCCAGCAGTATCAAATGACTGAGATAAAATTACTTTGGTTGAAACTGTGCTGATTCCCACAAGCTGTGAAATGCAGTGCCACGAAATGCTGAAGTGGTGATCTCTACTGAGACTGTGAGGGGTTTGAAAAGCAAGGGAAAGGAACTTGATCCTCTGTGCCTTCCTCCACCAAGAGCTGCAGCACTAATCAGAGCCTGTGATGACAGCTCCAGGCTGTGCCATACTGTTTGCTTTTGCAAAGCACTGCACTAGTCAGTGAAAGGACTGCGGAGACTCAACTCCAGCTGCAGGGTCTCAGAGCTTTTGGGAATCATAAAATAGTTTGAGTTGGAAGGGACCGTTTAAATGTCATCTGATCCAAACCCATTGCCACAGGCAGAGACACCTTCCACTAGATCAGGGTACTGAGAACCCCATCCATCCTAACCTTGAATACTTCCAGTAATGGGGCATTGATCACTTCTCTGGGCAGCCTGTTCCAGTGCCTTATCATCCTCATTGCAAGGAGATTCTCTCTTACATTTTAGTGTAAATCAACTCTCCATCAGCTTAAAGCCATTCCCTTTTGTCCTATAATTACATCCCCTTGTTCCAAGTCCCTCTCCAGATTTTTTTTTTTTGCCCCTTTAGGTACTGGAAAGGGCTCTAATGTCTCCCCAGAACCTTCTCTTCCCCAGACTGAACAAACCCAACTCCCTCCTCTCAGCCTGTCTTCTTAGGAGAGGTGCTCCAGTCCTCTGAGCATCTTCATGAACCTCTGCGGTCCATTTGATCCTCTGCTTTGTCAGTACCAATCTAACAGAGTCACCCAAACTCTTTCATATTTCAGATGAAGACAAGACAGTTCCCCAGAGAGGCCGACCCCCACCCTGTGCATTTAGCTGTGTTGGGTGTGCATTCTGAGCTATACTCTACAACTACCTGAGATGTAACCAGGTGAGCATTGGTTTCTTCTCCCAGGCAACCAGTGACAAGGGGACATAGTCTTAAGCTGCACCTGGGAAAGTTTAGGCTGGGCATTGGGAATAATTTCTTCACAGAAAAAGTGATTAGACATTGGAATGGGCTGCCCAAGGAGGTGATGGAGTCACTGCTCCTGGAGGTGTTTAAGGAAAGACTGGATGTGGCACTCAGTACCATGGTCTATTGCCTGGTGTTTGGTCACAGCTTGGACTCTATCTCAGAGGTTTTTCCAACATAATTGATACTGTTATTCTGTGCAAGAATGCAACACTCTGAGTTGACACCATGTCTTAAAAGGTGATAAACTTGCTAACCCAAAAAACTAACCCCAAAACACTGCAGACCTCAGGATGCGCTTGTAAGCAGAACTCAAGACAGAAGCAAAAGTTTCCACAAAGGCAAGAGCCTGCTTTGTGATGTACTCACTACCCAGGGATGGTACAAAGCAATGCCTGAACATTTCCTTGCCTCCTCCTGGCCCTGCCACGGATCAGAGGAGAGCTGGAAGCAAATACCTGTCACTGTGTTTATGCATACAAGCCTAGGGAACATGGAGCATGCAAATCCTAGAATGGGAGTCCATTACTGTGACTCTCTGTTGTGGCTTTATGCCTCAAATCAGCACCCATTGTCCCCTCTCCCATGACAGTGCTGTCATTTAGGTGTCTTTGCAGTTCTCATTCTTTTCTTTTCATGCTCCAAGTCCCATCTGACAACCAGGGTGGGATTAAGCTATTTATATGCAGACATTGGGTTTGATCAAGTCAACAAAGACTGGAATGGTGAAGGGTCTGGAGCCCAAATCTGACAAGGAGCAGCCAAGGGAGCTGGGGGTGTTTAGCACAGAGAAAAGGAGGCTCAGGGGTGACCTTATCTCTCTCTACAACTCCCTGAAAGGACATTGTAGCCAGGTGGGGGATCGGTCTCTTCTTCCTAGTGAAAAGCAACAGGACAAGAGGAAACAGCCTCAAGTTGTGCCAGGGGAGGTTTAGATGGAAAATTAGCAAAATGTTTTTCATCAAAAAGGTTTTCAAGCATTGGAACAGGCTGTCCAGGGCATTGGTGGAATTACCATCCATAGAAGTGTTCAAAAGGCATGTGGGTGAGGCATTTAGTGTCATGGCTTAGTGGTGAACGTGACAGTGCTCAGTTAATGGTTGGAATTGACGATATTAGAGGACTTTTTCCACGTGAAGGATTCTGTGATTCTTTAAGATCACCCCCATGACTACGGGGACACACCAGTGCTTCCAAGGCCCAATTCATTCCTTCTGTCAGGATTATTTATCTCCACAAGCTATAGAAGAAGCCTGAGGTGACTGGTTTCGTTTCTATGTCCCCTCCTTTCTCCCATTCCTGAGCAGCTGCAAATATGTTAAAAGAACACTTAGCTGACTGTGAGGGTTTGATCCCCAAACCTCTCTTTGGAGGGTTTTAGTAGCAGTGCCATGGAAAGACACACCTCAACTGAATGAGTCCCAGCCAAAATGTTACATTAAAGCAAGAAATCACAGCAAACTCCCTCCTCTGGAAAGTCAGATAATCAATATGCAGTAGCCTCTGTTCATCTGAGAGCGGTCAGGAAACAGGCATCAATTTTTTAAGCCTTCAGCAGGAAGTTCAATAGATTTACCCTGCATTCAATCTCCTCGAAAAGTCCAGCAGGTAGAGGAGCTGAACAAAAGACCTGACCTTTTCTCCCTCCCTGTGCTTTCACGCAGCCCAGGCAGAACAATGGACCACGGCGGCATCCGATCCCGGCTCTCCGCAGAGCACTCAGCACAGCCTCCCGAGGAGGGCAATTGCCTTTTGTGCACCAGCCTCTACTGGCCATTGAGTATTTTTCAGCTGCCACCATAATTAATCAAATAAAGTATCCTTTTGCAAGGAGGTCAGGTGTAATTTCAGCATAATCCAGATGCTGCAGGCTGAGCTGATCTAGGGAAAATGCCACACTTGCAGGCCGGCTGAGCGGTGTCTGCAACTGTTTTCATCCCTTCCTCACGTGCAGATGAACTCCCAAGTCTTGCTCCTACACACAGGGCCTGATACATGACAAGAACAAACTAGGAGCAAAGCCTTTGTTTGAAACTGAGGGTGATTTGAGACATGAACATACTCATGGTTCTCCTCCTTGGAGTACCACAGTGCTGGGCTGTACTGGAAGTCCTCTTGCAGGTCCTGAGCAAATTGGGATCTCTGGACAGTATTGTGCCAAGGCCAGAGCTCAGAACATACCTACCCATGGCTCAGAGAACCCTAACTAGCCCGGGCTGAGCAAACCAGCAAGTGCCAGTGGGGTCACCATGGACCTGCTCCTTCATGGGCTGGTAAATCTCTGCCGCTTACAGAGCAAGGGATACACACAGATGTGGTGGTTGATTTCAGCCCAATGTGTTTTACACTGAGTGCATGGATTTGGGAGGAGATTCATGCATGGTACATCCTGTTTTAGGCCAGGTTCAGGAGGCTGCAACCTTGTGAGCCACCCAGGCTGTGCCAGACCTGCAGTGGAACCACAGGCATTAGCCCTTAGCTTAGACGCAGGTGTAACCTTTTGGCTGTATTGCTCAGGCACCTACAAAGACTCTGTCTGTTATCTGAAAACAACTCTGTAAAGGTCACAGAATCCTAGAAAGATTTAGGTTGTAAGGGACCTTAAAGGTGATCTTTTTCCAACCCTTCTACTGTAGGCAGGGAGCATTTCCACTACACCAGGTTGCTCAAAGAGCCATCCAACAGGGCAGGGCATCCACGGCTTATCTGGGCAGCCTGTTGCAAAGGTTTGGGAACCAGACATCTAAGGGAAGGTGCTCCATTTTACAGCAGTGTCTAGATGACCTTCCACCACCTAGACAATATATGGCAGAGGTAAGATCTGAAGTAATCTCAGCTCAGTAAATTAATTACTAACCCCCTTCTGCTTTTTTCCTATAGAAGTGTATGCTAGAGGAGTCTTTACTGCAGCCACTGTTTTAGCAACAACTCCAGTGAGATATCCTGTGTTATTCCTTCTTGAATCCCAGCCTATTTATGGAGGAGGGGCTAATGCTATCCTCACTTCAAACTGAGGCATGGAGGGAGGATGTCACATTCCTCAAGGTCATGCAGTAGAACCGGGGCACCCAAGACTGTGCCTGTGACTTCAGAGCAGAATGTCTTTAATAAAGGCAGCTCCTCTGCTCTTCTGTAGCCTCAAATTGGCCTAATAAGCAGCTGTCTCACCTCTACTCTTGTTAGTCCCTAATGGTCTGGCCTCGGCTCTCTCCTTTTGGTGCTACTAATGCTGGCTGGAGCAGGACTTCTGCAAGCTTTTGTAATCCTGTGAGGGTTTTTGTCTCAGCAGGAACGCCTTTGCTGGGATTTTTTGTGAAATCCTCCTTCTGCCTGCCCTAACACTATCCTCTTATTTTTCCATGGTCCTGGAGAAATTCAGGGTGGACCTTCAAGAGGCTGGGGTCAGCCTCCAAATGCAAGAGCTGTTAGGATGAAGTGGGTTCAAATCATAAGATACCAGCTCTGTTTTATCTGCTGAGGCTCCTGTTGACTCCTGAGGTTGTTTTGCCTGACCGGGGACTGTAAAATTAAGTGAAGACTCTGCTCTGCCCTTTCAGGTTGCTTTTGGTGCAATCACCATCACACCCCTCAGGGCAGTATCAGGCAGTGCTGGGAGACATCAGCCCTGTAATAGTCCAGATGAGAGGGGGACAGACACTCCCTGACTCACTGGCTGCACATGCAGAAAGTTATATTAATTTTTCAGCTGGGGATTCTGAGTCACAGGGGCTGTGTTTGCTGCTGATCTACTGCTCTCCTTGCTGGGTGTTACTCAGTGCATGGGACACTGTGCTCTAAAGGGCATCATCTGGCTGAGCTGAAGTCACTCTCATAGGTCAAAGCAGAATCAGACTAAAAGGCACATAAAAAGGTTGATTTAGATTAGATATTAAGAAGAAACATTTTACTGTTAGGGTGGTGAGACACTGGCACAGGTTGCCCACAGAAGCTGTGGATGTCCCATCCCTGGAAGTGTTCAAGGCCAGGTTGGATGGGGCTTTGAACAACCTGGTCTAGTGGGAGGTGTCCATGTCCTGTCCCCATGGCAGGGATATTGGAACAAGATAATCTAAAAGGTCTTTTGCAACCGAAACCATTCTATGATTTTATATGTTGGGTGTTGCATAGGCATAAAGTAAAAATCACTGCACTCTGAAACAGCCTGTATGGACAAAAGAACTGGAGGCTCCAGGAAGTAAAGTCACTTTGCTCCATGACAAGATTCCACCTGGCAAACAGCAGAGAGGCAGAAATAGATAGAATGTCCTCTGTGAGGAGCAGTGCTAACAAAAGCCTCATTTACAACAACAAAGTTCCAAATAATAAGATTTCTAGAAGGCCAGTAGGGCATAGCCCCTCCTAAGAAGACTTTCCTGCAGGTGGGGCATCCATAATAGCTTTCTCACCCCACCTGAGATATTCAACAGGAGCTGGCATCACGCTGCAGGGTACCAGATTTCTCCCCTGCTCACCTGTGTCTTTTCAGGAAGTGTCTACGAACTTTGCTTCCTTGTTACAGCTCAAATTTGAAGTGACCTTGATCATCAAACTACTGTGATTAGGTGACACATCTAAAGGGACAGGCAGAGTCACCACAAAAACCTTGTTTCCTATGGAAATCAGCCTAGATGACAAAGCCAGCTTTAATCAGGTCCCTAACTTATTCCAGCATTGACAAACTGCTCTCTTCCTACTCTTCTTTGCAGTATTTTATGGCACCCACACAAAGAAAGGGGTCAGCTGTTGGTATTTGTCATTTGCTCTCAGCTACACTTAAGAAATCAGTAGTTTCTGGAGACAAGTCTCATTTCCCTGGCTGAGGTCAACATCACCTGAAAAGCTTGACTTTTGTTCCAGCCCTTTCTACTTAATATCTTCCCTGATTGCTGTGCTCGGGGCTGGGAGGACAGGACCTGGTTTGCTACTCTAAAGAGTAGTCTGCCCTGAGAGAAAAATACAACAGATAAAACAGGGCATTGGGGCAGATCCAGAGGGTTTTTTCTAAGAGCATTAAGGCTGCCCTAACAGCTTTCACCCTCTGTTACCCACCGCCCTAGTTTGTATTGGTACAATTAACCTGAATCAACTGCAGCCCTGATTTGCTTCAGCATTTATCTAAGATCTTAGAGGTCTTTTTCCAGCCTTACTGATTCCACAAATCCATCATTCTATGGTAAGGACCTGGTCCATCACCCACAGGCACTGGGGCATCAGCAGACAAAGCTTCCCCTGTCTTGTGCTGGAGAAGAGCAGTACCTTCCATGGGAGGGATGGTGTCCTTGCAGAAAACCTGCTCTGGGAGACCTCCCTGGCGTGGCAGCAGACTGGGATGAGCTGCTCATTAATTGTTTACAAGTCTCTGTGCACTGCTTTAAGGAATTACATAAAAGATCCAATAGCTCCTGCTGTGGATCCTGATCCCTGGGCAGACTGTGTCTGGGCACCCCGAGTACTCTGAGAGAGCTGGTAGCTCTCAAATCCTGCAGAAATGAAAGGAAATCCTAAAGGACTGGTGGAGAGTTTTATCACTTTTTTTTGGATCAGGGATGCAGTAGTACCACCAGCCTGGCCTGGGGTGTTTGGGAGGTGTATCACTAACACCATGGAGAACTCATGGGGACTTTCAGTAGACTTGGCTTGGGGAAGGCTCTTACACAGAAATTACAGATGAAATGACTGCTCCTTTATTTCTCCAGACCAAAACCTTCTGTGGGCTGTAGGAGAGACAAACCCTGTGTGTGTGTGGCTTCTGGAGTTCATCTCAGCCAAGGGTAAATCTGCTGGCCTTGATGGCACTGATCCAGCAAAGCTGAGGGATGAGAGGAAGCAGGACACAAATAGCTGGGGTATCACAACGTAACAGCAACCTCCACTGGTGCTGGAAAACACCCAAAGGCTCAGACGTGGGAGGCAGCACTTGGATGCACTCTGGCTGGGCTTGCAGGGCTCCCTCCACCTCACCACAGCACAGCACACACATGCTGGACTCCTGTGTCCCCATGTAGGAGATCTGCCTGTCCCCCCAGCCACAGCCAGGGAAGGGGACCCTGCCTCTGGTGATGAGAGGTGGTGTGGTTTGTGGGTGCTCCCCCTTCCCTTCCAGACCCACTGTCACTGTGATGCTGTTTGAGCCCACTGCGCTCAGTGAGAGCTTTGCCTGGGCTGGGAACTCGATGCCACCAAGAGGCAAAGCATTTTTCTTCTCCCAGCCTCGCCTGTTGGCATGAATTCAAACTCCTGTACACCAACACACACCAGGCACATGGAAAACTGACTTACAAAGCAAGCCTGACCCCAACAAAAGCATGGGTCAGCTCTGGAAATCACAGGAATCCACATACAAACCCCAGCTTTTCTAGCAGAGATGCAGCTGATCAATATCTTTGGGGCAATTCCCTAATGGCTTTCAGGAAATCTGATACAGAACCTGCAAGAAATCCCCTTAAGCTCCTCTCTGTATCTGCTGGAATAAAAATATTTTCAACGAAAAAAGAAGAGAATGGGTTTTGCTGTATTTCCCTAGACCCACACGACACATGGCACTCGTACTAAAACGATGAGCTGACACTTTGTGTTTTCCAAGACAACTAAGAAGTGCAGTGAGGCCAATATCTCAGAAGAATTGTTTCAAGGAGGACCTCAGGGCATGAACAACTTTTTAGTGAGCTGAGCTTCACATAAAATAGCTCACACTGGATCCAACCTGTATAGTAGCATATATATATATATAGTAGATGGGCTCCACATCGACTACATTTTTCTGACAGAGGATGCCTAAGGAGCAGTATAAAAGCAGATGTAGTGGCATTACTCTGCAGTATTCCCCCAGAAACTAATAATTTGCAGCTCAAGAACTTCTAGAGCAAAAAAAGGCTGGGTTTTTAAAAAATTATTTAATATATATGCTTATAGTTTTTTAGAGGCTTTTTGTAAATGAAACTTGTCTGAGTGCTTTTTTTAACCCAATAGTTTGAGAATCCATGAGGTTCTGCCATAAGGAGCACCACAGATGCCAGATTGTGCAAACTCTTTTTATCTTTGAGCCTGGTCTCTATAAGCTTTATTTGATGCTCCCTAATTTTTATATTTCAAAGGAAAATTAAGAAAAATCTTCCTTTTGCATTCACCAAGCAAACATGATCTTCCAGGACCTATAATACACCTTCTTCCCATCTCTTCTCAGCTTTGTCTAAGCAACCATTCCTCCTGTGGAAGGTGTTCCAGACCTCTGACCATCTTTCCTTTCTCAGAATTCTCCATGGTGGAACCATTTTTGTTTTAGATTACTTGAAATGAGATAAACCAGCAGAGGAGTGGAGTTTGCTCTCTGGATATTGGCAGATATGAGGAGGAACACAGAAGGGCTTAGTCCCAATATTTAGGTCCTGGTCCCAATCTAGCACAGCCCAGAGCACCTTTTCCCTGTGCCCCAGCGTTTTGAGCAGGTGAGTCCTGCTCAGGTGGGAAGTGTTTCACAGCTGCAAGCTGCAAGCCTTATGAGACTGAATCTAAGTGATCAATGCCAGCTTGGATGGGTCTTTGAGCAACCTGGTCTTGTTAGAAGGTATCCCTGCCCACAGCAGGGTGGGTAGAAATGAGTTAATCATTAAAGTCCCTTCCAACCCAAACCATTCCACGATTCTGTAATATTCCTAAAAGTCTTTACATTTACACGGAGACATTGACAGCTGCCACGATCCCAGATTTATCTTCCCATTTCCAAAGTCAGCAACAGCTGAAGAGAGTGCCTTTGTCTGATAGGGCGAAGCACAGCTCCCACTGTACGAGCCAGTGTCAGATGGGAAGAGAGGACAAAACCAGGATTCACAGAGGCCCCACTCTCCCAGCATTCCACATAACATCAGGCATATCCTCTTGCAAGCCTTCCTTCCTCCACACCCATAGAAGTGGGGACCAGGCTGGTTGTGCAGCAACAGCAGCAGTGCAAACCTGCCCCACCCAGGCACCTGTCCGTCTACAGTCAACCTACAGTGCAAGTTTGAACTCCTTTCCTGCACGTGAAACTGTGTTCAGGTCATCTGCACCCTGGGCAAATGCTGTGCCATTACACCAGGTTGAAGGCAGGAAAGGAGAAGGCAGCAGCTGAGCATTTGCTGGGAATGCAGTCCAAGAAGAGCTCTGTGGCCACTCTGAGGCTGACAATGGGACCAGGCACTCAGTTCTCAGATTCCAGCTGGGCTGAGGTACAAGCTGCTACCTAGCTGCTCAGGCTGGGCAGATCTGGAGGGGGACTCATCCAACAATGCCAAGAGGGGACTCATCCAACAATGCCAAGAAGTGAAGGGGTCCACAGATATTTCTGGCTATGGATTTCTAACTTTTCTATTTCCATTTGGTACTCAATCTACATCAAATGCCTGTTTTTCATTGGATTTTCATGTTTTGTACTCCCTTTGTGCAGTTGGGCGCCACAACTGCATTCTGCTCTACTAGTGTCTGACCTGGAGAGCTCTATATTGGATACTAGGACAACATTCTTTACAGACAGGGCAGTCATGCACTGGAACAGGCTGCCCAGGGCAGTAGTGGAGTCATCATCCCTAGAGGTATTTAAAGGACCTGTGGATGTAGCACTTGGGTACACGGTTTAGTGGTGGATTTGGCAATGCTGAGCTGAGGGTTGGACTTGATGACCTTAGAGAGTTTTTCCAACCATTGTGTTTCCACAGCTCAGAGCAAGGGCTCTGTGCACAGCTCCAGACACAGCAGGGTTTGCAGGGTCTGCCTGGGGTTGGACAGACATCATAAACATTAACACTGCTGGGGCAGCGCTGTTCTGATAAGCTTCCTGCCTCTACATAGTGCATGACTGGGGGACCAGAAAGTCACAAACACATAGGTTCATCCCACGTCAGTTCTCCTTGGTCATTGCCTAGCAGAGAGGAGGGTTTCACAGTGCAAAGCTGTCTTACACGCCATCTCCACATCCTGCCAGACCCTTGGTACAGTGACACTTGTCCCACTCTGCTTTGGGAGCAAAAAAACACGGGCTCTGCTCCAAGAGAACAATAAACCCCCCTGTTTTTCCTCTCACCCTCAAAAGGGACTGGCAGAGCCGATGTGACAGTGACTGCAGCCAGCTACCGACAGCATGGTCTTGATGTGGACAACCAAAAACGTGCCCAGGACTGAGTGCCTGCAGCCACCTATCCTGTCAGCCCCTTCCTGCCAGGCTTGGAAGCTGTTCTCCACAGCTCCAGGAAAGGCTTTGAAAAAATCTATTAGCTGACAATGCCTTCATTAATCACAGCATAATCCTTTCCATGGCAACCCAAGGATTGCGAAGTCACAAGTTAGCAGGCGTAAGACAGAAGCGCTGTACAGCAGCCCGCAGCCCGGGGAAACTTCACAGCGAGCGAGAGGAATCGGCTGCTCTGAGCAGGGGAAAGGAGCTAGAAATAATATTGCCTTGAGAACAGGGTCATCCCTGGACAGGATTCAGGTCTCATAAATGCCTCTCCATGGGGAAATCCTGTAGCTTCATGTAGTTACTCCAGTCTTATCCCAAACAACCCTGGAAGGGACTTTGGCCCTACGTCTTAGTTTTACAGAGGATGAATGCTTTCAAACAGGTCAGGGAGAGAAGAAGGACAGTTTGTCACAAGGCCATCACCACAAAGTTAAACACACTTTAGATACACATATTTGGGAATAAGGGCTCAGAGATTGCAAAGCCACCAGTGAAAACAATTTTGACCATCAATGAGCAAGAGGGAAGTGCTGTCTTGGTGTTTTTTACCCTTGTTTGTCCCTCTTTGGTTGTCCCTGGGACAGTTTAGGCACAGGGCAGGGAGGAGACTTCACAGGGTCTCACAGGGATGCAGGTTTTCACTGAAGCTTTGACAAAGCTCAGTCAAAGCTGAAAAACCATTCCATACATTCACACTACCAGTGCTGGGAGCTTGCAGTTCCTCACCTCATGGGAAGGGCAAGACCCATAGCATCCTACAATGGAGGAGGGATGAGAAGTCAGCTTGCAACAACCGTCTTTGCCATCCTTATGTAATGCATAGGTTAAACCCACAGGGTTGGTTCTTGAACATCCTTTTGCCCACACTATGAAGAGAAGCACCCACACCAGCACCACAGCCTAGGGCTGTGAGAAAATCATCTCTAGCTTCTACCACCTCCTTCTGCAGGGCACACTTAACAGGAAGGAGCAACCAGGCAATCTTAGACCCACTGGCGTGTTGCCTTTCAAACTCCCCCACCATGTTGCCTACATGACAGATCCTCTCCCCCATACACCCCAGTCTTCCCAGAGACACCAAGATATGTCAGTTCCACTGTTCCACTTAGGATAATGTAATTGTAGATATCCTAGGGAACCCTGGAACTTTTCTTTAGCACCGTGCTCAGCTGGTCCAGCATAGCCCATGTACAAAACATCGTACTCCCAAACCAGGCAGCAAAATGCAAACTGCTTTGTGGGAATTGCCTATGCCGTATCAAGTCTCAGTCCTATCCCAGGGATGGTCCTAATATTTTAAATCGCCTGGCAGGTCCTGGATACTGCTTACCAGCACCAGTGTGACCCAGGGGACACCCCCCAAAACCAGCCTGGGCACAATCTGTGCTATGCTGCAGCCAGGGAAAACTCCTGCTGCCACCTGAGAGCAGGTTGTGCTTTATCCACCTAAATGGTGCTTTTGGAGCTGCATGAAACCGGGAAAGGGTGAGGTGGACTGGGAGGACAACTGGGGTCCTGTGCCACTGTCATGGATCCATGCAGCAGGGACATGCCCTAAAGCCTCTCCCCGTGTTTAAGCACTTCCAGAGGTATCCCTGAATGTGAAAGGGCCGTGGAGCAAAGGGGTGGAGGGCTGCACAACACAGCACAGGAGGGCAATGCCCTCCACCCTTCCCTCCAGCTCACTGCTAGGTGACCCCAGACACACTAAGCAGCAGCTAGAAATTACCGAGCCACTAATCCATGCTGAAGGAGCCGAGCTGGCTCGGGGCTGCGGGGCACTGCTGGCAGGTCTGCGGTCGTGTCGTCTCCCCCCTCCCATCGAGCCCAGCCCCTTCCCCAGGTTTGATCCGACCCGCTGCCCGCAGCCCCGGCGGTGGCACCCCCATCCATCCCACCCATCGCACCTCCCCGCGCCCCACCGCATCCCACAGCGGCCCCATCGCAGCCCCGCTGCACCCCGCCCTGAGCATCCCCAGCCCCCCGCCTGGCTCCCCCGGGTGCCGCCTGTCCCCCGCTCCGCCTTACCTTAGCGGGGCATGGCCGCGGACGGCGGCGGGGATGGGGCACGAGTGCCCGGCGCGGAGCCGCGCTGCCTCCAGCACCAAGCGAGGGCAGCGCTGCCCTGGCTGAGCCTCTTAGCGGGGGAGGAGCCGGGCTACAGCCAGCCCCTGGTGTGGGAGTGGGTGTGGTGTGGGGGTGGGAGTGGGTGTGAGTGTGAGAGTGAGTGTGGGTGTGAGTGTGTGAGTGTGCCCGTGGTACCTCCATCCCGGGAGCCGCCAGCGCCGCGCTCCCGCAGCAGCTCCAGGCTCCGGGGGTGCGTCCTCCTGCATCCCTGGAGTCTGCCCCGGACCATGGTATCGTAAAATCATAGAATTGGGTTGGAAGGGACCTTACAGATCACCTAGTTCCAACCACCTGCCATGGGCAGGGACACCTTGCACTAGAACAGGTTGCTCAAAGCCCCATCCAGCCTGGCCTTGAACACTGCCAGGGATGGGGCATCCACAGCTTCTCTGGGCAAACAATCTGTTCCAGTGCCTCACCATGCTCACAGTAAAAAGTAAAAAAAAAATATTCCTAATATCTGATCTAAATCTTCCTTCTTTAAGTTTAAAACCACAGCCCCTTTTTCCTATCACTATCTGCTTGTGTAAAATGTTTTCATGGCACCCATGAAGATCCCTGCTACAAGTTTATCTGCAGTTCCAAGTCCTCATTGTACAGAGCCCTGATGGATTCTTGGGCTAAAGGGTGCTGGAAGGGTACTCCTGCCCTGTGGAAAGAGGTCTCTGGCCTGTGCAAGGGACTGGACTGAGGTCCTGTGGGGTGAGGCCAGGAGCTGACAGGCATCCAAGTTTGAATGCACCAGCCCTGTGCACTTGTGAATGTGAAAACTGGGACAAAAGAACACTTGAGGACCAGGAAACCCAGAGCTGAGGTTTTGCATAGCAGCTTAACTCTGAACTGGTGACTTCCTGCTCAAATCTGGGCTATTGTCTTTTTTCCTTCCTGCTGAGAAAGGTGGGGTTGGATTTTAATTGCGCTACGAAACATTATCAAGGTTTCTTACTTAGGTATAAAGCTTGCTATTTTAGCTAATGAAGGTGCAAAATACACCTTTTTATTTGCAGTGTTATCGTAATATTTGTTTCTTAGCTCCACTTAGGAATGAGTGGTCTGGAAATCCTCCTGGAGACCCTACTGAATGCATTTTTTTGGTGATGCTGCAAAAGTACGGAGCAGTAAGAGGGAGCCTCCTTCCTTCAAAGCTAACCAGGAACTCTGCTCCAAGTGTAGATGTCACAGCACAGTCACCTGGTCCCTTCTCCAGCCCTTGGAAATGCCCTGCTGCTGCCCAGTCCTCAGCCATGAACAGACTCAGCTGACCTTGAGCTCAAGACAGATGATTTGTGACCACCTGGGGCCATGCCCAGTTTCACTCAAGCCCTCCTCAGTGTGTCAGTATAGCTGGTGTGGATGTGAGGGCAGATCCTGGCTGTGTCTGAGCTTTGCTCTGGACTGCATCCCATGTGCTTGGAAAGGCTTGGGCAGCCTTTCCTTGTGCCCAGCATGACCCATGCATGGGAAATGCAGTGGAAATGCAGTGAGGGAGGCTCTGCCAGGAACACAGAGGCTTCCTGGCTGCATCACTGGGTTTGGAGGTGGGATTTGAAGAGTGCAGGGAGCCTTCAGACAAGTGCTCAGAACAGACTCCAGTGGCCAATCCCTGGGTATCAACCCAGGCTAGTGGCCAAGGATGCAGCAGCACCTGAACAGTTCTGAGGGACAGGCAATGAACCCATCCCATTGCTGAAGGCCCTTCTGCCTCTGCAGCCCTTCCTGCTGGAAATCCCTCATCCTTTTGAGCAGCAGGAGGTTCATGTGGCGGGGAATGTATGCAGGCATTAAGGTGGGAAGATGGTGGCTATAGGGGATCCAGCTGCAAGAAGAATTACTTCAGCATCAGCTTTCAGCCATTGGGTGGATGTCTGTTCCTCCGTGAAGATGCTCTTTCAGGTCAAAGGCAGACCCTGAACTGCCAATTTACCATAAAATCATAGAATCAAAGAACGATTTGGGTTGGAAGGGACCTTCAAGATCATCTAGTTCCAGCCTCCTGCCGTGGGCAGGGACACCTTCCACTGGACCAGGCGGCTCAGAGCCCCATCCAGCCTGGCCTTGAACACTGCCAAGGATGGGGCATCCACGGCTTCTCTGGGCAATCTGTGCCAGTGTCTCACCATGCTCACAGTAAAGAATTTATTCCTAATATCTAATCTAACCCCACCCTTTCACTTTAAAGCCATTCCCCACTTGTTCTATCAAAATGCCCTTACAAAAAGTCCTTAAAAAAAGTCCCCTATGAAAACTAATATGAAACTATATGAAACTAATGTTGTGAGCAGAAATCCCTGGCAAATGACCATGCTGGAGGGATGAGGAGATGCTGCAGGACCCTTGGTGAGCCTGGGCTGGAACCTGCCTGGAGCTGTGTACTACTCTACTACTTGCTGCTGGTCTCCAGACATGCAGAGTCTCTGCACATCTCCACACTCACATGCTGGGGTCCCACACCAATTCCAGCATCCATATCTCCGTGCTGGTGCGCACCATCAGCACAGACACAGGCAGGGCTGCAAAGTGACCTACAGTTTTAAGCTCACTGCCCCCACTACCAGCAAAATCAAGGTGTGGATGTTGGTGGGAAAGCACAACGTCCACACCTACATGATGGTGTGTGGCTTATCCAGGTTTGCATAGACCTTTTTTTTTTTTTTTTTTTGAATGTGCACAAAGCAAGACTCAGTAAAGCTGCCTGGTTTACACCAGAGCTCCTGTGCTATGTCCAGCAACAAGTATCACAGCCCCATATGTGCCCAGCCAGGTCTGCTGCTCATGACACCTTCCATGAGAGTGTTGGGATGTTTGGGGGATTGAGGTGTTTGTGAGGCTTTTCCCCTAAGAAAGATCCTTTTAAGCTGTTTCAGTGGTGGAGGCAAAGGAGCAGGATGCTCATTTCTCTGTCTATCTTCTGGTGACACATTTTGTCCCAGAGGATGATCCCAGGAGCTGGAGGGTCTGGCGAGATACCTCCACCCCACAATAAAAGGGCTTTTTAGAGATGTGTGCTCCAGGTTCCTAAGGGTGGGCTGCAGAAGCACACAGCTCCTTCATGCTGCAAAGACTTTGAGCACAGGCAGCTGGTGCAGGGAAGCTGAGATGGAAGCAAGATCCCAGTGCCAGAGCTCTGGGTCTGTGTGTTGCAGCAGCAAGACTGGAGATACCCACAGGCAGGGCCAGACTTTTCAAATGCTCCCCGTGTGCATTGTGCAGGTTTGTTTTCTGAGGGAAAGCCATCCAAAACCCCCTTCTTCCTTCTACTTTGCCCATTAACCCTTCCCCCCTCCTTTTATTTTTTCAGCAATCTGCAGAGCTCTTTTCCAAGATGAGGCTCAAAAAACCAAGTGCCCTGCACTGTAGTGGTGACTCTGGGGTATAGGATGCAAAGGCTATTTATAGTCAGAGGAGGTTACCCATGCCCTCCGTGGATTTTCTCAGTGAATGTGAGTGTAGCTTTGTGTGAAAGCCTCATGCAGATCACCTTGCCTCAGTCTCAAAGTCTGCAGAGAAAATAATTTAAATGGACTTTGGTGAATCAAGCAATTCAAAAGGCTCTGCAGAGCCACCTTGTGCCCATCAAACGCATTCTGGAAGAACAAAGCAGTTCAAAGGCGATGAGTCTGAATAAAATATACACAATTTATTTATTTATAGGAGGTTTACAGCTGTACAATGTTGGCTTTCTGTTTGGACCACTCTCTGACCTTGTGCAGCACGACACGTCAGTGCCTTTGGAGATGAAGACAACTCACAGCCTGTTTTAACAGGAACATGGCAAAAAGAAATGGATTCCACAGAGTGTAATGCCAGGCTGCCTGCAACCATTGAAATGATTAACAAAATAAATGTGAAATACAGCAGACACATGTCCTACCCCACTCATGAGGGACTGAAAAATGCTTTTCAGACCTGCCCCCCTCTCAAAAAAAAAAAAATCCTGAATATTTTTGTTTACTTCATTCAAAGAGAAAAGGCATCAACAAAAGGAATGGCATTTCAATAATTCCCTTCCCTCATCTGCTTTACAAGTAAGACAAAAAGAAGAGTAAGAAAGGTAATTTTTGCTACTCCATTGGAAATGTAGGGGAAGAAGACTTCTGCTCTAATTTTTCCAAAGTTTTATCTTTTTTTTTTTTTTTTTAAAGGACAAATATTACTGATATTAAGAAAATTTGGTCCTGATACAGAGTGATGACTTTTTTAAAAAAAGTTATTTGAAAGCTGCCTTTCCTCTCTTTATGGCTTGATTCTCTGTAGGGAGGAAGGAGGCTGCCCATGGGTACCAGGGCACCACAGCTCCTTGGTGAGTTTTGGCACCACTCCTTGGGGATCATGGTGCCATTTGGAACATGGCAGGGCACTCCTGGACAAATGGCTCTCCTTTGCTGAAGCTATCCACATCCTGATTTCCTGAGAAAACAAGGCTAATGCAGGCAGGCTGCACGCCTCCATCTGCTGCTGATGGTCCTGTCATGTTCCTGCAATGCCAAATCGCTCATCCCCCTGCCAGGTGAGGTATCTTTGAGCATCCCTCTCACATATCACTGTGAGATCTTCTCCTAAGACCCAAATCATATCTTCTAACCCCACAATCCTGCTTCCATTTATTTTCAGTGATGAGTCTCATAAACAAAACTAGGATAAAATCAAAATATCTCTGCATTGGTCTTTCCAAATTCAAGGATTTGCTTTGACCTTGGGATCAAAAAGTTTCTTTACCCAACTAGGAGCATTTAAGTCAATTCTGCAAGATGCTGAACCAAACTTGGTTCCAGTGATGGCACCTGGAGTTGGAGGGTGCTCAGCGCAAGCCAGGAGTAATTGAGATCTGGAAAGAGCATCATGGGGACCTCTGCTTGCCTTTAAGTCCTGAAAAACAGGACCTAAGAACATAAGGAAATTTGCTAAAAAAGCCAACTTGTAACCACAGGATTGTGAAGATGAGGAAAGAGGAAAAGCAGCCTGCAAAAATAAATGCAGTTGCACCATCAGCTTCTGGTTGCACAATAACTGAGCTAGCAGGTACTGTGACTTTGGGGAACACTTTACCTGTTTCAGACTTAGCAGACCTTTAGGGACTTTAAAAAAAAAACCCAAACAGACTTGCAGGACAAACATGGGTGTTCAGTAGGACAAGCAGAAACCATTTGCTATGGCAAAAGAAGGCTTTCCTGTTCACTTTTCTTGCAGGAAAAGGACTCTGCTCAGGTCAAAATTTACCAAGATTCAAAGATTTTTTCATATGTATATAATTTCCACTTGCATGCAGGTGGCTGCAAAATATTTGCTTGTTAGAAAATCCGACAGAAAAATCCCTTAACTTGCACCACTTTAAAGGCACATGAATAAAAAACCCCAAACAACAGGAGAAAAAAAAAGGGTTTGAAACTTGTCCTCGTCAGCTGCTGAAAGGCCAGACAACGGGTTGTTGTTTGGTTTATCTGGGATGGTTTATGAGCAGCCAGATTCTGCCACCCAGTGGAATAAGGAAGATTAACCCAGTTTTCATGGAAATCAGGAGCAGACTGCAGCCCTAGACATGTCCCCAAGGATGCATCTGGGTTGTGCTCCTGAGACTGGCTCTAGGACTGTGCAACTCATACTCCACGAGAGGAGACTAAAAATTAAAGGTGAGAGATGGACACTGGTATGAATGAAATATTCCCAGCATTTTCAGGCTGCACTGGGAGCAGTGCTCCTCTAGTACAAGCTAAAATCCCACTGTTTTTTAAAAGAATTTGAGAAAGCCAGGCACTGAGAAATGATGCACTGTAGGCAGCAATACAGATGGAGCCCACGGAGCAAAGCTCCCCATCCCTTCAACTTGACACTTCAGCTTTAAAGGAACCAATCTTCTCTTACCTAAACACTGAACTGCCCCAGCATACAACCCACCCCAGCTCCCGGGGTGAGATCTTGGGTTGGGGATGGCATGGAGACATGGAGACAGCAGGCACCACGGCAGTTCAGGAGGCACACACGGGAGCCGGGTCCAGACTGATTCAGAAACTTTACCCCAGGGAACAGCTATCCCACCACAGCTGCTGCTATCTTTGTATACTTCAGAGCTGCATGGGGCTGAACAAGACTTGGGTGGAGACAGCTTGTCCCCAGATTGATGGAGCCTTTGGTCTTGTTGCCCCTGTGGATGTGGGATTTGGGCTGCCTTGGTGCGTTTCCTTGCAGCTGCAGCATGCAAACCCATACCCAAAAACCATCCAGCAGGCCCCGACTGGTTTTTCCACTTCTCCTTTGCTGTGGTGCCTCCACAGATAAGCGACTACATGGCAATTTCAAGGGAGAGAAGTCCATGCACACTACTCTTAACCCAAGCAGACACACTGAAGATGCACTGAAGCAGCTGGTGGGACCGTGGTGGCCACACGTGTGCATGGTGGCACGTGTGTGTGCCAGCCTGTGTAAACAAACAGCCCCAGGGCACCGTGCTCTGGCTGTCAGGACACACAGCGTGCTCACAGCGGTCCCACAGCGCACGTGGCAGCCACGGGGGGCTGCAGAGGACGCCAGCAGAGGGATCATTGCGGTTCCCCAAAAAAGGCACCATTTTTTAACATTGAAAACACAAGATTGGCTCCTTGGAGTGGAATGCATGCATGGTTCATATACATTTTGCAGGTGGTAGGTAGGCTCTGTGTGTCTCTCTCTATATATATGTATGTGTGCATGTTTATATTCACATGTGTGGCACCAGAAGAGTCATCCTTGAGTACTCAGACATTAGTGAGGATGTTGCTGCTGAGCAGCATCACGGCAATGGTTCCAGGGAGATCGTTCGACCTCCTGTTCCCCCTGTCCTGGAGGTGCAGCGTGTGCACCGACTGCCGGTCGCTGGGGTCCCCCGTGAGCACCACCTGGCCCAAGAACTCGTCACTTATCAAGTTGTGGTTCCAGATCTGTGGAAACAAAACAGGGATGAGGGCAGCTCCTTCAGGGATGCAGCCACCCTTCGTGAACTGGAGAGAAGGGGTTACTGGGGACATGCCCTGAGCTGAAGCCAGGGAGGTGGCGAGGTGTGGGGGTGTCACTCTGGAAGTGAGAGGTGTGAAGGACATGCCTTACCAGATGTCACTGCGGTGGTGAGAGGTTGAGCTGCATTAATTAATGAACAGATCTGCTGTGGACAGTGTGAGGAGATGTCGGTGCTGAGAAAGTTTTTAGCTAGGAAAACCTCAGCTCTACAACGTTCTGTGAGAACTGTTTCTTTCCCATATTCTCTAGCCAAAACAATACTACTGTTTTGTAAGCTCCATGCACCTGCAAACTGTTTTTCTGAGACAGAGATTATTTCTGTTAGGAAAACATCTTTCTGCTACGTGATAGATTTTGGATCAGCCCCTTAGGGGGTGGCTAGTCCACAGAACCAATGGATTTGTGACACTTAGCACGTTTTGTGATCTATCTTAAAAAACTCTTCTGAAAATTAGTAAAGCACGGACTTCCATCATATGTTCTCTGCCTTGGAGTCAGTGTGGTTTTTTCTACAGCGACAAGAAGAGGGTGGGGGGTCCAAATGAGAGAGGGTCTCCATCCCTCAGCCCACTGCTTGCCTGCCAGGTACCTGAACAATGATGGGCTGTCCTGGCTTCTTGCGGTAGAAGAGCCCTTTCACATCGAATTCTGGTGATACCGTGTTCTTCTTCACCGGAGAGCGAACCTTCTGCCCTTCGCACTTGATGATCACATAAGGGTCAGCTCCTGAGGAGAGAAAGGGGAATTTTTGGTTTGTTGTAGCTTCTGTAATTCCTTAGAGTCCTTTTCCAACAGTGTCATGCAGCACTCTGCCTCCATATCCCACCAGAGGAGATGGGTATCTGCCAAAGTGTCTGTCACACTCTGGATGATGTCCATGGAGCTCAGCTGTTTGGGTTTAATTCTATTATGTGACATTGTCCCTGGGCAGCAGGTGCTGATGGACTGCTACGAAGCTGGGGAAGGGTCTGGATGGAGCACAAACCTGATAAGGAGTGGCTGAAGGAGACGGGGAGGCTTAGCCTGGAGAAAAGGAGGCTTGGGGGAACCTTATGACCACTACAACTATCTGAAGGGAGGATGTAATGAGGTGGGGATTGGTGTCTTCTCCCAGGAAACAAGCGACAGGATGAGAAGAAAAGGACTCAAATTGCACCAGGGGAGGTTTAGACTGGATATTAGGAAAAACTAATTCATCAAAAGGGTTATCAAGCACTGGAAAAGGCTGCCCAGAGCAGTCACAGTCACCATCCCTGGAGTGATTTAAAAGATGTGTAGATGTGGCACTTGGGCACAGGATTTAGTGGTGGACTTGGAAGCGCTGGGTTAAGACCTGGACTCAATGATCTTAGAGGGCTTTTCCAAATGAAACAATTCTATGATTCTATGAAGGGGCCACCTCTCTTGTCCCCATATTCTACAGAAACACTCCTCCATCACTCCAAATCCTCCTGACCATTGCAGTAAATGTTCCATGGAGGACACCATCCTACTCAGCCCTCCTCTCAGGATTTGCTCTCCTAGAGGCAGGCAGAATTAAAACCATGGAGAAGAGAAAGAAGCTCACACAAGGAAAGTACCAGATGGAGGATAAAGTCACCAGGTTCACATACTACCAGCCCACAGCTGGATGGTACCTAAGCTTCCAGGAGAAGGAAAGAACCCCTCATTAGAGAAAACTTTCATCTTGACAAACAAAGTGCTTGTTTTGGGAATTGCAGTAGAGAAAGAGCTATTGCTATGGAGATTTAATTGCCAGAATGCATTTTCTGACCACGAACTTTAGTTGCTGTGATGGAAACACAGACCAGTCAGATGAGTTTTGTTGTCCAAGGGAAATGTGGAAATGAGGAGGAACAAACAAGCCCCTTTTGAGGGCCAGGGATTTTGATTGCCACACCACCTCTTTGCTAGCTTTCTGTTTGCAAGGACATGGCTCCCCTGGTGAGACACAGCTGCTGGATTTCACAGCTGTTTTTCCAAATTACCTTGTCTTTTGGGATGTCCCATTGAATCCTCAGATTCCATCAGCCAGAGCCAAAGTCCTATCTGTAAATCACTATTTCCAAAGTATTGTGCAAGTCCTGGGCTGGGATGTGTGAGAGATGCCATTGCACTGGAAAGCACCAAACACACTGTTGGTGGTGGGAGCTGAACAGCTGGAAAACAGCTGGAAGAAAGCAATTCCCAAAGGGTTTTTGTGGAGAAAGTGTTTTATGGCTCCAGAATCCACACATCTTCTTGTCTGAAGGAAAGATAAACCTCCTTGTTTCTGCAAACAGTTCAGAGACCTTTGGCTACTGATTTCCCTGCATTGCTACAGGTGCACTGACCTGTTGTGAATAACCCAAGAAAAAAACACCTGCCTAGGGTTAAACTCCCTCCCCAAACACCAGACAGGGTATAAGAACTCCTTTGTGGCATGTGATAAGCAAGCACATTTGACTAGTTCTTGCTTAGGGAAGATCCTGCTCCTTACTTTCAGAGGTACAGTGATAGGCAGCCCTGATAATAATTTTTGGGTGAAAAGAAGTATAATTTTAATTGGGTTTTATTTAGATCTTTTAGGTTTTCAATTTTTATATTTTAAATTTGGCTTGAAAGTGTTTGGCTCAATCTTGCCACAATCACCACATGTCCCTGACTCAGGAAATAGGGGAGAAAAGCTAGGATCTGGTCTATTTCCATGGTGGAAAGACGCTTGCTTCTCTAATTGCAACCTCTAAACCTTTCATCCCAACTTCAGCAATGTCCCAGTACAAGCTATCACTGCCACTGGCTTTCTTGGTCCAGATGCTTCAGGCAGACAGAACATGGGGCTCTTGCCATGAGCCTCTGTGTGACTGCAGGACACAGGGAGGTGTGGTCCTGCTGCAAGAAAAGTGAGGGATGTCAGAATTGATCTAGATCCACACTATCCCGAAGTGACCTAAATTTGACATACCCTCTACTGATAAGGCACTCATCCAGCCTCCAGTGGTGAATACTACACATCAAGCTCTGTCCTTTCTACTGAAACACCTTTAAATACAACTCCTGACTTTTACAGCTGCTCATACTTGGGAGGAAAGCTTGGGTTGTTACAGGATCACTGCTGAGGGCTTTGGGGAAGTTTTGGGAGGGTCTCAGAAAACAGCCTAAATAAAACAGCTCCCTGATCATGTCCACTGCAAGAATTGAGTTTGGTTCTCCATGGACTTTCTCCCCCTCTGGTGTCTGAGTCAGGCACATTCACTGAAAAAAAAAATCTGAGGATATTGGTGCCATGATGATTTTTTTGCCTTTTCTATATATACCTTTTATAAACTCTTTTATATAGCTTTTATGTATCCCCAGTGCTTTTAGCATGCATACTTGTAATTCCTGAAGTCTGATAACTTAGCTTAGACCCAATATTCCATTAAGCCAGGAGAACAAACATGCAGGAGGCCTTGCAGCTGGAAGCCAGAAAGCCCTATGCTATTCTGAGAGAGCAAAGTCTCCCCTAGAACATCTTGTAAACTCAGATAGGCCCATCCAGGGGGGGTTCCTCGGGATGGGGGGTTCATTTGAGGCTCTCATTGGGGAATCTTTGATAGATATGCTAATTTGCAAGATCTATAAATTGTATATGCAATCCATTGTCGGTGGGCATCTCGAGGGGCATCTCGAGGGGCATTTCAGCGCATTCCACCTGGATGAAGTGCTGCACCTTAGGGATCCTTAAATAAATACTGAGATAAAATCCCCTTTTCCCCTTAAACCATGTTTGGTTCTTAAATTTAAGGCCAGAGAAAGGCAACAATATAAATTCCAGCAATGTCACACTTCATAAACCACCTCCCAACTCCTCCAGGGCCAGAGAAGAGGCAGGGAAGGACCAGTACCTCCTTGGGAGTCCTGATTCTTGAGCCCAGCTGCAGCAATGACATGGATCTGGGATACTACTTGTGGGTAGCCACACATCCCACTCCAGCAGGTGTGTGGTGGCTCATCCAATGTCAGCTCTCTGCAAGGAAAAACATGTGGCCTTTGAGAGGTGCCTAATCTTACCCCAAAGAGTTTGCTCTGGCACAATGAAGGACTGCAATTCATTTATGAGTTGGACTCGATGATCTTTGGATGATACTTGTGGGTCCCTTCTAACCCAGAATATTCTGTGATTTTTTTAACCATCCATTGTCCACTGTCTGACTCTGCTCCCCACTCCAATCTCCTCAACCTGGGTTTGGGATGCTCTCCCATATAATGCTTAGGAGCTGAGTGGGAGCTTCTCGGCATGTCTGTGGAGAGACCTGTAAAGATGTCCTGTCCCTTGACCACCCTTAAAGCCAAAGAGCAGCAGCAGGCAAGGCTATGACCATTAAGGGAAACCCCAAATCAAAAGCACAGGGCTGTCTCCAAAAAAACAATTCCTCCCCATCCCTGCTCGTGCTCCTTACCGGCAATCTGAAGGCACATCTGTGAAAATCCTGAGAAGGAACTCGCCTTCATGACCAGGGTCAAAAGTGGTGGGGATGATGACGTAGCGGCCTTCCTTCAGGTCCGTCCTCAGGAAGACGCTGCGGGAGTTGATGTAGATGGAGCTGGCCACCTTCTGCTGCAGGGTGTGCATCCGGTAGTTCCTATTCAGCTCCACCTGGGCAGAGACCACAGTGGCATGGTCAGCGGATTGTCACTGGCTGAAAACGTACTGGTATCCACCACGGGGGCGGGGGAAAAGACTGCAAGGACCGAGTCCACAGTGCCAGGAGACCTGGAGTTAAGAGAACCAGCAAATTGGTCCCAACTGTGCTGGGTGGAAGGCAAACGTGGACGTGGCTTTCCCAACCCTTTTGTCTCAGGGACTCATCTCTTGCATCACAGCTTAACACTGGGGACCCAGCAAACAACATGTAAGGATTAGTCTAACAGATTTCAACATTTGTAGAGAAAAGACTAATCATTGCTTTTAGCAAGAACTGCGCAGAACCACAGAATGGTTTGGGTTGGAAGGGACCTTCAAGATCATCTAGTTTCAATCCCCTGTCATGGGCAGGGAAACCTCCCACTAGAACAGGCTACTCAAAGCCACATCCATCCTGACCTTGAACATTTCCAGGGATGGGGCATCCACAGCTGCTCTGGGCAACCTGTTTTCCATGCTGTCCCCTTTGATATCCCTCTTCATCTCCAGAGAAGGGCAACCTGTGCTGATGGCACCCCAAAAGCACTCAGATAATGCTTAAATGAGCAATATGGTCATGCAGGACTGATGTACCACTCCACAACCAACAAATTCCTGGTGGCATTCAGGCCAACATGCAGGAACCCCAGCCTACCTTATGGATATCAAAGCCTATGGCCAAGTTCTCTCCTTTGCCCTCTTTGCGACTGGTCCTTTTGGGCTTCTGCTGGATGGAGATCAGCACTTCATCTTCTGCCTTCTTCACATCAAACACATACTAGAAGCAAAGAGAGGAAGGTAAGGGAGATTTTGGGGGTGGATTTAACAGATTTAACATCAGCTTCTCCTCATCCATCTCCATGCAGGGACAACCTGGCTTCAGTACCCACTTTGAGAGCCCATACACCCTCTTCTTGGGACCTGGCATCAACTTGCCAAGACAGGGACCTTTTGAGCTCATCTTAGAGAAATACTGCTAAATCCAGTCTCTGAATTGCTCCGCAGAATCCAAGCAGTCAAGATGCAGTCTTATACCAGAGACTTTCACCCCTTGCAGTCTGCCAGAAGTCCTCCTATAAGGCATGGGAGGGTGAACTGATGTTCACAGACCTAAGAAAAAGGCTAATACAGAGATGGAAGCTGGAAACAACTCTCCCACATCCTTGGTGACAACTCCTGCAATGGACCAGACCATCCTTCATCTCTGCTTGTTGGAAGAAGGACTCAAAAGGACCTCACTTGTGATACTGAGAATCCCAGTTCAGAGCGGGAAAACTGGAGAACCATTTATGTTGGAAAAGATGTCTGAGATCATCCAGTCCAACCCTTACCCAAGCAATGCCAAGTTCACCACTAAACTATGTCCCCAAGTGCCACATCACATGCCTTTTGAACACTTCCAGAAATGGTGACTTCACCATGGCCCTAGGCAGCCTCTTCTAACAGCTTCACCCTTCCAGTGAATAAGTTTTCCCTAATATTCAATCTAACCTCCCCTAGCACAACTTGAGGCTGTTTTATCTTGTCCTACCTCTTGTTACCTGGGAGAAGAGACAGACTCCCACCTGGATACAATCTCCTTTCAGGTAGTTGTAGAGAGCCATAAGGTCCCCTTGAGCCTCTTTTTCTCCAGAAAAGTTTGTTCCAGGAGATGAACTTCAAGCTAGAAGGAAATGGCTGTATGGGCTACACCTGTCCTGGTAAATTTAACAGTGTCAAAGTTTGGGCAAAAAAACCTGGAATTTGGTCATTCAGACGTCCAGATTGCTGGAAATGACTCCTGGACTGGAACCAACCAACACTGCTACCCTGTGGCACAGTTTGTTTTTTCCTTGTGCCAAGATGCTCTATACCAAGCACTTGGATGCAGTCTCCCTGATAAGAGGGAGAAGGTTAATTGAGCTGGCCTCGATGCTGGTCATGCTGTGCCAGAGAATTGCCATAAGCACAAATCATCTATTGGAGGTCTGGTAGCCATTTCAGCCTTCTAGGTCCCTGCAGGAGAGTTAAACACTTGGAAGCACATGCGAAGGCTTCCAGAAGGCCCTCTGCCCCATTACTCACTTGGGGGTTCTGCAGAAAGGTGTCCTTGTGGTTGATGCAGCCTCCGGAGCGGTTCTTCAAGGGGTCACTGCTTCTGGTCCATGCCCCGTGTAGCACTGCCTCCTCCCAGGTCTTGTGGATGCTCAGGTAGGAGGTGTTGATCAGACGGCACTTGATGATGTCTGTGAAGTATTTGCAGAAATCTTCAAAGGTCATCCTGAGTCAGGAAAGGGCAGAATTGGGTTATCTTTCTTTATTCCCTGGAAAAGTACACTGCAGGGATTTTCCTGATCACCTGTTAGAGAGTGTGGGTTGTCTGTGATGGCTGATGAATATCAAAAGTTATTTGTCAAATATCTCCAAAAGAGATGGAGATAACTTTCTCTATGCCTGCAGTAAATACCTCTTGAGTTTAAACAACAGATGTCTGTGTTTTGGAGCAGGAGAAGCAGCACAGTGTCCTTTTCCCCACAGAAGGGTAAATGTGGTACTGAAATGCTCCTGGTGAGTCTGTGAAGTTCAGCAGATTTATGACAGGTTCTCATTTATGACAGTACCGTGGTGAAATGGTCTGGCCCCTGTGTGATACAGAGCAGCTGGCAATCTCAGGGTCATGGCCATCCAAAGCTAACACCCATGGGCTCAAGGAGGGGGCTTCACTAGAGATCCTACAGCTTGGAAGCCTGTTTTCTTTGGATAGCTGTATGCATGGAAATGATGCACATGCTCCATGGGGTGGGAGGATGCTGTGGGCATGGCCTGTGGTGGCAAACCCAGGAGGGACTCACCAGAACTCTCCATCATCTTCCACTGTCATTCCCATCTTCTCTCTCTCACTTTTACTCACTTTCTGCCACTCCTCAGAGCTGAGGGAAGAGAACAGGATCATCACTCAGAGGTAAGGGACACACAAGAATTCGAGGCTCAAGGACTGTATAAAGCCAGTCCCCATGCTGCCTGTGGTTAGGTCATCTGCCAAACACGGGGGAAGTGCAGCACGGCTTGGAACTTCAACTTCCTTCCTGACCAGTGGAGGTGAATCCAACCTGGCAAGGTTTTATTTGGCCAGTAGAATCACAGCCCTATCCATGAAGACAACAAAATTGACTCTGGCCAAAGGCTCTGGTGGCACCAGCCCTTGGTTCCTCATCTCATCCACAGCCATCTCAGCACCCAGTGGTGGTAGAGGTTGATTCTGTTGGGTGCTCATTTTGCTGGAACAAGACTGGGAGCACAAAGGTGAGCTATAAACATCCTTCACTAGTATGAACGAACATGGAATCATGGAATCACAGAATGGTTTGGGTCAGAAAAGATGACCATCTTAAATATCGTCTCATTCCACCCCTCCTGCTGTGAGTAGGGCACCTTCCACTAGACTAGGTCACTCAAAGCCTGATCCAGCTTCACCGTGAACACTTCCAGGGATAGGACATGAAAACATCTCTGAGCAACCTGTGCCAGTTCCTCGCATGGAAGAATTTCCCACTGAGACAAGCTGTCCATCCCAACTCACGTGTCACTCCAAGGGCCGTTCCACTCCCTCTCACCCCATGGGTTGCGCATGCGGATCATGTCCAGCTTCTCCGACTTGAAGAAGGACAGAAGGCCATGGCCGAGACGGACCTTCCGCACGTCTGTCACCGCGTACGCATGGCCCTTCACCAGTCCACAGGCCAGGCGAGCCTCCATGTCAGCCGCTGACGTGGCCTGGCAGGGGGACACAGACAGTGCTCAGACCACAGGGACATGACCACCTCTGCAGGGGCTGGGAAAGAAAGGAACTCAGATTTCCCTGCATGTTTCTTTAAGCCAAAATAAAGAGCATCAATGGTCAGGGAGAGACCCAGTTGGCACATGTCTCAGATGCCATTTTATGTGCTGGATCCCTCCTTTTCTTCATTTGCTTCATGAGGTCCCTGAGCTCATGGAACAAGTACTCATACTGGTTGCTCATACTGGCAACCAATAAAGCTCATCCTAATGGTTATACTGGGAGGTCTGGCAACCAGCATTTGTGGAGACGCCCAGAGGCAGACACCAAAACGCCCTTCTCTGGAGTGGATTGCCTCCTAGCATTTAAAGGGTGCTGGGATGAACCTGGGCTCTTGGACATAGCAACAAGAAATAGTGTGGGCTGGCATTCAGGATTCACTCCTTTTGCCATCATCAAGAAGTCGGAACCCTTGGCCACGGTTTATCTGATCTAATTTAGAAGTTCATGACTGCGAAAGACAACTGCGTCCTGAAACACCTATTCCCATGGGACCATGGCCATACTGGTGACGCTGCTTACTTTGATAGAGCAGCTGATGAGGCCTCCCCTGTTGTGCACCTTCAACACGCGCTCAAAGAGCTGGTTTCGCTTGGCTTCGTCAGTGATGTAGTCCCCTTCGGTCAGGTCAATAGGTTCAGAGACCCCACCAGTGAAATCCACCAGGGCATCAGCTGTGTTGCCTCCATCCAGGGCCTCGTAACAGCCTGACAACCTGAAAGAGGGTGACAAGGATGGCAAAACAGCACTTTTAAGGGGTCTGGGACAATTATTGGGGCAGCCTTGGGAATGGAGATTGGCAGTTGAACTTCAAGTGGGAGAGGATAGCAAACTAGGGTGAAAAAATAGGACCCACATTCTTTGCAGCACTCTTGCTGTCACAGGACCAAAGTAAAAGGAAATTGAAATCTCAAGAACAGGCATTACTTGAAGAAACATTGAAGGGTATTTTGCTTTAAGGATAAATTAAGGCTAGAGAAGGGGTTTTTTTTTCTTGTTTTTTGCCTGTTTGAGTTATGTGCTACTCCTCCACAAGAAAGATGTTGGTTCCACTGCTGCAAACCAGCTGATGAATGAACAGAGAGGAAAACCAGAGTGCCCAGGTCCCACTTTATCCTACAACTGCCTGGGTACCTACTTGGCATAAGCTTTTTCCACCAAGGCACACCAGAACTCATTCCTGGAGTTGGAGTGGCAGTAGATGAGCTGGTTGTGGAGTGTGGGAAGGCGATCATCGATCACCACATCCAGCCACTGACCGAAACGCCAGAACTGGAAGTGGAAGATCCCCACGTAGCTCTCGGGTTTCTCAGGGTTCCACTCCTGCTCCTTCCAGTCTGGGATGACCTGCAAAAGAAGAGGCACATATACCTAAATTATTCCCTTTTTTCCTGGGATTGACTCTCATCCTGGAACTAATGCAGACAATATCAAAGACAAGGAAGAATATGAGGGGGATGGACTTGCTTACAGTCTGCTGGGGCCAGATTTTGGACCTGGTTCCACCAATGCAGACTAGATTAATGTGTAATGGAATAGCTTAGACTTCACTGTCCCTTGGAAGGTCGAGTTAAAGATCTTTGTCCTCTTTCTTATAACCCTGCCCTGGACATCTGCTGCCATCTACTTCTGCAGATAGGCTATTGGAGCAGAAGAGTTCTTTGTCTAACCGGGGGGGGTACTTTTATGAACACATTTATTGTATTTTAGTGTCAGTAGGGTACTAACAAAAGGCACCTTCTCTGATTCTCCTACTTTATTCTATTGTGACTTGACTGACCCAAGAGCAAGTGTTGTATTCATCTACCTACTGCCAATGAACAGGCAGCAGATACTCTGCACAAACCTACTCTGTTAAATAAAAGTGGGGAAAGCAGGATCCCCATTCCCTCAAGGTCTCTATTCTTCCCTGTCAAGAGCTACCATGCTCATCCAAGCAAGCACAGGGAGATGACTTGATGAAAGAAGGAAAAGAACGCCTGAGTTGAAAGAAACCCTAGAGCAGCTGAGGGTTCTGAGGAGGCACAGGTTTGGTGTCACTGCCAGCAGGGCAGCCACAAGCAAAGGGTAACTGCCAAAGTCCATAGGCCTTCACAGCTCTGCTTTGGATGGAAAATTCACCCAACAGCTGCAACAGAAATGAGCACAGCCAGGCACAGATGTTACACGGAGGGGGATCTGCATCTTGTTTAGAACCAGGACACAGAGGCACAACGCAAGGAACTACCCCACTGCAGTTTAGCTTTTGTTGAGGGTGGAGGCAATGTGGTTTTACCCCATGGCCAGGGCGGGCTGTGAGGCCACGTGTATTCACTGTAGTTGATGGCTGGCAGGTACTGACTTATTCAGCAGCAGTAATGTGACTGACTGTCCACACCCCTGCTGCTTCACTTACCTGCTCCCACAGGATCATGAGCTCAGTGAGGAAAAACCCCAAGTTGTCCATGCAAGCATGTATTATGTTCCAATACAACAAATAATCACTGTCCTGTGGAGACACCGTTGGGGTGGGATAGGAGAGGACACAGCTACATTGCATAGAAAGAGCCTCTTCAAGAAGTCACAGGACATGGTGAAACCACCTTTACTGTGCTTTGGGCCCTTGTCCAGCTGACAGAGCCTTATTTTTTTTTTTTTTTTGTCTGCTGTCCCAAAGCAGGAATTGTGCAGAGAGAATTCCCTCTGAAGAGCCCCCTGACTCCTTAGCTACCACCTACCAGGGCTCTTATTGCTCCTACACTGAAATATTAATGATGACATCAGCCCTGCAAGCTCACTGGCACTCTTTGAGTTGTCTGGATCAATAGAAGCAGAGCAGACAAAAGCCATGAAAAAGAGCCACATTTGGAGGGTTTGGTGTTTTATAGGAGTGTTAACAATGTCCCAGAGTCCTCTCTGGAGACTTCCAGGAAAGGTCAGACAGCCCTTCATCAGTGCCCATTGATTCCCTCCTGGCTGGAGCTCATCCTAATGAATTGTCATAGAGGACCATCATGGTAATCAACTCACTATTAATGAGGCCTTAGAAATGATCCCAGCATTGATTAGAGGCAGCTTGTCAGCCAGAGCTGGTCGTGACAGCTTCCAGCTGGCTGGGTCTGAGCCTCACTCTTACTGTCACTGGTGGCAGGACACACAGCTGCCCACCATCCGCCTCCATCACTTCACCTGGGGATGGCTCTGGGAGCACCCTCCACCACTGAAGGCAGCAAAAGCAGTCAGCTTTCATCCAGAGCAGGGTCCAGGAGCAAAGACGGGTCTTATTTCTACACTGACCCAAGAGGAAATGAACGAGTCTGATCTCCCGAGGTGTTCCTTGCTGGAGAGTATGCCATGGACCACCCATCCCAGGATCCCAACAAGTCCTGGACTCAGCTTGGTTGCATGAGTGGGGCAGTGGAAACCATGTCTTCCTCACCCAACTTAGGGGCTCACAAAATCTGGAGCTGCAACACTGTTTAGTGTGACAAATTTACAATTGAAAGGGTTCAGAGACAGGTAAATTGGGAACTCAAAACCACCAGGTCCACCTCTCTAAGCTGATCTAGGGCTTTTTTCAATTTTCTTAAGAGTAGCTAATTAAGAGAAAAGGCACCTGTGGCCCTGGAAAAAATGTCTCCGAATAGAAGAAGAAATTGGTACATGCCAAGTTCTCCAAGCCTTCTGGTGGGAACTGGCTAACTCAGGATAAGGAGAGAGGCACCCAGCTGTACCAAACTGCTGAACTGTGGTACAAACTGGGATGAAATTCCCCTGGGAGATGGGACAGGGTGGTGTATCTGAAAGTCTTTACAGGATGCTGAAACTGTGTAGGGATAAACTGTGATTGGTAAAAAGAGGCTCATCGTCCCTGCAGCCGAGAGAGATCACACCGCCCCCTTCACCTCTCTCCCCAGCTCTGAAGAAAACAAGGATCCACCTGAGAATCATTTCCCCTTCTATGCCCAACTTCAAACCCCTCTCCAAACCACAAAAAAAAACCCCTGCTCAACACTCCATGTAGCCTTTCACACCAAGAGAGAAGAAGGTAAATGTTCATCTTACATTTTACAGGCAGTTAAAAGGGGCTCAAAAATACCAGCATTGAGTTGAAATTTGGTGCTTTATTGCATGCAGGATTGGGGCAGCTTCCAAAGAGAGCATGAATAAGACACAAACAGCCTCAGTCCTTAAGGGGAACCCGTTGTCTAGGCTTTTATTTACTGTGCTACACCAATACCCAGCGAGATAGCTGCAGGAAGAACTCTACCCCAGCAATGTAGCAATTGGCATATTATGAGACTTGGATGTTGCTAGTGGCTCCTGTTACTTCATCTAAAGTGGTTTCTAGTCAGGAACTCGGCTCTGGGATATACAAGGAGGGTAAGTCCACTAAGGCCCTAGAGGTGTGTTTGGCCAAGCAGGGATGCATCCACTTGCCTCTCTACTCACCGAGTCCAGCATTTCTTGGGGTCTAAACAAAGACATCAACCTCTCTGGTAATGGCCATGGCATGGCTGTATGATTTGGTGGTTGCTGAGCTTTGGTTGGGGCAAGACTCAGAGCTCTCACCAGCTCTCCAGCCAGTAGCTGATCTTCCTGCTTTCTTTCTCCTCTCTGCCTGGCATGACTTGTGCATATCATTTTATACACTATTGTTGGGCTGGGGAAGGTATAGACAGGGTCTGCATCTCTGGAGGCCTTGGAGAAGAGGTTGGACTCTTTTTGGGGCTGGTCTGCATGAGTCAGCAGGCCACAGGTACAAAGTCACCTTGGCCTGGCTTTTCTGTCACTGGTCTCTCCTCAGTCATCTTGGGAAGATGTCAGGCTGCACCTCGAGGAGTACTCAGACACATTTGAGTGCAATCTGAGCAAAGGACCAACTGTAATAATACTTAAATCTTAACTCTTTCAAGAGACTTTTCTATCTGCCTGTCTCAAGAAGCTTCACTGAAGAACTCTCCACTTTTTGGTGGAGGAAAAGGAAACATCCAAAGTTAGTAGTTTATTTGCAGTCATGGGGCATGCTGGGCACAAAACACTCCCCTGTTCCAATACTTATAAATGTACTACTCCCCTCTGCTCCCATGGTCACCCAGACACCCTTCCCTGTGTTGTAGAGAGCAGGAGACACTGCTTTTCAGGGACAGAAGCAGGTTCCTGCTCTGTAGTTTGCAAAGTGCTCTGCAGCTTCATGGCTCTCTGTAGATACTCCAGAGTAAATATTTTCATGGGTGCTTTACGGACAGAACAAAGCACAAATTAGCTCTGCACACACGCACACACACATATCTGCTCTGGCCCATCTTGGACCAACACACTCCACCCTCCCCTGAGCAAGAAATGGTGGCAGTGGTCAGAAAAGGCCGGTCCAACCTCCCCATTAGCTCAGCGGGTTTGCAATCTGCAGAATACAGTGAGTCCAACTGTACTTTAGCTTCAAAGCAAGGTGGATTCTCCATGGGACTGGTCTTCAGAGACTTCAGAGCAGCCACAGCAGCAGCACAAGTCACCAGAGCCTGCAAGCAGTCAGCACCTTGCAAGGAGAGGAACTCCATCACAAACAAGTCCTCCCTTTTTAATGGCTAGAATGGAAACTGGAAAGCAGGGCTCTCTCCAGGGGTCCCTGCTCTTTTGTAGTATGGCAATTACTTATTTTTCCAGCAGGTTTTTGGTGTGCAGTTGCTACAGTGAGAGGACTTGGGGCAGCCTCATATTTCCAAGCCAGCAAGACCCTGTGTGAATCCCTGATGAATTCACAAGCACACAGTCTTATACTCCAGGCAAACGCAGCAGCAAGCTCATGGTCCCCTTCTCCCCATCATTCAGAAAGAGGAAAGCATGTTTGGGGAATATTTCACAGGGCCGAGGGGCTCCAGAAGCACTGAGCTGTTCTCTGCTTTACCACAGTGTTGTCGCTCATTAAAAAAAAAAAAAAAGATAGATGTAAAAACTGAACAAAGAACTGAACTGAAAGCAGCATAACTGGAGCAAGAAAAGCTGAGCAGGAGGGGATCAGGCTTTAAAAACAATGGAGCCTTTCAGCTGGGCTGGTTCGAGGCCGCCAGTGAAAGTGAGGAGGAAATACATCACCTTGCGGATCTGGGCTAACTCCGCTATCCGCTCCCCAAATTCCTGGGCATCTGCCTCATTGCACTCCACCTCCTTGGCCCCCAGCTTCTTCCAGAAGATGCCCACCGGCTCCAGCAGCTGCCGGTTCATCAGGTGGGTGAGATCAGGAGTCCAGTGCTGGGAGGTGCCGGTCACCGTGACCTTGCCAGGTCTCTCCAGCTGCACGTCCCAGCGGAGGAAGCGCAGCTTGTGCTGCTGGCTGAAATCCACTCGGTAGATGTGCTCGTTGGGGCGCAGCAGCTTCTCGCCATCCTGGGGCCTCGCGTTCCTTTGCTGCAGGCTCTGGAATCGCAGCCGCATGCGCCGGGTGAGCTGCTCGTCGCGGGTGAAGGGCAGCTCAAGCATCCCTGCCTCAGCTGCCATCGCCTTGGCTGCTGCTCCTGGGCTCCCTCCTCAGCAGCGTGTGGCTCTCACACAGGACACGCAGGGGGAAAGATCAGACGGGCCCCCGGAGCTGGTGTCCCTTCTCTGCAGTCCCAGCAGTGCTAAGCAACCTGGGCCAGTGACGCAAAACACCTCTGGGACTTCCCCTGAGCGCCCTCCCGACTCGTTTGCAGATTCAGAACTGTTGGTGCTGCTGTGCACGATAATCTGTAGGGAAGGGACATCTGATGTCAGACTCCCTGGCAACCTCCCTGACAACCATGGCTCATTATCCCAAAACAAAGCCAGGGATGCCACCTTGGCAGGGATGGTGATACCTCCAAATGTAGGTTCATGGGATAATTCAGACTGGAATGAGACTCTGGAGAAGTCTGATCCAAGCTACTGCTCGAAGCACAGCTTACTTCAGGGTTAAATCATGTTGCTTGGAGCTTCATCGAGTCCATTTCTGAGTTTCTCCATGGACAGAGGTGCCACAGCCTCTCTGGGCCCTGTTCCAGTGTCTGACTGTGCTCATGCTGAAGATAAGCTGCAGCTCATGCTGCTGTCCTTTGTCCTCTGACTGTGCATCCCTGCAAGAGCCTGGCTCCATCTTGTCCACACTCCCCTATCCAGGCTGGATGGGGCTCTGAGCAGCAAGGTCCAGTGGAAGGTCTGCCCATGGCAGGATGGTTGGAACTAGATGACCTTTGAAGGTCCCTTCCAACCCAAACCATTCTATAATTCTATGGTTTAGAAGCTGCATGGAGCAATAAGCTCCCCTTTCACCTTCTCTCCTCCTGGATGCACAAACCCACTTTCCTCTAGACCATTTTGGTGGCCTCCATCAGGCTGTGCCATCCAGGAAAGGACATGAGGGTCCCAAGGAATGGATTGACTATAAATCAATGAATAGCAAACTACCATGACCATCGTGTCCTTTTCTGGATAGCACAGCTGGCAGGAGTCAGACACCGCACTGCTCCTGCAGCAGCAAGTCAGCACCAGCATCCTGGCATGGTTTGCCTTCCGTTTTAGTGTCTCAATTTCTTTTAATAAAAGCTAGACACATCTGAAGGGTCATAGAAAGGGTGTTCCAGAGCCAGATCACACCTAGAGCCATGTAGGGTCAGCCAAGACTCAGGAGTTTAGAAAACAGCTCTCAACTAAATTCCATTATTCCATTCCCACTCAGTGACTCACAGGCATAATGGGAAGTAGGGAGGGCCATGGAGAAAGCAAGGTGGAAGAAAATGTTTGAATAAAATGACCTTCTGGGATACACAGGGATGTGCTGGCCTGCCTTGTTTTCTTGAAATTCCTCCTCTCCACACTTGAGAGAGACAGTTTCAGTGTGTGAAATGGAGCAATGAAACATCCTGGTTGTAGAAACTACATTTTCTAGTAGCAGGGGAAGACCTAGGACAAGATCCCTGGATTGATATTTCAGATACTAAAGCCTGCATCAGCATCTTTCAGCTCTTGCCAGACCCCAAACAGAGACATTTTGGTGTCCAGCAATGTTATCACAACTGCATGTGTAACCACACTGAGGACCAAGGGGCCCATTATTTTTGTCTCTGAGATCTTCAGTAAATAAGAAATTCTTTACTGTGAGGGAGGTGAGGCACTGGCACAGGTTGCTCAGAGAATTTGTGGATGCCCCATCCCTGGAAGTTCAAGGTGAGGCTGGATGGGGCTCTAAGCAACCTGGTCTAATGGAAGGTGTCCCTGCCCCTGGCAGGGGGGCTGGAACTAAATGGTCATTAAGGTCCCTTCCAACCTATACAAATCTATAACTCAAATCTTTCTGAATGAAAAGAGGGAGGGGGTAAAAAAAAGCCTCTGAGAGTTAAAGCAATGGAAACTGAGAAGTCGCAAACACCAACAGCCAAATCGCCAAGGGAGGAAAAGCAATGCCTGACAAACTGAAATAATGAAGTGTCCAAAGGGACCCAGGCTCTGTTTGGCTGGCATTTCCCAGGGCAGAGAGTGAAGTGAATGGTGAGGAAGGAGGACAACCTGCCTGCTCACTCTTAGGGGATGTTGATGGTGAGGAACAAGCTAAACAACCCCGTGCATCACCCCTGTAATGAGAGCCACAGCGGTCACCACTGCCACCACGGCAGGAAGCCTTACTGCATATCTAGAAGGCAACAACAGCTAGCCTATTAGGTATTAGGTACCCTAGGTATTTATACCTACCTGTATAAAGAAAAACCTTGATTTTAATAAAAAATGGGGATGCTGCAAGAAATCACTGAGCTTGTTGTTTATGCTCACCACAGGAAGCAGAGACTGGAAGAACCACAGCACTGTACAGAGCAGATGTAAAGGTGTGGGGTGGAGGAAACTGTCTTAGATCCGTGGCTACAGGAGGCTGTGGATGCAGCAGGTGGTGCTGTCTGCACAGACTGGCTGCCTTTTACAGTAAAATCTGGGAAAAGTTGCTTGCAACTTGCCGGTCCCTTGCCCTGTGATGATGCACACCTGTAGCACAGTCTGAAGTCGCCCTGCCTTGGCTTTCACAGGGCTGACATCTTGCACAGCTGAGGGCATGGTGGAGTTGGGCACAGATTGTCCAGGGATGTGGCACTGAGCACCTCCTTCCCCCTGAACCTCTCTGCTTGCTCCCGAGGTCTGCAGCCCCTCGCTCTGGTACAGCTCCTTGGTGGCTTTCTGGGCCACCCTTGAAGGAACACTGCTACATGGGGCCATCCAGCCATGGGACATGCCAGGGTGATGCCTAAGGTTTTAACTTCTATATTTTTCAAACCCTGTACTGCTCAGGATGTGTAACTCTGAAGTTTCTTGTATCCTATTAATTTCTGCTCTCTCTCGTGCTGGGTAGACACAACAAAGCCTCTCTGGCCTGCTCTTCAAGAACAACCAGACCGTCCTGAGCCCAAAAAGTACAAACCAAAGAGCCCTGAAAGGGGGGCAAGCTGAGGGGAATGATATCATTAAACTGAAGCTTTAATTGGAGAATTAACCCTGATATGCAAATGAACCAAACCTATTAAAGCATGAAGAACTCGTGACCTGTTGTCCATCTTGGGGTCCATCTTGGCAGCAGCCTCTGGCACCCCAGGGTGTGCCTTTGAAGGCCTTTCCAATAAATACCTACCTTATTCCTTTACTCCTGTCTGGTCTCTGTTTCTAGAAGGCCTCTCAAGGCATTGAGGGTTGGATGCTTTGGGCAAGCAGTGACTTGGGAGAGATGCTAACGCCCTGAAATCAACCTACCAGCCCCAGCATGAGGTGTCTCAGTGCTACAGTGGGAACACAGGAAACAGCCAAAGAGAGGGAATGCCGTGGGAACTAGGGAAATGGGGCCAAATGCAGCTGAGCATCCTGAGTTTTGTACTTCCTGCTAGTTTTTAGATTGTTTTGGAATTCAAAGGGTCAGATTTGGCATCTGGAAAACAGGATGGGATTTGATCCACTTGGTTAAGGAGAAACTGGCCAAGGGTTTGGCTGGAGTGTGGTGGCTGCAGTAAGGATGACAAATTCTCTTTGAAAGACAGTTCTTCTAGGGAGGTTTTTGCACATTATCAACTTTTCAGGACATGAGGCATCCCTGAGAACCAGTTTTTGAGCTGAACAAACACAATATAAATCCAAGGTGTTGAAGACAGGCATGGGGAACCACTCACCTTCTGCCACAGAGACTCCCGGGATGCCAGGGAGGAGCAGGCAGCCACAAACCAGCAGTTCCCGACCTGGCCCTGGTGCAAGTCATGGGAGCTGATCCCATCCACAAAGAGACGTGGATCATTGCAGATTTCCTGTGGCACAGGAGAAAAACAGACACACTGGGTCAGTGAGCAGACAGGGAAATCAGAAGCAGGGCTTCTTGGCAAAGGAAAGTCGCTTCCTCTCTTCCTCAGAGTCCATGTAAACCTGACCTGCAGCTTTTTCTGGCCTTGCTCAACGTGCTGGTGGCAGAAGGACCCCGTCCTGCCTTCTGCTCTCACCAGGACATGAGCAGCATCACCAGACCTGCTCCCTATTCTGTCCCAGCACCAGTGCAGCTTTGTTACAATTATCCCTGTTGATAAAAGTATGTTTTGACACCATTACAGCCCTTCTAAGTCTCCTCTTGCAGATGCCTCTACTCCGTGACCGTTTTACAGAGGGTGAAGGATCTGCCCTTCCAGATCCTACTACAGCAGGTGAAACAAATTCAGTGAGCCAAAAGCTTTGTAGCTGGGCCACGAGGATTAAACACTCATTCTGCCATGAAAACCAGGATGGTGGATTGTGCACAGACACCATGAATGGAGAAACTTGGGTAGGAGGCAGCTGGGAGGTGGGCTCATCCCTCCAAGCAAACACCAAGACCATCAGCTTTTCTCTGCCCCCCTCTCTGCTTCCCACTCCCACTTAGAGCCTGGCCAAGAAAGCACTTAAATAACAGAGGGTGTTGAGCAAGCTTCAGGTGACACACTGCTTTTTTAAAAATGTGTTTTCTCCAGCTCAATCCAGTTTGTAAGGTACGTCCAGCTGGAGGCTGGGAGCAGATGGGACAGATGAAGAGATGAAAGAACATATTCCCTTTCGTTATTACATTTAATTTGAAGAGGAAAAAGGAAAAGCAGGTTATTCCTCCTCCCCCACACCTCTGAGTTTTTCAGGCTGGTTGTACCCAGAATAATATGCCCCCCCAAGACTTCCCATATGAGGAAATGTATTGCCTCTACCCATAGATTCATGAAGGGGTTTGGGTTGGAAGGGACATTAAAGGTCTTCTACTTCCAACCCCCACACACTAGACTAGGGCCTAGGGCCCCATCACAGGGAGGAAGAGGAACCATAAACACCTCCTGCTATTCCCACCCAGCCCAGCCAGCACCAAATACCTCAAAAACAACCTGACACAAACCGGCCAGGATGTGACCCAAGGAAGAGGCTGGTGTTGCAGGGTGCTGGATGAGCGCTAGGGGGAAGCAAGCTGACACCAGCGAAGGCAGGAGCCACCTGAGCCTCTCAGCATCTCTGGGCGCAGACAGAAGGGATGGGAGAGGAGCACTGGGGTTCAGCTCCTGCTTCGTAGCACCAGGGGAAGCACCCAGCAGCTGGGGATGTGTCTGGTCGGTGGTGGGGGTGTCTGCAAGACCAGCTCTTTGTCATCCTGCTCTGGGGAGCAGAGGCACCGTCTTTATCCCATCTGAGGACCACAGCTGCCCCTTCTGCCCTTGGGGGGTTCTGCAGATTACAATAAAGGAGTGGCTTAATATTACAGGGACAGCTGAGAATGTGAAATCACGAGAAGCACAGAGCCACAGAATGGTTTGAGTTGGAAGGGATCTTTTAAAGGCCATCTAGTCCAACTCCCTCCTACAAGCAGGGACATCTTTAACTGGTTCAGGGTGCTCAGAGCCCAGTCCAACCTGACCTTGAACATTTCCTAGGCATGGAACACTAACCACCTCCTTGGTGCCAGTGTCTGACCACCCTCACTGTAAAAAACTTTTTCCTTATAGGTGGTCTAAATCAACTCTCCTTCAGTTTAAAACCACCAGTCCTTGTTCTGTCACAACAGGCCCTGCTAAAAAGTCTGTCCCCATCTTTCTTAGAAGCCGTAAGCAGTAAGGTCTGCTCTGAAGTGCAGAGTGGGGCTGCCACACTCCCCACACACCACACCCAAGCCCTGGGACTGAGCCTGGTCTCAGTGGACTCCCAGTGATCCTAAGCACAGAATCACCAAATCAATGTGGTTATAAGGAATTTCTGGGCATTATCCAGTCCAGGCCCCCCAGCCAAAGCAGGGTGAGATACAGCAGGTTGCTCAGGACTGTGTTCAGTCAGGTTTTGCCTATCTCCAGGAATGGAGACTTTGCAACCTCTCTGGAAAGCCTGTGCCAGTTTTTGGACCACCCTCACAGTAAAAAGTCTTTTCTCATGCTTAAATGGAATTTCCTGATTTTCAGTTTGTACACACTGTCTCTTGTACTGTCACTGGGCACCACTGAGAAATCTGGCTCTGTCTTCTTCATTCCTGGCTATCCAGTATTTATGGACATTGTTAAGATCCCCTGAGCCTTCTCTTCTCCAGAGTAAAGAATCACAGAACCATTAAGACCTCTAACATCATGGAATCCAGCCATCAACCCAGCACTGCCAAGTCCATCACTAAACCATGTCTCTCAGCACCACATCTGTACTTTTCTTGAACATTTCCAGGGATGGTGATTCCACTACTTCCCTGGGCAGTCTGTTCCAATGCTTGACCACTAAAGAGTGAAGGAATTTTTCTTAATTTCCAATCCTTGCAAAGGGGAAGGCAGCACTGCCTCCTTGTTCCAATGCTGTGGAACTGAATTTATCAGAATAAGTCTCATCCACGGGTCAGCCTCACCAGCAAAACCCCCTGGGAAGGTTTGCCACATTCCTTATACTGGAGCTTACCAGCATTAAATTACTTGAATTCTTCAGTCCCCACTGAAGCTGTTGAGTTTCCACTCATACATTTTGTACCTGGTCTAGACTGTGTGGCCTCAGTCCACTGGGGATGACATTCCCTGTGTGCTCTGTCTGTACTGAGATGGGAGCCAAGGACCAAGGCAGTGCTTCAGCCAGGCTGCCACACATGGAGCTCAGTGGGGGCCTGGTGTGTGATGCAAAGCACACGTGGAGCCATGGGGCATCATGCCCACGTGCAGAGGTGGGTGATGAACAAGGTACCAGTGGGAACTGGGTCAAAAAGCCAAGAAAAGCTTTGGAACATTTACTGTTCCTTTTCCTGTGAAAAGTGCTGGAAGTGATAAGGAGCTCGTTCTGCAGCCAGATGGAATTACAGGGCCTGGGATTTGCATATGCAAAGGGAAGAGAGAAGCAGAGATTCCCTGATCAGAGAAGGTCATGACCTTGGTTTCCTCCCCTCCCTCCCATGGAGCAGACAGAAACCAGGTGAGCAATAACATTTATCCAGGCAGCAAACACCACGTCACCCTCCCAGCACCACGACCCTGAGAGAAGAGGGCAGCACACCAACATCTACACCCACACACACCCTGGGGAACTCTGGGCTCAGGCTTCAGCCAGCACAGAACCAGCTCAAACTGCCTCCTGCCGCTTGAGGCTTCAGCAGGGAGGGAGTCCATCCTGTCCTCCACTTATCACAGCCAGATCCTGGGTCCTGGTTGCTCCTAGTCTGGACACAGATGGAGAACAGGAAGGAACAGGGAGGGGATGCCAAAAGCAATGGCTGCAGGGAAGCTATGACTTCAGTGTGTGGTTCTTAACTCTCCTTTGGCCAAGGGCATCATCCATGTCTCTTTACCCCCCAAGGAGAATCTGTCTTGGAGGGTCCCAAGAATCACAGTATCACTGAGGCTGGAAAAGCCCTTAAAATCACCAAGTCCAACCATTAATCCAACACTTCCATGTTCACCAACAGATCATGTTCCCAAGTGCCACACCCATGTGTTTTTTGAACACTACTGGAGATGGTTATTCCAAGAATCCTAGGCACCATCAGAGATGATCTGCCCTCCCTAAAACTGTCTGCTGAGCTCCAGGCAACAAAACACAATTTAGAAAAAGCCTGTGTGGATGGTTCTATGGAAAGATTCTGACTGATAACACAGAGAGGGCCAAAATAGTGATTCAAAGTTCTGGTGATTCATATCCTTCCTCTTCCAATGGATGTGGGACAGAGGTGGAAATAAAAGCCAGAGCAGGTCCCTGTCAATGAGGGGCTGATTGCAGAGGTCTGGCTTACAGGAGCCCATATTGGGACAGTTTGCTCCCTCTGGCTTTGGGTTTTTGAAGTCTATTAAGGGGAAAAAAAAAAAAAAGGCCCAATCAGAGCATTATCTTGAACTTTTTTTGTTTCCCACCCAAAAGCACGTGGTCTTTTCCCCTGCTCTCCCTTTTGGTACAGTTTCCCAAAATGCACACAATTTTTTTCCAAATGCATTTAAAGCAGAAAATATCTTCCTTGCCTTCTCCAGCCAGTCCAATTCCACACAGGATTTTAAGGAGAAAACCACTCTCTAACTGGCTTTATAACTGGCAACTCTGGCAACTGTTTTACCATAAATGTTTCCTGGTGCAGGTTGCTGAGATTCAGATTCACTGGGGATCTGGATTGTGTCAAACCAGATGTGGGGTGGGAAAAAGCCACAGCAGGAGGAGGAACAACCATGGGAGATACAACATCTGCTGCATGCCAGGACCATTTTTTGCTAACAAGATTTTGCAAGGAACAGACTGGTCTAATTTCATTGCAAAGCCTGGCTGTTTCAGAACAATGCCTTCACTTGCACTTGCAAAATCAGCAAAATAATCTATTAGCATGGCTGTGCTTCCTCCTTCCCTGCTGGCCGACTGGGACCTGGAAGGATCCTGTCTTAAATGTCATTCACACAGACAGGAGAGCAAGAGGCGCCCAAGCATGGCGAGCAACGGTGACAGAGCAGACACAGAAGTCCCCGTGCTGCCCTGCTGCAGGTACCTGCAACTGGGATGTGCTTGTGCAAAAAGGGGAATTAAAATAATTTGCATCAGGGTGACAGAGGAAAGGGAAACGGAGTGAATTTAGAATGCTGAGCTTTCAGGTGGATTATTATAGGATCACAGAATCATGGAGTGATTTGGGTTGGAAGGGACCTTAAAAATCATCTCTCTCCAGCCCCCCTGCCAGGGACACCTTCCACTAGGACCAGATTGCCCAAACCCCATCCAGCCTGGCCTTCAACACTTAGAGGGATGTGGCAGCCACAACTTTTCTGGGCAACAGGTGACAGTGTCTCACCGCCCTCACTATAAAAAACTGTGTTGCTATATTGACTTTGAATCAGTTTAATTAATTCAGTTTAAAACTATTATCCCTTGTGCTATCGCTACAGGCTCTACTAAGAAAAATACACTTGTCAGATCAGCTTCACACACATGGAAGGGTAGGCCTGGATGGGAATATCTACACCCTACAGAACTGTTTGTGGGGGGTTGTATTGCCTCAGTCAGGCATCCCTGATGCTAATCCACTCACAGTATCTCAGTGTACACACATTTGTATTGTTATCAGCTCCCACACCATGCAGAGGGCACTGCACACTCCACCCACAGCAAACAGGACTTGCTTGTGAAAGGAGGCATCCCAAAAACACTTGTTCCCCACTAACTCCTCGACTCACTTTGTGTACCACAGTACCAGGCAATGGTGTTTGTTTTGGCACCAGGAAGAGCAGGGACAGAAGCAAACAAGATCTAAAGGTCAATTTGCAGTACCTTGACAGGTCCCTCTGCAGTTTTATTTTCCGGGTATCCAAAGTCCAAAGGCACCAAAGAGGGATAAAGCAATGAGAAGTGGAGAGACACGAGAGGCTGTGAGAGTACTGCAATTCCCCAGGAGCAGATGGAGAGGGATGGGAAGGAGAATGGTGCAAGTACAGAGACCCCAGACCTGTCATTCCTCCCACATGCACTTTCCAGGGAGGCACTCTTGGGAAGTCTCACCATTACTCAGCCCAAGACTTCTACAGTCTCTACCCAGCCAAGACTGATGCAGAGGCTGGCACAGCCTGGCTTTTAGCACCACCTCACATCCAGACACAGCCCTCTCCAGACCATCTCTCCCACAGCAAGTGCTTCTGTCTGGTTGCAAAGCTACTAAGAAAAAAAATACTCCCTGGATACCAAGAGCTCTGAGGTCTGCAGAAGTCACTGCAGGAGTCTTCACATGGCTCACTGACAAACTGAGGGGTAGAATGCTCAGAGCAGTGAGATGACATGCCACAGGTCACCCCATCCAGAGGCAGAAGTGGTCCCCCTGAGTTTCCAGTCCCAGCACAGCCCAGTCACCACGGGAGCCATCCTTCTGTCATAGAAATGATGTCACCTGGCTCCTTCTCATGCTGCATTGCCTGAGCCAGCCTGACCCTTACAGCTGCACACAACTACACACAGTGGTGGGGCCATGCTGGTGGAAAAGGAGAAGCTTATTCAAGTAGGTCCTGCTGTGAAAAACTACAGTATTTTGGGAGGAATGGTCCAAACCCAGCCATTCACCACAGAGCTAATGTGAAATTCTGGAGCAAGCTGATGTGGCCACGAGCTCAGCTGCACTGTTTCTGCCTCCAAGCAACATAATTCAGCAGCTGTGCTGCCTGAATCCCAAATCCTGTGTCCCACTGAAAGCCAATCTTCTAAAACAGGATTTAGAAATGTAAATTGTGCAGGGCTTTTTTTTTTGTTGCTTTTGTTTGTTTGTTTTTAATCATCCTAAGAGTCAAGTTATTGATGGGAAAAGAAGAAACAGAAGCTGCAAAGGAAAACTCCCTCCACACTCCATTGTGTGTATCTCAGATCATAATCTCCTAACTGCTTCTCGTGGGGACACCTCCCACACCCCCTTGAGCCATACTCTCTCCACTTCCTTGTCCCAGGGCAAGGAAGTACCCTTTGGTTTGTGATTGTGTCACATTCACAGCACCTCCATTCAAAAACAGGACTTGACCTCACCACAATCTAAATTAATCCCTGACTATGCAATGATGATGAAAAATGAGGTTATCGTGAGTTTAAGCCATTTAAAGAAACCACTTGCAGCCCACGCCTATTCTGGTTATTCAAATGCTGGGTGTAGCTTTGCAAACAGAATCCTGCCTTATGAGAAAACCACCCTCTAGAAATGTGGAGTCATGAGCTTCTGCTAACTGGGAGAAGAGACATTAATTCCTATGTAACTCTGTCAGTGGCCTTTGCATCAGACCACAGTCAAAATTTAACCATCCATGACCAGTCCCCATTCAGATGGTTTGTTCATCCTTTTCCTTCTTGGAGGGGGACTGGGAAGAATGCATCACTGAGCAGTGGCTTCTTCCCAAAGATCCAGAAATATCAAAGATGCCTCGTTTTATATTTCCCCTCACACACACTCACTCACAGAAACTCTTACACACTGTTAAACACTCAAACATTCTTACACACCCACACACCCTCTTCCACACACCCAAAATCCCATCCTCTCTGAGCAGTAGACCTCGCAGAGAGTGCAGAAACTCCCAACTTGCACCAAGATTCTTACCTTTGGCTGACTCAGAGCATGTATCCAGCTCTGGGACCCCCAACATAAGGAGCACGTGGACCTGCTGGTGCAAGTCCAGAGGAGGCCATGAAGATGCTCAGAGGGCTGGGGCACCTCTGCTATGAAGACAGGCTGAGGGAGTTGGGGTTGTGCAGCCTGAAGGTGAGAAGGATCCAAGGAGACCTTAGAGCTCCATCCAGTGCCTAAAGAAGCTCCAAGGGAGCTGGAGAAGGACTTTTGACAAGTGTGTGGAGTAACAGGACAAGGAGGAATGGAATGAATGGCTTTAAACTGAATGAAATCAGGTTTAAGATAGATAATAGAAAGAAATTCTTTCCTGTGAGGGTAATGAGGCACGGGCACAGGTTTTGGTGTAAATGCCCCATCCCCAGGACAGGTTAGGATAGGGCTTTGAGTGGTGAGGAACACATTCAGTGCAGGTATCTTGGTGAGCAGCTGCAGTTTGAGCTCTGGGGAGAGGGAGCCCAAGACAAGAGGCTGTGAACTGCTGACCAAAGAAAAAAGGGACACCATCCATGTGGCCCAGCCATGTGACCATACACCAGAGACTCTCAAGGCTTTCCCATGCCTGGACTGTGAGAGGTTAAAAACCTAAGGTCTCCTTTGTTCATGGTCCCTCTTCAGAGGCACCATCTCGGACCATTAATTCTACCACTGCACCAAGATTAAATCATTTGAATGACCCAGATGTCTGAGACTCTGCTATGGGAAAACTGGGGTCATGGTAAGGAAACCTGGTCTGACCGTGAGCGTAGGGAGTGTAGGGAGCCAAGTGGGACACCCACTGTCTCACTGGAGCCAAGTGGGACACCCACTGTCTCACTGGAGCCAAGTGGGGCACCCACTGTCTCACTGGAGCCAAGTGGGACACCCACTGTCTCACTGGAGCCAAGTGGGGCGAAGGGGCTTCGGTCCCAGCTCAGGTGGTGGGAGTCTGACTGCCAGACTGGCTCCTGGATAGCCAGACAGGAATGTTTCCTTAGCACTGAGCAGTGCTAGTGGAAGGTGTCTCTGCCCACGGCAGGGAGGTTGGAGCTAGGTGATCTTGAAACCCAGCCCCTCTGTGATTCTGTGACAAGCAGCTGTGCAATTGCTCTGCAGGTTGAACGTGCCCCTGCAGGACCCCAGAGTCCAGGCTGGGAGGATTTGCAAGTTCCCTGCCAGGGAACTCGGAGGCAGTGGATGCCCAGGGCTCCTTTCTGAGACACCCTCTGCCATTGTTCTGCTCTTCCTCATTTCCAGTACAATAATTTCTTGTCACCAACACGCAGCTGCACTAAGAAGCACACAATGAATCTAATCCACGGATTTTACTGTTGCTTTTGCTTTTAAGGCCATGTCCTTCTGATGCTGAGGACAGAGCAGACTGGCTGGAAATTTCTTATCAAAGGCTGCACTGCTTATCAACCCCGGTTGTCACTGGGGCTAAGGGGGAGAGTGCGTTTGCCTGGCACCATGAGGCTGTGGCCCTGGAAGGATCTGGCAAGACCTGTTGGAATGCAGCCAGGGTCAGCATCCCATCTAACTGGAGTCTCTACAATAAGTACAAGTAATAACAATGAATTTCTTGTTCATCCTTGAGGGAGGGGGGGAGCCTATGAATGGCTTAAAAATGTAAAAACAAGGTCAATTCAGAGATTGCATTAAATGATGACCAAATCCTTTCCTGGCAAGGAGCAGCCAGACTGGCAATCAGCTCCAGTTTTACTGAAAACAGCAGATAAATTAACAGGCAAGTGGCTCATAAATTCTTAAGCCACGAAATGCAAAGGTCTGGAAGGATTTCAACCCCTGTGCTGGGCCCCAGACAGAGTCTGTTGATTCTGTTCAGAGGAGACAACCCCTCAGTCAATCCAGCAGCACAGAGGAGCCCCAGCATCAACACCAACCCCAAGCATTCTTTAGGAGAGACCAAAACTGAGAGAGACAGGCCAAGACACTGCAAAAAGCTCAGCAAAGACATCCCTGGAGCACAGAAGTAAGTATTTTAGTCCTTCAGGAAGAACAGCCTCCAAGTGGGACACCAGAAGGTTTTTGCACCCAGTGGCCATTGCCATTTTAAGTGCCTCCCTGCTAAATTCTTGGTGAGCTTTGGAGAGCAAAGAACTGCAAGAACTTAACCTCTGTCTTCCCCATTATCTTTACTCTTATGTTTTTGCCAGCTTCCCAGACTGCTCTACACACTGGGGAAAAGACCTTTAAATGCAGAACCTTGTGGGCAGGGAAGTGCTGGTCCTGCTTTTAGTGAATTAGTTCATTGACTCCTTTCCCCTTCCAGGAAACCCTCATGGGGATTGATTGTATAATCCTCACTCAGCAAGAGAAAAGAGCTAAGTGCTTAATAATGTAAAAAAAAATGGAGCTAAGAGATGTTCTCCCATCCTACAACACCTCCTCCTCCAAAGACAACAGCATCCAATTCAGGACACAATGGACATAATGTATCCTGCATGGTAGGGCAAGGGAGAATGGCTTTAAGGTGGAATAGGGTAGATTTAGACTGGATATTAGGAAGAAATTCTTCCCTTTGAAGGTGGTGAGGCTCTGGCACAGGTTGCCCAGAGAAACTGTGGATGCGCCATTTCTGGGAGTGTTCAAGGCCAGGTTGGATGGGGCTCTGAGCAACCTGATCTAGTGAAAGGTGTCCCTGCCCATGGAACTAGAGCATCTTTAGGATCCCTCCCAACCCAACCCATTGTGTGGTTCTGTGGGTGGGAAAAACCACTATACACAAATCAGGGTAGATACATACCAGGACAGCAGGGAATAGCTATTGAAAAATCCTATTTTTTAGGTTTCTAAGACAAGATTTCTCTTAAATGTCTGGAAAAAAACCTCAGGGCTGTAACTGAAAGTAAGTCTCCCCAGTGCCATAGTAGGGCTGAAAATGCCATGGTCCTAAGATATCCTACTTCCACAACCCTTCCCAAAACATCTGGCCTGTCTCTCTCCTCCAAAACTACTCTCTCAGGCTTTCCCCTTCAAATGACATTGCCTTCATCCAGATAAAATAATATTACCATTTAGCAAGAAGCTACCTTTATGCTCTTTAATCAGTGACAATCTCCCCTGACAATTAATTCCTGCAGAGATAAATCAGTGCCTGCAAGTAAATACTGGAGAGAGATAAAAATACTGAGAAACAGGCATGGAGGGCAAAACTCTTTCCCTGAAGATGGGAGAGCATAGACTTCATCCAAGAACATTTCTCTGGTGGTTGCAACCATGCAGGCTTGAACTCACAGTGCAGGGATGCAGCTCAGGTTCAACAACAACCACATGTCACCTTGAGCCACACAGTCACTATGACAACAGCCAGCTTGGAAACCCTTGTGTTTGTCACAGCTTGTTATTACAGCACCTTTGGCACTGAGATCCCACCTGAAGCCCTCCAACCACCTTTGGAATCTCATGCCCCAGCTGCTCAGCATCTTAAGGATGACCATGAGGTGCTCCAGCAGCCTCCTGCAGTGCACTGCTGTGGACAGGAATACACTCAGCACACAGCAGCCCACCTGCCTCCCAGAACAGGGAGGAAAAAAGCATCTCCACGCTCAACCTTGCTCCCTGGGAAGAGCTGAAGGACCAGAGCATGCAGCTCATGTGGTCCAACACCACACCTGTGCATGATGCAAGCCTCTCACCAGGCTTCACTTGCTTCCCACAGGTGCAGTGATGCCCAAATTTGTCCTGGCTGGTGACCCATCCCAGCAGCAGGTCATAGCTTGGCAGGCTGAACCTGAACCAAGTGGCCCCCTTGCCACAAAGAGATAACAAGCCCTGGCTAAGGCCCAGAGGTATTAAAGACAGACCCTAATCAAAGCCTGAACCAATCCCATGGCATCATTGGAAGCACTCAGTACCTAAGAAGAGAGCTTGGGACAGTGATGCTTAGAAGAGATTAACTCTTTTCCCAAAGGGTAGATCTTCTACCTTAGACCATCACTGCTTTTTCTACAGGGGATCAACAGACACAGCAGATGCCCCAGATCTCCACTTAGTTTTGCCATCCATCCTGCACCTCATTCATCCCCTCCTACTCATCTTTGTGCCAACCCAATGCACAGACCAAACCTCCTGCTTCCAAGGTGCACTGCCAGCATTCCTGTCCCAAAAGGGGAGGGCAAAACTCAGAGCTTCAGGATCAGGCTGACATTTCCACTGGGAAAAGTGGTACTACCTGCCTGGATACAGATCTCCCTCTCCTTCACATGGCAGCACACAGAGCACAAGGGAAAGAAGTTTCAGTCAAGGTATTGGGATTTGTGCTAAGCTCAAAAGTTCTCTTTAATTTCTAATGCAACAGCCAAGTGCTGCTGCCAAAAGGAGCCACTGATGCTGCCTGAGTGAGCTCCACAATCTGCTTTGGCTAGGCAACGAGCAGCCAGCTTTGTTTTTAAGTGGATTCACTAAACAGGGCTCTTCAGGACCCCCTTCCCAGCTCAGGCTGATGCTGTGGTTTCCCTCCCTGCGAAGCACTCCAGTAATTGGCTTTCTGGCTTCGCGGGGCTGCATCGCGAAGGCGTCCAATAAACAACCACCGGAGCCAAAACACGATTAGAGGGCTCAAACAGCTGCTCCCTCTGCAAAGATCTGGCATCCAGAGCAGGGCTGGAGGCCAAGGAAAGCAGGGAGGGAGGGAGGACACCCTGCTGGAAATAATAAGGCTGAGCCTGTTCCAGGAAAGGCTGCAGCACCAGATGCAGAAGGAAGTTGAAGCTGAACAGCCTGACCAGGGAAGGGACCAGAGCTGTTCCTCAACCTTTCTTTTTCCCCTCTGCCCAGAAAAACCTCAAGCAAAAGGGAAAGCACTGCAGAGACTGGGGGTTTCATTGGGTTTTTTTTGCCAAAGCAGCCTCAAGCTTTGTGAGTGGGTGGAGGAACAGGAAGGTTGCCAGAAGAATAGCTGGGAAAGCAGAGATGCACACATGGAGGATGGGCTGTTTAGATCCACACCAACGCCATGAAAAGTACATGGAAATAAGATGCTGCCTCTGCCAAAGCGCATTGCCAGAACCCCAGTGAGTTCACTACAGTTACTTTTCCCATGGAAGTGCTTTATCTGAAACATCACAGAATGGTTTGGGTTGGGAAGGATCTGCAAGACCACCTGGTTCCAACCCCCCTGCTGTGGCCAGGAACACCAGACCACATTGCTCAAAGCCCATCCAACCTGGTCTTGAACACTTCCAGGGATAAGGCAGCTACAGCTTCTCAGGGCACAGCTTATCTCACACGTCTGATTTCTTCCCATAGATCACAAGTGACAACTTTTCTGAGAATGCAAGTGGTTGTTTTTAATAGTGGACAGATTTTATTTCCCTTCCCCACCCACTCTGTTCTCAAAACAAAGCTAGACACATGATGAGCTCTTATGTTTTATCACAGTTTTAGCTGAAACTCACCAAAACAACCCACAGCCATGGCCCTGAGGGATAAAAGTGTGTACACACCATCCCTTCCCTGCAGACAGTGTCCCTGGGACTGGGGACTCCTTTTCTGGATAAGGAAATCCCCAAAACAGCATCTGCCAAAAGCTGGGAGTAACACTACTTGCTTTTTTTATGAACAGGATTTAACTGTGATTGCCAAAGAGAAGATCTGCTGGTTGTAACAGAAACAAGATGCTGTGGTTTAATAACTGCACCATGCCATTCCCTAGCACACAAGCAGAACAGCTGATTTAAACTTCATGGACATTTTGGACCCTACTGAATCCTGCATTAACTTGGAAAAGCTGATAGTGATTGCTTTCTTGCAGAAGTTGCTGGGATTTTTCCTGGACTCTCTCCCTTAGAAAGCCGAAGTCTGAATTCAGGCAGAATCAGGTCCAGCAACTAAAAGTGTCATTTTGCATTGCCTGCTGGCACAAAGCAATCCTCCCTGTGAAATTTAGTTACTTGTGCTGAAATGAACCATTGAGAGAAAGAACCTAGAGAAATGCTTTTGACAAAGAGGCTTCTGGAAACTTCAGCAGTAAACAAGGCAGGTGTGAGCTCAAATTCTTTTTATAATGGTGATTTTGCGGTCAAGGCAGCTGAGTAGGTCTGATCAAAGAATCCTACCAGACAGTGGCATCATGAGTCTGCTACTGCTCAGCATGCATTCCTTCTGGTGCCCAAACTGCTGGCAAAGTTCCCTTTGTCTGGTGCAGAGGCAGCAAAACGAGGACCACCTCTGTGTCTTGTTAAGCCACAGGACCTTGCTGGCACATGGGACCCATTTCCAGCCCCCATTCCCACTGACAGCCCATGCCAGGAAGAGCCCTGGTTCAACATTCTATGCTAATTGCTTTAAGGGTCCCTTCCTACCCAAACAGTTTGATGATCCTACAAAACTGCAGAGCTGGGTGGCTGGGAAAAATCTGAATTCACTCCATGCTTCAGCAGGGATGGGTTTGGACTAGGTGAGCATGACGCCTTGCAGGTGAGGCTCAGAAAGCTTTCTAAGAAACACTTCCAGGGATAGGGCAGCTACAGCTTCCCAGGGCACAACTTATCTCCTACATCTGATTTCTCTCCACAGAGCAAGGCAGTAAGAGGATAATACCTGCCCAAATACCAAGGGCTGCAAGTGAGATGAAAGCCTGAAAAGCACATGGAGAAAAGCTCTGAGATGCTCAGCAGAACACAAGCAATCTTTGTCCCTCTACAAATGGCCCCAACCCTCTGCCTTTAAACATGGGGCTGAATTATTGTGTGCAACCTGACTGCAAACCAGCAGGGGGGGGGCGGGTCTCAAATACACCCCCACCTTTTAGTCCCAGAGAAAGTTGTTTAGAAAGTCTCAGCTATCACCTGTCTGCTGTATAAATGGGATGTGCAAGGTGTGTTCATGCTGGCCCCCACAGGGAGACCAAACCATGGATGGCCCTATCTTCAGAAGGCAGCAGTGCACAGAGCCTGTTCTCCTTCCAGCAGACAAGGGGAATAAACTAAAACACACACAGGGCTTTGCACAAATCCAGTGTCCAGGCAGAGCTGGTGTGGAAGAGACAAAGGCAGAGCAGAGGGAAGCGAGACCTCCTCCCACAAGGAGCCCGGGGGGATGCTGGGGGCTCAGCCCCTCTGACCACACAACAAGAGTCAGTTCAGCTCCATCTCTCCCTCTGCACAAAGCCTTTTTGTCCACCCCCTCTCCAGACTGCCCTCACCCAGACAGACCCAGCCTTGTCTTGTGGAAGGCCAGCTGATTTTTTGGGCTGTCAGCAGGAGCGAAGACGATGACGGCAGCTCAGGCAACCCTACAACACTGAAATGCCACCAAGTCACATGTGGAAAAGCATGGGCTGGGCAGAGAGGGCTGCTGCTCCCCACAGGGAAGGAAGTACCCTCAGGTGTGTGAGATGCTGGGATACTCCCACTCCCCATCCACAATTATCACTGCTACCTAGGACTCCTTGTGCTTCATGGCAATCAGAGCACTGGTCTCATGGTCAGCACCAAGCAGACGGCCGTAACAGGACATACAAATCTCCTATAGTGCCCTGAGGTCCTGATGTGCATCCTTTGCGCTGGCATGAGGACACCAGAAGAGGGACTGGCACTGGGGACAGACAGTGTTATCCCAGCCTCCCACAACCTGCCTTCATGACAGACACAGCAGCATGGAGGAGAGGCAGAGTGTATTTTCCAGAGGACATGGTTTTTGCATGGAGGAGGAAGGATGGATATGACCACTCCCTTCCCCAAATATCCCCAAACCACCTCACCTACCCAAACCTTCTTTTTCCTTTCCAAATGGACCACCAAGACTATTTTAGTGGAAGGTGTCCCTGCCCTTGGCAGGATGTTGGAACTAGATGATCCTTAGGGTCCCTTCCAACTCAAACCATCCTGTGATTCAGAGATAACACTCTGCCTTTGCTGGTCCCACCAGCCTTACAGAAGTACACAACGCTAACCCAGATGCAAACCATCTCTCTGGTTTAAGCATGGGGAAATTGAGTCACAGAAAAGCCTCCTTTGCTCCTGGACCTCACAGGATGCAGAAAAGCCTGGACATGAGTGCAGCAGGTCTTCCTGGCACCCTAGAGGCTTGCAATACCAGGTCTGGGCAAAAAAACGCTGCTGGGGAGAGGATACGTCATCTGAGGCTTGACAGCCTTGGTGAAGGGTGCACTGTGCATTTTTAGGAATGCCTGAGAGCAGAGATGGCAGAAAGCAGTGTGGAGGGGCAAGGGGATAGGTGCACTTACTTTGGGTCGTTTCCACTGGATGCCCTGGATCCTTGACTTGTAGAAGAGCGAGTCGTCGCTGGCAGGGAAAAGCGGGTCCTCAAAGAGCTGCTTCCGCCGCTGGCACTCCCTCTTCAGAGAGGCGTAGCGCTGGTTCTCGTACGGCTTCACCGAGGAAAACATCCTTCCCCACCAGCTCTGCAGGACAGGCAGAGCAGCAATGAGATGGGGCAGGGTCAGGCCAGGGAGGCTCAATCCTCCTCTGCAACATCTCCGTGGCAGCACCGAGGCATCGTGGCTGAAGATAACCAAGTGACTCTGAGCCCAAGGGTACCTTGCTGATGCCTCGGGACTGGGACTCCCATTTACCCACCACGCTGGCCAAACAACACCAAACCAGGCACAGTAGTAGATGATAGCTGGTGTCCTGCTTCTCAACAAATTTCTAACTCATTTGGGAAAAACACAGCCCTCAGAGGAAAAGGAAGAAAAGACACCCCCTGCAAGATGGGTGTGCACAGCTGTGGGGGCTGAGCCCTACCCAGAGCACCCCCACCATGGAGCCTCAACCCACAAAATCATGCATTTCATTATTTTGTCAGAGATGCCAGTTTCTCAGGAGACTTTTTCAGATCTGGTTTTAATTAAAAAAAGGGTCTCCTGGCAGAGCACCACATGTTTCTGGATTAATTATTCTTTCCTGACAAGTATCTTGCTTCCAGGGCAGAGATGTGAATTTAGCAATCCAGACAACAGCAGGAAACCATTGCTCAAATGCCCCCCAGACAGAGATCAGCACCTCTTCATCACTGCTCCCTCACCCCTGCCTTTTGGTCACTGGGTGCCAACCCCTTTGCTCAGGCACAAGAAAAAGGGGTGCTCTGCATAGTTCCCCACTACTTAATCACAGGCTTTTTCCAAAACTCCTTCCCTAAACTTTCTCTGTATTTATTTGTAACAGCCATGTACAATCCTTATCTCTCCCCAAAATGGGATGTCCTTTTTCAAAAGTGACCCTAGTCTGGAAATGTCTAGTATGGTTTCCTAAAGAAATGGGAATGTGTTTGCCACACAACCATGGAATCATAGAATCACTCAGGTTGGAAAAGACCTCTAAGACCACCTATTCCAACTGTTAACCCAGCACTGCCAAGTCCACCACTACAGCACGTTCCCCAAGTGGCATAATCCCAGCTTTAGTCTCCAACATGGTAAAACTAAGGGTGCCCCACTCAGTGGGTGGATGCATCCAGCAAGCTGACTTCTCATCCCTCCAGTGAGACACACAGAAACCAACATGCTTGTTGTGGTATTATCACACGTGGTGGGATAATGAAGATGTGATAATGACTAATTGGAAGCTGCTAATTTGTAAACATCCAAAATCTCAGGGATTATATGATCACTTACAGTTGGCACTAGTGTTAGGAGCAGTGTCACATCCCTTGTTAATGAACCACCAGGATTAGCTGAAGGAAAGTAGGTGTCTGAGAGCTCAACTAATGCTTGGTCTGATGCTCCAGGAGCACTGCCCACCCAGCCAGCCTTCTCTCCTCTGGGAGAGACAAAACCACTTCACTTCTGGAAAGCTGAAGAGCAAAGCACAGGTTTTAATTGACAGCATTTATTAGCTTGATTAGCAGCACAAGTGCTCATCACTCAGAGCTTAAGTGAACCCAAAATAATCCCCTTGCTGGCTGCTCCACAGGTCTCTGCTACTGAGGATGAGTTGCTAAAGCAGCTCCTGGGGATTTTCTCCCTGTCATCAGTACCAGATGCTTTGTAGATCCCAGATGTTACAAAGAGGCCCAAGTGCATCAGCTGCCCTCAGAAAAGCCTTAAAAATAAAAGTCCTACTATTAATCCCCAAACAATACACCAAATTTACTCATTGTGGAAAGGCTGGCTGGCAGACTCACTGAGCAGTCAGGGAATGCACCCAGTAGTCCCATCCACCCTGCTAAGAGGGTGAGGGAAGGTGCTGCCCTTCAGATCTCCAGCAGAGGAAGGGGTGAAAAATAAGGAAGATGTACCCAGGGAGGTCATGGGGACATCTGGGCACTGAATGAGCTCCTTTTGAGTAACAATCAGGCAAGACTTTCACAGTGATAGCACTCCCTGCTACAGAGAGACACAGGGAAAGCAGCAGTGCTGGGAAAGGATGGCTGGCAATGGCCTTCTGCAGGAATACAACAGGCTGAGAGAGGAGGAAGATACTGTTGGCTGACATGCAAGATGAATGGCTTGGACTGGTGCACGATTTGGGATGACAGACAGAAAAGGATATTTCCATGGGAGGTTGTGCAGGAAGAACCAGCAAGATTAGGAAGAGAGCCTGGAAAGCAGGGGAGGAGGGAGGGCTGGTGCCTTCCTACAAGCCATGCTCAAGTTAAAGGCAGGAGTTTTGGGTTTGATGTAGGAGATGCTGGATGCTGCTCTGCAGCCTGTACCGTGGCCAAGGGCTGGCACTTGGCTGCTCATTCATAAAATTACTGCTACACCCTGCAGTTGGGAGCTGTGCTTTCCAATGATCCCTGCAACACTGACTTTCCCAAGACACCCTGAGCAATTTCCATCCCTATGAGAACAGGACCATGGTCATCTCAGCCAAGGAGTTCCAGCCTTTCTGATGCCCAAATTTGCCTGAATTTTGCCCTGCTATCCCACCCCACAGTGACTGTCACCTTGCCAGCCATCTGTCCTCGCTGCAGGGCTACTCTCACATGACAGCATGTAGATGGATTTGAGTTACAAAGGAAGGGATACTGTTCAGGATCATTTAGAAAAACAAACAAACAAAAAAACCCCCCACATTGCTAAATAATTAAGAGGAAGGGGCAGAGGGAATGTTCTTAGGGCAGTGTTAAAATTAATTACTCTCTCCAATTTGCAGCATTTCATGCTTACCAGGCTGAACTCTACCTCTGCCACCTTAAAATGCCCAAAGGCTGTCTAATTACTCTTTGCCTGCTTGCACCAAGCTCAGACGCTCCAGGAGCACAAGAACCGGGTGTTTTCATGCCTGACTTGAATTAACAACCCTACACTTGCATATGCATGTGTTTGCATGTGAGCAGGGAGGGGAATCTGCACTCACCACTCTTAGCAGAGCTGAGTTTTTAAACAGTGGTCTGATCCCAACCTCAGTCCTGCCACGAGGGAGTTAAATAAGAAACTATTTTGTTGGAAGACTGAGCCAGACTTATGACTCAGAGGTGTTGTGGACTCCCCTTTTCACCTCCAGCATCATCCAGGTACTCCAGCTCCTGCCAGCTGCTAACAATCATGGTTCCAAGGATTGCAACAGGGAGAAGAATTGAAAGTGCTTGCATTGGCCAGGACCAAATACTTGCTGAAAGGCTCTTCCTTCCTCCCCTACAAACATCTTCCTCTCCTTGCCTTCCAGCTCAGAGGCTCCTGCACCTCGGGTAGCTGGCATGGGCTCACCACACCTGTGTTACCACAAGGCTGCAGCCTGGCCAGGAGCAAAGCCTCCTTGCTTGTAGATCCCACACCTGTCTGTATCCAGGTCAGACAAAAGGCTTCATTCTATACGACAGGATCTGCTGCCCTTCAGCTCTGCTCTCACTACACAGGAGAGGGCTTCCATATCCCATTGCAAAGGCACGGGATCAGCCAACGAGCAGATGAAGCAGGAACCAGGTTGCCCAATCCTCAGCCAGGTGCAATGCTGTGGGGCTCAGAAGTGGGGTGTTCAGAGCAGCCGCCGGGCTTTTTCTTAATATATTATCTGAACAATCTTTTTACAGCCTCCTTGGGTGTTTCTATTGACAGACATGGGGCAACACCAGGGTTATCTTTTCACCTACCAACACCAAAGTCCAGCTCAGCAAAGCTGTTGATCCATCCCTGTTGATGCAAGGACAGCTTTGCATGCAGTTTCTCCAGGACCCAGGGAAGAAGAAGCAGTTGAACTGTCACTCACTGTTTACACAGAACACAAGGTAAGCACTCCACACCTCTTGGCCAACTGTGAACAAAAAAAGCCTGAAGTTCTCTTAGAATCATAGAATGCTTTGGGTTGGAAAGGACCTTCAAGATCCTCTAGTTCCAACCCCCCTCACACAGCTCCTCTGGGAAACCTGTACCATTCCCAAAGGCCTTTCCCACTCCCAGCTGAGCATGCAGCATAACTTTGCTTTGGACCCCAAATGGCATGGCCCAGAGCCAGCAGCACAGTGCAGCATCCTGCATTAGCAATGTCCACAAGGAGTGGAAGCCGAAACCGCACCGGTGGCAATTAGAAAACAAGACATCATTTCTTCTCAAATCGACTGCGGTTAACCAGGGAAGCTAATTCCCATGGGAAGATACAGGTAGCTCATCTCCAGATGTTTCTGAGCACAGTTGGACATCTTTACAAACCAGCTGCTTTAGCCAAAATGCAAATTACTGAACATTTACAGTGGTTACTTGCTGAAATAAAACTGTTGAAGAACAGAGCACTCAATGTCCCCTTCTGGCCTTTATCTCTTTTCTTCATCAGGTCATATCTCTGTTCCCATTTAAGAGCTAAAAGCTCTGCTAGGCTAAAGGTGACATAATAATTTTTACTCCTAATTATGTTTACATCAAGCTCTGATTTTAATCAGAGATTTGCTGCAGCACAGATGGCATCCAAATCAGGACCCCTTAACATGCCACCTTTCAGCCTGAGGGTTAATCTTGCATGAGCACACACAGGGACAAGACATTCCCCCTCTGAAACTCAGTGTGGTGGATTTAGCCCCAAAAAACATCCTGATGGGGTTAGGGACTGTTTGTTGTGAGTATATCCTCTGCATCTACATGGCCTTTTTGCAAATGTATAAGTACAGCAAATGCTCCCTGATGAATCCTCCTCCTCTACAGAGCAGGAAGAAGCATCACTCTCCTTCTGCAGAGATCCTGGTCCCTTCTGCGAAGCACTCCAAGACCTACAAAGGAAGCTGTGTAACAGCTGGCTATTACTGAAAATAAACTCAGAAGAAATGTCCTTTTGACAAGGGCATGTAGCGATAGGACAATCTGGAATGGCTTTACACTGAAACAGAGTAGGTTTAGATTTTATATCAGGAAGAAATTCTCCCCTGTGAGGGTGGTGAGGCAATGGCAGAGGCTGCCCAGAGAAGCTGTGGATGCCCCAAACCTGGAAGTGATCCAGGTCAGGTTGGATGGGGCTCTGAGCAACCTGGTCTAGTGAAAGGTGTCCCTGCCCATGGCGGGGGGTAGGAACCAGAAGGTCTTCAAGGTACTTCCAACTCAAAAAATTCTATGGTGCTATGAATCAAGAGCAATCTTTCATTAAAAAGTGCATTTGCACCCAGGGCCAGGGAAAGGATGGGGTCACACATCCTGGCAGAAAGCTGATGCAAGTGACTTTAAAATATCCAAACATGCCTGGCTGTCAGCATCTGCACAAAATCGACTGGAGATAAGATGTCACATTTGGAGGCTGTTTCCGGCAGTGCACAGTGATTTCTATCATACTTGCTTTATCTCCTCTGGGTTTTTTTCCTCCAGAAAATCATTCCTTTATTACTTAACAACAAGATGACAGCACAGGGAGAGATAACAGCCAGCCAGCAGGTCTGCATGTATGTACAGGATTGGGATATTTTTTTCCTGGGAAGGCTGGGGTTAACAGGAGGGTCTGGGCATCCTTGAATAGCCATCTCCTTCAGGAGCCAGCTGGGTGTGCTGACCAGGAGCTCTCTTTCTGCTTGGATGACTCACGCTGGGACAGAGGCCTTTGACTGGGAGTTCCTCATTCCTTGCAGCTATGAGTCACCGTTTGCAAACACAGTCAGATGTTGGAGCTGCAGGAAGAAAAGGCAGCCCCACACTGGGAACACTCTCATAACCCTGTGCTGGCTCCAGCTCTGCCTGGCCAGAGCCTTGCACACAAACTGGGCTGGTGGCACCAGCCAGACTGGTTCTTCCCCCAGCACAGACTCTAAGATCAGATGGGACCAGGACACATGTCTGAAGGCATCCTGGCACAGGAAGGAGTAACAAGCTCAAAGCAAAGCTGGTGGAAGCATCTCCCACTGGATCAGAAAATGCAGCAGGCTGGAGGGATGCAGGAATAGCAGGGAGAGGGATGCAACAACAGCAAAAGGTGGTGGCAGAAAGCCCCAAAAGCAGTGGAAAGAGCAAGTAACGTGCCACCAGGCAGCCAGCCTTGGCTAAGGGAAAGCAGAGACGGGCTGAATATATTCACCAGTCAGGGTCCAGCTCATCCCAATCCACTCATGGTTTGGGGAGAACAGAGGTGCTAAGTTTTGGGTACCTTCCACATGCTGTTTAGTCCCTGGGCCAGCATTACTGGTTGTGTTATGTTGGCCTTGTTTCCCAGGCCACAGCAGGGTTAAAAACCCTTGGAGATCAGCAGCAGTTGCAGGACAATCAACAAAAGGTGAATTAATGGGCTTTACCAATGCCAAGTCCCTGGAGACAGCCATGACTTCACTAACCCCTCACGCCTCAGCACACGCTGACCCTGGTTAATAATTGCAAGGAGCAGCACAGAGTGCCAGCAACACCAAAGCACTCCCAAGCTCACTCAGCAGCCAGTGCAGCCTCCAAAAAAACACCTTTGTGCAGGAGAAGGCAGGAACCTTCTCCAGCACATGACGCTACTCACGCAGAGCAGGTTTTCAGGCACTGGAAAAGTCCAACCTGGGAAGAACGGACTCACACATACGGAATCGAGCCACCTGCACCTATGGTCATCCAGCCACACAGCTCCTGCTTTGCCCAGGAGGGCTGTCACCCCACATGAGGATCATGTTGAACACAAACCACACACTCCATGAGGCTACAGAGCTGCTGTGCCCTTCTCAGCATCCATTTTGAACACCAGGAGAGGACAGGAGAGGATGCTATCTTTGCAGGATCAGACTGAGCATGTGTTTCTATTATCTATTCAGTGTTTCTAATTGAACAGCTAGACCAGCTCCTTTTAAATCCAGTCACACTGACTCCACTGGAAGCCCTGGAGCACATCAATACACTCACGCTGGTTTTCTTGCCAGCTGGGTAAAAAAGCTGTGGTCTAAAGGCAGGCCTGTGCCTTTATAAGGTGGACAGAGGGAAGGACAGAATAGTCACAGGGCATTGCTTGATGTCGCCGTGTGAGCCTTTTTCTTGAGCGTGCTGGGTCACAGAGGTGCTTATTTAAGAGGCTGAGGAACTGGAAAATCCATTCAGAAAACTCATCATTAGTGCAGATGAAATGCAGCACGTCTCCATGCAAATGCTCTGCCTTCAGCAGCTTCCGCAGCCTCTGGGATGATGAAAGCAACTGAACTTCAAACACGGCCCAGAGACGCGTGCGGGAGGAGCAGGAGAGATAACGGGGCTGCAGCGCCGCTGCGGGAGAGCGAGGAGAGGCTGCTGGGTCCTTCAGCATCATCCCTCCCAGGCCAGCTGGGATGTTTGCCCTTCTGACTGATCCACAGCCTCCTTCCTGCAGCTTCAGCCCTGATCACTTCATTACATGCCCCATCTCTCTCTGGGAGTGTTCGAGGTGAGGATGGATGGGGTTTTGAGCAAGCTGGTCTAGTGGGACACGTCCCTGCTCATGGCAGGGTGCTGATGAGATGGTCTTCAAGGAGCCTTCCAACCCAAACCACTCTGTGATCCTACAACAACACCATCCCCAAGGCAATGGGTTTCTTCTCTCTCCATCATCTTCACCTCTTGCTGCACGCAGAGCTCAAAACTCCATCCCCAGAGAGGCCTGGAGGTACAATGAAATCCTTCAGGTCTCCTCCTGAGAGGCTCCTGAGCATTCTAGGAATGTATCCCTGGACATGCTCCACTTCAAGAGGGATAGGGTCATCTCCTGCAATTCCAGATGATGGGGGCACCCCACTGCCTCTGACAACAGGCTCCACACCACAGGCTTTGCCCCAGCCCTACAGTTGCTGGCCTCAAGTCAGATCTCAAACCTCTGCAAAGCCTCTCAACTTTGGCTAATAAACCTAAAACATCTAAAGATTTTCTCTCTGCCTGACCCAAACCTGAATAGAAGCACCAAGGCACTCTGGTCCACTTCTGACTTGGGTCCTCCATGTTCAGTTTTCTCTCTGATAGGCCCTCAACCCTGTTGCCAGTCCCCTCCTGAAACCCATATCTCATAAATTCCAAAGCCACAACAGCAAATATCAGACCACACCTGAGTACTGACTCATAAGAACATTCTCCTTGTCTGTAAAACTTTCAGGACTGCCCAGCCAAATCTGATCTTTTTAAATTTAATTTTACCTCCTTTTCCCTCTCTGTCTTAAATTAATTTTTATTTTTGTGACTAGTCGAAAGTATCATGAGCACAAAAGTCATATTTAAAGGCTTGTAGCAACTGCTAGTCCTAGTGCTTTTGAACAGGGGAGCCTCACTCAGGCAGAGTGGACCACCTCAAAAATCCTTGATACTGGATCCACTCAGCTCTTACAGGCTGAAAGGTCTGAATGTAAGTTCCCACTGTTTTAATCTGAGCTCTTCAGACTGTGCTTCTGCCTTGGATGCTGCAACTCCCCCAGCCTCCCAGCCAGCTTTTCCCCCATTATTCCTTCATTTCAGCAGTGCTGCCCTTCTCTAAACGCAGAGGTAAGAGGTTGCCATACGATCCTTGGAGCAGAAAGGCTGCTTCTTTCTCCAGGCAGGGACTAGGCATAAGCTTTCCTCCCCCTCCAGGGAGATGGATGAGATGCTGAACACTGCATGTTTTCTCCACTCAGTGTTCCAGATCAGAGAGTCATGGAATGGTTCGGGTTGGAAGGGATCTTAAAGGTCATGAAGTCCAACACCCTCTGCCATGGACTGGCACACCTCTCACGTTTCAGATGAGGATTCCTCCTCTTTTGAAGACCTACTGCTCTGCTGCAGCCCAGCACGGCTGGTGCTTGCTCCTGCTGCCACGGCTGCACCCTGCTCTCACCTGAATAAAAATGTCCATCACCACCACTCTAATGTCTGTCTGGATTCTCTGCACGGAGCAGGTCTGGCTTGCTCTCAGGAGGTGGCTCAAAGCACGTTCCTAATGCACACTGAGCAGCAAGTAGGAGAGTGTGGGCTGAGCACAGCACTCTGGGATCAGGATTAAGCCCCCTCCTCATCTCCCAGACATGACCCTGCTGCAAGTACTTCTTCTGCACCCCTTTAGATTCCCCCATGGTGCAACAGCTCTGAGGTGGAACAGAGTCACAGAGTATGCATGGGATGCACCCTGTGACACAGGGAGGAGTTCCAGTCCCCTGCATGGGACAGGAGCCTGACACAGCCCCGTGTTAGATGCAATAAATCATCACTCTCCTGCTCCTGCATGAAGACCTGCCAGGAAGCCAAAGGCATCAATTACTGGGCAAGCAGCCAGCAGCAACCATCCCTGTCCCCACCCTGCACTCAGGCAGCAGTGGTAGTCTGGCTCTGAAAAAGTAGAGTTTGCAGCTGCAGCTTTTATCAAATCAAGGTTTCCCTTTGCTCAGCAGAGAAATCCCCTCCCTTCATCACCCCTAAGCTATCCTCACAGTATTTACACATGCTCAGCCAACTGGTAGGACCAGCTCTTCAAGGATTTGGGAGCAACAAGCCTGCAAACACTTCATACTAAGCTCTTGATTACCAGGGTGTGCCTCAGAAAAAATAAAACAAATGAACCCCAAACCCTGAGAGACAAACAGACATGCATCCTTCAACTCTATACAGGACTGGAGGAAGAGGTGGAGCAGCCCAGGAGGGGCTGTGAAGGGATGGAGTCAACCAGAGTCACCTGCATCCTGCACCATGGAGGCAGGGAAGCTGGAACCAGTCAAAATGTGATGAAAACTGTCATGGAGGGTGCTTGCTGCAAGGGAGGGATGCCCTTTGTCACCCAGAGAAATCACAGTATGGATTATTTGGAGATGTAACAAGAACACCCCAGCAACACCCACAAAAACACAGTGCATCGTGGTTTAAGGGAAGGTCAGGCAGGAGCAAAGCTGGAGCTTTGCCCTTTCCACCAGGAGCTCAGTGAGACCTGCCACTGCTGTCATGCTGTAGCAACACAGGAAGCGATGTTCTGTGCCCCTTTTCCTGATGGTAAAAGCAGGGCCCTGCCCTGGTCTGCCACAGCCTTGTTTGATAGCTATGTCCAGACTGCAGGATCAACCTTGAAGGAATCAAACAAAGCTGCAGTTTCCTTCACGTAAGGATGAGCTGCAGCCAGGCAAGGAGAAAATTTCATAGAATCACAGAACCACAGAATGGTTTGGGTTGGAAAGGACCTTACAGATGATCTAGATCCAAACCCTCTGCCATGAGGCATCTGTCACTTGACCAGGTTGCTCCAAGCCCCATCAAACCCAGCCTTGAACACTGCCAGGGATGGGGCATCCCCAGCTTCTCTGGGCAGCCTGTGCCAGTGCCTCACCATCCTTAGAGGAAATAATTTATTCCTAACATCTAATCTAAACCACCCTCAGTTAGTGTGAAGCCATTCCCCCTTGTCCTATCACTCCACACCCTCTAAAAAGTCTCAGCTCTCTTGAAGCCCCTTTAGGCACTGGAAGGTGCTCTAAGGTCTCCTTGAAGCCTTCTCTCCTCCAGGCTGAACAACTCCAACTCCCTAAGCCTGTTTTCACAGTGGAGGTGCTCCAGCACTCTGACCATCCTCATGGCCTCTTCTGGTGTCTTTCCAACACATCTGTCTTCTGCTGGGGTCCCCGATAAGCTGAGAAAGCCCCTGCATGGCAGGGAGAAGGAGCTCTCTCCCACACCGCATTTCAGAGCTTCACATTAAGGTCTCCAGCTTCCCAGCATGGGGCAGACTTAAGGTGGTTGGGATGCTTTACAGTCCCTTCTCTCTTTAACCTTCATTGCCAATGGACTGAAGTCACAGGACAGAAGGGAACAGAGAGGATGCTCAGATGGATGGTGGGAGGACTAAAACTGGTCATTTTTGCACAAGGGCAAACCAAGGGGCGGGGAGAGCTTTTCTCTGCCAGAGGAGTATTTTAAGGCAAAATGCATCAAAAGTGTTATTGAACTGGGACACAAAAGCTGCAGGCAGGGGCTGAGGAGCTCAGTCCAGCCCCTCTGAAGGGCTGGACCAGGCCCAAAGGAGCCAGTCTCTGACCTAGATGCTGCAAACCCCGCGGGCTCCCAGCACGGCTTTGCAGGGGTATCATCTGTCACATCTCCAGTCCAGGAAGATCCCCAAAGCATGAGGATCTGCAATATTGGCTAGAAAACTAATGCATCACGCCGAAAAGCAAAAACTGTGAAGTCTCCTTGGCCACAGAGTGTGGAGCAGAAAGGATTTTTTCCCAGAGAAGGTGAAAAACTCAATGGCAACCATTCCTATTTCCCTCCATGACCTCAAGAAGCCACCTGTATGTCGAAGGGGTGCCTCCTACACTGTAAGCCAATTTAGCAGGAATAAGCTATGGGTGAAAAACCTCCATGGTGTGAAAGGGAGAGCTCAGTGCAGGTAAAGGGTTAATGCAGCCAGACAGATGCTCGACTGGTGAAAAACATAACTTCCATGAAGCCACTGGGTCTGTGTCCATTTTCTGCAGTGCCCAGAGCCTGGCCCTTTCTCCCTGGGTAATCGACTGGAAGTGAGCAGAGCCGGAGTAATCACCGCCCCTCATTCCCCACCCGCGACACTGCCCGTGGGGCTGGGAGATGCAGGAGCACCATCTGGCCAGGGGCAGGTCAGTGCAAGCCCAGCATTGAGTCTTTGTGCCCCAGAGCCCCTCAGAAGAGCAGGTGAAGGTGAAGGCGTGAAGACATAAATAAGTAAATGGTGCTCAAGTGTGCCCCGCACCACCACGGCACGAGCAGAGGACAACAGACACCTCTGGGTGGGCTGAGGAGGCTTCTCTGCAGAAGGGGTTTCACCTCTGAGCATCTGCAGAGAAAGGACTTGACACCTCTGGAGATTAGTGAGGAGGAAGAGAGGGAGCGCCTGATCCCAGCCTTCAAGGCACAGCTGCATCCTTCCCCTTCTCTCTGTATTAACCTGATGCTGCCCTGCTTGGAGAATGCATTAGGAGAGGAATCTTGGCATCTCTGGGCAGCCAGAAATATCCAATAATTAATGAACAAGTGTGAGCAGATTTAGAGGATGCACCCGTTCTTTGTACCATCGTACCCCAGCACGAACGCTGTCTAAATCTCCTCTTGGGATCAGAGCCAAAGCCTTCTTTAAAGCACGGATGCTTTGTTATTAATCCGTGCAGCAACCGGGCAAGGGAGAGTTGGATTCATTTTTTTGAATAATAATCAAAGACAAAAAATTATCTCAGCTGGGCTTCACCTGCTTCATGGCTGGTCTCCACATCAGGAAGATGGTGAGACCTGCTTGGCTAACACAGCCCTTCCCAAAGGAGACACCAGCACAGGGTGTCTGAACCACAGAGTTCTGGCCTCCTACACTGACAAATGTTAAGGACTCCTTATATCACAGCCAAGCACCTTGCAAGAGAGGTGATGTGCTCCAATTCACACTCTCCTACCCTCCTCTGATGTGACACAGTTGCAGAGCCTCTAGATAAACCTCCTAAGCGAAACTGAAAGAATTCACACCCCAGTACCAACACTGCCCCCAGTTTAAATCACTCTTCTGCCTGCCTGGAGTCCACCCCTTGGATGTATTTGCAGTCAGTGAGCACATCCCCTCTCTGTCTTTGTTTTGCTGGGCTTTTATAGCCTCGTATAATAGCTCTCCATCCCTCTGAGCAGCTTCAGAGCCCTTCTCCCTGCACCTGCTCCAGGCTGAGTTAATCCCCCACAAGCACCAGATCGAAGAGCCTGGTCCTTCTACATTAACTCTTCCATATCCGTGTCCCACAAACACTCTCTGCCTGTTTCGCACTGCCTTTTTGCAATGCTCCCAGAGGCATCCAGGACCAAAACAGCCCTGAACCCCCAGTCTCGGCTATCCCAATATGATTCAATCCCTAAACATAGCACAAAGTCCAGGCACTGAGTGCCCCACTGTATGGGCTGGTATAGGACCTGGGGGACATCCCCGCAGCCTGAAACCCATCCTCGGGGTCAGCTGTTCCCCTCTGGCTGAGCACCTCATCCACCTCTCAGCTTGGTTTCGCAGGCAAATCTTGGCATGAAAAAATGAGAATGAGCTCAGATCCTCCCTTAAAGGCTTTAAGCAGATTTAAGCTCTGCTGCGTGGGCTTAATCTGTCCAGCAGTGCCCTCTGTCACCTCCCCCAGCCCCTCCTGGCAGAAATCCTCTCCACTGACACACTCCCACATGCACTGTGTAAAGCGCTGGCACATGCCAGTAAAGGAGACCTGGAGCATCTCCTTTCCCTAAAAATGAGAACACAGCTACAGGTCAGTCCCTCTCAGTAAAAGCTCTGGGTTTCCACCTCCCTCCACCTCAGAGGCTTGAGAATACCCACGGTAGCTGTCCACCACTAGCTGAAAGCTCCATTGAACAGACAATGCCGTGGTGGACGCAGCAGCTGGGCAGAGATTCTCCTGGGCTTGTGGCCATGTCAAAGCCCCACCTAAGTAATTTCACACAAGGACTGGGGTGCTGGTAGCAGGGTGGACTTGAGTCTACCACAAACCTCCTGAGTGTCTTTGGTCATGTCACTTTGCCCCTATTTCATGTGCCACTGCTTTGCAGATGGCATTATTCCTTCTGCGTGTCACCACGGTGTCCTTACAACATGACAAAGGGGCTTGATTTCTACTCTGGGCAGGGCCTGCTACAGCAAGCCCTGCTGACTTCCTCAAAAACCTGCTTTTCCTTTTGCTCATGCCTTGATCCTTAACTCTGGTGCCAACGAGAAAGTTTGTCCCAACCAGTTCTGGCACATGGCTGCTGGCAAGCACCAGCCACCGAGCGAGCCAGCCCCCACGCCCGCAGCAGCACCTGCACACATGCACCCCTTGCAGGAGGGGCTTAGGCTTCACATCCTGCTCCTAAGGGTGGAGGAAGGGTCTCTGAAAGAGCATCCCTCCCTCCCTCCCTCCCTCTTGGGTTTTACAACCCCACTGCCTGGGTCATGGGCTGCAGCTGAGCCCCAAGTGATTCACAATAAAGAACTGCTTAAATAAGTAGGAGGCAGCTGATGTTTGTGGGAAGTAGATTTCAGCAGGGTAGGTGTGCCTGTAGCAATAAGTTGCACCGAGCAGGAGCTACGTGGTGAGCACTTGGATCAGGCTCTGCACCTCCATCCGTGCCTGACTGCTGCTTTTCCCCCTCCCTAGTCCTTGCTGCCTCAAGGATGCTCCCAGCAGGTGAAAACTGCTCTCACCTGTATCCCAAAATTCGTTCCTCCTCAATTCACTGCTACCCTTAGCAGCAGGGCTAGCCAGGCTCCCTGCACTTGCCCTAGGCTACCCACTATCCACGTGCAGTGCTAGGGGTGGGAGATGCAACTCCAAGGACCCTGTGCTGCCGTCCCTCCAGTGTAACACCAGTGCAACACACCTGGAACCCAGGCTGACCCTGGCAGTAGGATCCCTCTAAGATATGAGATGGGCTGGAGATAAAAGATGCCCTAGGGAAAGCCTGCAGATGGTCCTTGCTGGATGCAGCAAGACAAGCAGCCGAGGATTTAAGAGCATTCTCTGTGATACACTGAGCTCACTGCTCTGCTTCCAGCTCCATCTGCCATGGCTGCACTCCCCACCAAGCTCGGAGCTAACACAGCATCCAGGCAGAAATGGTAACTGCTGATAAATAAATATAATAAATATATAATAAATATCCAAGCATGACACAGGGTGGATCTGCAGAGCCAGGCGTGCAGCCCATGCTCACCTGCAGCTACCAGAGTGGGAGGTGAAGGATAGAAGACCAGAGTCATAACCAGTGGAACACCCTCTGCTAGAAAGCACCAGGCAGGTGTCTCAAGCTCAAAATAACATTTCTGGGTGAAAGGAGAAAATATGGGATTTGGGAAATCCAGATTCCTATCTCTGCCTGGAAACCCCAAAAGCCATCAGTCTCCTGTGCCCCAGCAGCGATCTAGCCTGCCTTGGGAGCAGGAGCTCTCTCTTGCCTTAACTTTCCAGGAGACTTTCTAAAAGCCCCTGCGTTTGTCCCAGAAAA